>JAVGVS010000123.1:807152-912467 GCA_032718565.1 Distichodus sexfasciatus
TGTACTGTAAATTAAATTAAAAGAGGCGGTTAAGCTCAGTCGCCACCCAATGTCTGTGTCTCTACAATAAGACGCGCCGCAGATGAACAGTAAATTATTGAACTGTAAAAAAAATTGGTCATTACACCTACATTTTACTGTTTTTTTTTACTAAAAACTACACTAATTTATTACTGTATTTACCTGTTTATACCAAAGAAAGTGCCCTTGCATGAATTACAGTACACACTGTATGGGCATACCTAATATTTTCATTGAGTAATGTATTAAACTGAGTTTAAAATGAAATTAAAATGTTCTGGGAGCAGATTTGGGGGCATATTTAGGATTTACACTATAAAAATAGGCTTTTTTTTTTTAAACCAAAACACAATAACGCGGTTTTTCATTATACGCGGGTGTTCTTGGAACGTAACCCCCCGCGAATAACGAGGGATTACTGTATACAGTATCTGCCGATGCTGATAAATGATGATTTACTCTGTATATATTAGAGGTGTGAACCTTAACTGGTCACACAACTCGATTAGGTTACGATTTTTACGTCTTTGATTCGATACGATATCTCGATGCATCACTAACCCAAATGTGATAATAAAAACATGTTTGTTTCTTGGCACTGGGAAACTGACTTATAGTATTTTGTTTGTGTTGATGTGTAAGAAGTCCAGAAGGAAGTCTCCAGACATGAAGTCAATGGCTCTTCAGATCACCAAGACAGCCAGGGCAAGTCTGCTTATCCCTACCAAACGGACACAAGTTACTTCGAGATCCCCACCAAGGACTTGATGTCAAGAGCCAAAACTGTGGAGCCAGAGGTCCAGGTTATCCCCACAAAAGACACAGACACTAATAAGGCCCCCCCTACACCTCCTGTAGTGCAGAGTCATGCCTCCTTTACTATAGAATTTGATGAATGCACTCCTGGAAAGATGAAAATCAAAGACCATATCACAAAGTTCTCTTTTCGTCATCGCAAGAACCCCGGCAAGGAGTCACTTAGCACACCAACTGAGGTGATGTCGGCGGAGAGCAAGGTGGCCGATTGGCTGGTACAGAGTGATGCAAGCATGACAAGAAGGAAGTCTAGGTCAGAAGATCTCTACAGCACAAAGAGTGACCTTTCCAATAACAAAAGCGCTCTGAAAGGTGAGTAGTGCACTAGAATGTAGCAGAAATATTTAATGTAGTAAAATGTAGTGACAAAATAGGTTGCTTTTCTGCATGTGTCCTGAGATGGGTAGCTTCAGCTCTTGCTTTTCATCGCTGCGTAACGTGAGCTGATTGAGTACATGGTTTAAAATTTATACCGTTTACTCCGTAAATACTCACTAAATCAATTCACTGCACCATTTGGCAGAAATTCACTTGATAAATAGCAAGATCAATCAATGAAGCTCTGAGAAACTCCAAACTGTTCCAAATAACCGTTATTGTCCTGTTAAAATAATCAGCATTCATACCAGCCTTGAAAAACCAATATCAGTCGATCTTGAAATATTTTCGAGCGTAACGCCAGACTCTACAGTAGCTCATCTGTTGCCTGTTTTTATCACGATAGTGAATTTGATATTCATGCTGCAGTTGATACTGACCATCTATGTTACTAATCCACAGGGAGTAAATAAGTTTATTATAGCATAAATATATTTTTTATAATTCTGTATCAAACTGTATGCACAAAGTTTCAACAAAAAGTCCAAAATCGTTTTGATAGTATCTTATTAAAGTGATGCTCTTGGTAGCATGTCTCGCATAATTGCAACTTAATTTGTTGACTGGCTGCTGTTCCAATGTTACGTCTGCTCAGATGACATTGATAAGACAGACGCTGTCCGTTTTATCTCACTTTAAGCTGTAAGCATGCCATCATCTTTTTATCCTCCAGCACTAAACTACAGGCTGTCGTTGTAAACTCTGTGTACTCTATTTGAGTGTATTATTATTTTAAGACATTGACTTGAACATTACAGTGTGACATGGAACATCTTTAGACGATACAAGCTGTTCTTTACAGCAGATTAAGTGGGTGGGTCATGACGTCGATGTATTTTTCTGGCGTCGTTCGTAACGTAATCCCCTTTCTTGTAGATGAGCATCATTATGAGGATGGTACACAGAGCGACCCTGAAGAACCTCTGGCTCCTCAGGATGTTTCAACGTCCCAGATGTCACCTCCACAGCTTTCTACGCCGCCAGAGAGAGAGGAGCCTCTCAAAAGCTCGACACCTCGTACTCAAAGCCAAGGCAACCAACAGGCTTTCGTCATCGAGTTCTTCGATGACGGTACGCGAAAGAAGCGCTCCCAGTCCTTCACCAATAACACGCCCCCTCCAGAGACACATCTGCTTGTCAAAAATAGAATGGAAAAGACGAAAAGCGCACCCCAGACCGGAGACCACTTACCTGCGCATAACGCACCCACTCAGAAATTCACCGTCCCCCTCAAAGATTCTCCCGGCTTCCAGAGAGCTGGATCCTTACGAAGGGAAAAGACTGACGTTCGAGCCAGCACCTCCAACTTTTCTTCTCGTTCAGCTTCCAAACTTTTCGGTAGCGTTGGCCGTAGGGCCAAACTGGCACAGGACTTTGCCACAGAGTTTCTCAGGGCCTCAAAATCCAATCCGTCTGCCCCCACATGGGAGAACAGCCCGTCCTCTTCAACTGTGCCGGCTTCCAACACACTGTCTACAGTAAAAGACAGTCCACTTGTCTCTTCTTGCGTCAACCCGACTCTAGTCTCATCGCCTTCCCGTCAGCCAGTGGACACGAAACCGGCAGTGATGTCCGCGGCAGCCCACCACTCAGACGTCAAGACCGCTAAAGGCTCCAGGCATGAGGAGGAGGACAGCTTAAGTGATGCTGGCACATACACCATTGAGACAGAGGGGCCAGATAAAGAGGTGGAGGAGGCACGGAACAGGATTGATCAGGTATTGATCAGGATTTTTTTTGTTTTCTGTTTTTTTTATACTTGTTGAAAAGCTCATAGATTTTCATTTGAATAATACATTTTAAACAGATGAAGGATTAATTGAAAACTAGGCGAAGTTAAAAGAGGTTGAAAAATCAATGCTTTAATGTGGGACTGGGCAATAATTAAAAACCAACCCCGATATTCAGAACCTCTCATCGTAATGTTGTAATTTTATATTATTATATATAACAATAATATGTTAATTATTGCTTATGACGGTTATTCCGTTTTTTTAAGCAGTCTATCGTTTTATATTGTACTTTAATGTTTATTTCTTGGCGTCGCAAAATACACTGTTTACGCCAATATTTTGTATCATTTGGATGAGTTGTTTCTAGTAGTCACCAGGGTGCTACGTGGATTTAGGCACAGAGAATACTATAGCGTTAGATTTGTGTCTTAATTTTAAGTACGCAGTGGAGCTTTCGCGAGTAAAATCTTGTGTCTGTGAGCGCTCAACTCTGCCCATCTGTGTGACTTTTACAGTGTAAAAAGCAGGGTTTGACCACAAAAACTGCATTTTTTACAAATAAGTTATGTAACAACTGGTGTTTTACTGTCAACTGTGTAAAAATATAGGCAAATTGTTTCACCTTTGGGTTCCATTTGAGCAGGGAGTGTTTCGAGTGTTTGTGTAGTTGAGCACGTACAGACACAAGATTTTGCTTGCAAAGGTTCCATTGAATTCATGTTCATGTCTCAGTCCTGTTTACAGTACAAACATTGTTGGTGTACTATGAGCTGTGCTACAAAACATTAACGAAAACCCCCAAAACAAAATAATTGTTCATTAATTGTAATTAAGGGAAAATGTTCCATTAATCAGAATATTAAACTTTTTTTGAAGTGTATTTACTGTACCTCGCCCAGCCCTACTTTGATGGCATCAAAATAGACTAGTTTACATCAAAAATGTGAAAAAGATGTACGTATGGGGTTCACGATTCAGAAAATCTCGTGAATCGTCTCGTTTCCGATTCTTGGGCTCATGATTCGATTGAAAATCGATTCAGGATTCATAAACGATTCACGATTCAATACATAGATGAATTTGTGTCCAGATTGCTGTTCTGAGTTACTTTTCCCATGTGACTCTGGCAGATCAACAGAAAAATCAAACTGAAGCAAATATAGTTTACTGAATGCAATGCGTATGTACGCACGCTGACTCCATTTACTTCACGCTCATGCAAAGGAGGTCTATCTGGGCAGATTTCGACGTTGCGCCGTCTAAAGGATTGGCGGGCTGAACTCGTGTCGGAGAAAAAAGTAAACTAGTGGCATTACATTGAAAAATATGAATACATTTTTGGAATGGATGAATCAATTTTAAATCGGCAGAGAAACAATCACAATTCGATTTATTTGCGAACTAACGTACAGTACTGTGCAAAAGTTTTAGGCAGGTGTGAAAAAATGCTGTAAACAAAGAAGGCTTTCAGAAATATCAATAATGATTGTTTATTTTTAATCAATTTACAAAATGCAAAGTGAGCGAACAAAAGAAAAATCTAAATCAAATCGATATTTGGTGTTACTACTTTTTGCCTTCAAACCAGCATCAATTCTTGTAGGTACACTTGCACAAAGTCAGGGATTTTGCAGGATTATAGTCATTATATTATTTTGTAGGATTATAGATCTGTGGTTAGTTCTCCAAGATGTTTGGAACAACCTACCAGCCGAGTTCCTTCAAAAACTGTGTGCAAGTGTACCTAGAAGAACTGATGCTGTTTTGAAGGCAAAGGGTGGTCACACCAAATATTGATTTGATTTAGATTTCTCTTTTGTTCATTCACTGCATTTTGTTGATTGATGAAATTAAATGATTAACACTTCCATTTTTGAAAGCATTCTTTGTTTACAGCATTTTTTTCACACCTGCCTAAAACTTTTGCACAGTACTGTATATGAGTGTAAATGTGCTCGAGCGTGCACTGTTGCTAAGTATAGATGGTTGGGGGTATTCACCTGTCATAAAACCAGCATACTTCATTCCACATGACTGACCAAGCAAGACTTCCCACTCACGCGCGCTTTGTTTCTGACAGGTGTTTGGTGTCGGCGAGTGCCCTGAGCACAGCAGTCAGCCTTCAGCAGCGTCTGTGTGTAGGACTGTAGTCGGTCACAGGGAGGGCCAGGAGAGTCTTTCATTTAGTGAGAGTAGTCCTGGCCCTGTACTAGGCCCAGACTTTAGTGACCCAGCACAGGTAACCTCACATGGGGAGCCCCAACTGTTGTTTGCTGACCTTGGGTGAAGAGCTCGGATCAGTCTGTCACCAATCAACCAATCGTTTTTCAATGTTGTCAGGGGGCCAAGCATCTTTTTGGAAATGTTCATTATTAGTTTTAGTTTTGTTTTGTATGCTTCCATCTCATGAACAAAATGTCCAAATTGGCCCTGGACTTTGAAGTAAAATGATTCTCGTGCGTTGTTCGTGCTACACGATATTGCGAGTCGTCTGGCTCCCGTACTGTTTGCACAACACAACCTCAAGACTCCTCATCACACGTCAGACAGTTGTGTAGTGTGAACAGAGCTGCAACGGATGGTCGCCAACTCCGCCATCTTAGCCCTGTTAGATTTTACTCACATCGTTGAGTTGGCCGCAACACAGCCATGCTCTCTGTCGATTTGGTTGCCCTATGAACTGAGGTTAGGCTGAGGTGAGGCCCGCCTTCTCTTACTTTTTGAGTCATACTCTGCACTTTCATTGGCCGTAGCTCGCCTGCAAATCTGGTCAGAGTCGGCACTAGTCGGCAAGTTTGTTTGATCGTGTCTTTGTGATCACAGATTTTTTTTTTAGCAAACCTGGGTCGGGGCTTTTGTTAACCACTCAATAACAGCCACGACACTTTGTAGTGTGAACGAGGCTTTAAATATGCTGCCAACTAGTTTTCTGAAAGTGGAACTTGCCATTATGCTATTGTGCAAGGTTTATTGCTATATATTAGGTCTGTCAGTTGATTAAAATATTTAATCGCGATTAATCTCATATTTGTCATGGTTAACTCGCGATTAATCGCACCTTCAAGTCAGTTCTAAACGTACTGTTTTTTTAATACTCTTATCAACATAGGAGTGGACAAATATGCTTGCTTTGTGCAGATTTCTGTTCATGTGACAGGCAATAGAGTAGTGACTCTCGAAGGCAATTCATACGTGCAGTCATTGGATGCGACGCAAATTATTTCAAGCAGTCCCTCGTCCTCCACAATGTTAAGCTACGGCCGCCAAGCTGTAGCTACCCATTTAGCTATCGCTTCTGAAAGTGTGTTGCTTGTAGAGTTGTCCATGCGCCTTCGTCGAAAACTATCCAGTGTGGTTGGCCTTTGGCGAGGTGGAGGAGGTCTGTCTGCGTCAGATTGCTTGGCTAGCAAGTGGTATGTTAGACTCGACGTACTCCGGTGATAGCGTAGTTCACATTGACAGCACGTACAGATCACTTTAGTTTTGTCAAGTGAACCGTCCGGTAGAGCTTTGAATCTCAACTTTCCATTCAGAAGGCTTTACATGTGCTTCCTGTGTGATATCCCAAACTAGGAAAAGTACGGGCCGTGCAGAGGGGCATAATCATAGAATGCAGATGCGTTAATCGTGCGTCAGAAAATAAACGCTGTTAAAAGGATTTTGTGTTAACGCGTTGTTATATATATAAATATAATGGTTTTGTGAGGATAGGGTCAGTGAGGTCAGTCGAATTCCTGGTCTGTTTGGTGCTTGGCCCCCATAATTGCTTTACATTTTCCCTGGGATTTTACAAATTTGCTTTTGTGATTCTTTCCTCCTTGTGGGACCTTCTTCTTTGGTGATGGGTGAGGTGAATCCTTTAAAGATTGAGGATGTCTTGGGTTTTTGTATATGTCTGTGTGTAAAGTACAAATCATATTGACTTCCTGATTCCTAAATGTGACTCTGCACGGCGAAACCAGTCGCTTGTCGCAACGGAGGTTTCCGAGAAAAACGAGCGTTTATGTTGCGTGGGGTAAAATTTTGGATTTTTTTGTTTTTTAGTGTTTTGAAACAGTATACTGTGCTGTTGTGAATAAATTTCACAGAAAAACGTACCCTTTCCATCCTAAAAACGTGACTTTCTTGAGGTGAGGAATTCAATTCCAGCAGAATGTTAAAAGTTTCTGTTTTGACCGCTCTACTTCAATATTTACGCTAAATCCACTGGTTGACTAGCGTGAAGATATTTCTCCGGAATCCATCTTCGTCTCCCGAGTTCAGTTAACCTAACGCAGGTAGGCTATCCGTGTGGCTGTGAATGCAGCGTAGGCTACCGTAAATGCAAACGTAGCCGCGACCGCACCAAGCGTCTGTGAGTGCTACGGCGATAGTCAACTTCAAAGGCAGATTTCTCCGTTTCTCACTTGGCGTGACAGGAGAAACCCGACTCCTTTGAATGTTGATATCTCAGTCATATGTCGTCCAAGTCGATATAGGTATCATTTTGAAAGTTGATTTATGCCCTTTCATGAAAACATCATAACTCAATTTTGAAAATTTGCAACAAGCGACTGGTTTTGCCGTGCAGAATCACAAATCATTCTGCCTTCATAGGCTTGACGTGATTGTGATGTAATCAACTGGTCGTTAAAATCGATTGGAGATGGTTCTGTAAATATCTGGGTATATTCCGTCATTTTTTCATTCAGGTGTATGTTGTCTTTTTTTTTTCTTTATACAGGTAGAGTCAATGTCATTGACCACAGGTGGTACCAGATGGGTTTCTCGCTGGGCCAGTTTGGCTGACAACTATTCAGATTCTAGTCCGATTTCAGGCCTCTTGGACATCTCTTCCCAGATGGATCTTTCAGGTAGCCAAACGATCTTCTCTTTTCACGTTCTTGTTTCTGCCACTGCTTGTGTATTCCAGTCACTAACTTATAAATGCTTGAATCTTCCATTCAGCAGGTGGAAAAATCATTCATCAAACTATGCTTAACCGAAACATTGACAGCACAGAATCGGAGAATGGTCAGAGTTCTAGAGCTCGCCGAATTCTACCTCAGGTGCCCTCCTCAGAGAAGACGCAAACGCCTCCACCTAGCATTTATGTCCATGCAGACTCTTACCTCTCATATGAGGCAGTGGAGAAGAACATACGAGGCACACGACAGAAAGAAGACCCTCAGAAACTCTACGTGCAAGACGAACTGGACCCCGATAGCCTTAGTGATGCCAGCAAATCTGATGACGGCTCTATTATAGAGCAGGATAGAAAAACCGGTGCAGCTGGAGCAGAGAAGACGTGGACAGAGATTAAATCCCCGACACCAGAAAAACAAGACGTCATGACTTCTGGTGGAGCTAAAATGGTAAAGCACCAAGACAGTACTCCAAAGTTCTCTACAGACACTATAACTAAACAACACGCAAGCAACAAGTCTGGCAAGTCCAGCTCTTCACCTCCAGACCGGGAAGCTTCGCGAAGTTTGGAGAATTCTGTTTCACTGATAAGACAGGAGAGTTTTACTAAGGAGAGGCCTAGTGACGACATCCATTTTACTAGATTGCCTCATATCTCAAGTCTTCCGTCCAGCACCGACAACAAGGCTTTTAAAGGTGTCGGCCTCGACACTCAGTCGTACCTCAAAGAGACGGAGAATGTTCTTGCAGTTTTGGAAGCTAAACTCCAAGAGCAGAAGCATGATGGCGTCCCTTGCCCTCCAGAGGATTCGCTGTCTGAGGAGTCCGATGTAGACACCTCCAGTACCATCAGTCAGCGTAGTGGTAGGAATCCAGTAATGTCTGTGTCTAGGAAGCCAGTGATCCTAAGTGAAATTTTGAGAGAAAAAGCAAACGCCAGTCAACGTTCTCAAGAGCAAAACCAATCGCCTGTTGATCCTCCGCCTCAAAGAGGAAGGCCCGATCCTGTAGACAACGATGGTAGAGGGGATTCAGGTAAACGCTTTCACTTGCGTCACAGTTCAGGGAAGCATGGATCTCTAGACTTCGGCAGTGAGCCTCAGAAATCCACCGTGCGTCAGAGGTCTGAAACCGTCTCCGATCAAGAGTCTAGCTTCCGTCCCGTTCATAAAAAGTACACCGTTCCCCTTCAGAAAGACGGCTCCACTAAGTCGGCTAAAGGCCCAGTGGCCCAAGCACTGACCCGCTCCAACAGCCTTTCTGCTCCGAGAGCTACTAGGACCTCCATGCTGCGCCGTGCTCGCCTAGGCGAGGCGTCCGACAACGATACAGAAACCGACCGCTTGTCTCAAAACTCAGACGCCAATCCTTCTGCTGCCAGAGCCCAGGAGAGCAGGAAGCCTTCCCGGCTGGACATTTTGGCCCTCCCAAGGAAGAGAACTGGCTCTTTCACTACACCTAGTGACACGGAGTCCTCAGCTGGCAGAACTGGCTTTTCCAACCGCAGCTCCGAGTCTGGCTTCTCGGTCCGGAAGGCTTCAGTGGCCGATTCCAAGACGGGTTTACAGAGGAGTTCAGGGATAAACAGGCAACCGATCATTCGTGGCCGCTCCAGCAGTGCGAAGTACGCTAGCAGCACAGCCAGTGAGTATGGTGCGGTTCATTCCTTCTTTCTGAATTTACTTTTTCTTATAGGGATGCACGATGATATCGGAATCATACCGGAACCGGCCGATAATAATTGTTTCCTTTTTTTTAAGGCATCAGCGTCGGAGCGAGGCTTCGATTTTCACGATATTTTAAGCTGATATTTGATAACGCAATTATTGTACGTCATTGTAGGAAATGTAGCGTTTGTGCCAGGTATGACCAAAGTCTGAGGTGGGATTTTATACAGCCTGCGCCTTCTGTCTTAAAATGTATGCCGCTGTCTTCCGAGCAAAATCTCGCCTTTACATGCTCAAATCTGCCTGCACACGCGAAACATTTTTAAACTTAATTGCAGGTTTGCCTCACTTAGTGAATGTGAGCTCGCACACGGGCTGGGTCCTGAGCCATGTACTGTACTAGCCATGTAAGGCGCTCTTACCATACGTTTCTATCGCTCTGCTTTTACGCTCGCTTGACTTGAGGCTGTTTTAGAAATGTTGAGTTATGGCACTAGCGCGCAGTGAAACGAGAAAAATATCTTGTCTTATCAGGAGCGGTTGGTGGCGTAACGGTAGGGTGTTCGCCCTGTGATCAGAAAGTCGCAGGTTCGAATCCAGGGCCGGTAAAGGTACCACTGAGGTACTCATGAGCAAGGTACCGTCCCCAAGCACTGCTCCCCGGGCCCTTGTTAGCTGCCCGCTGCTCCTTCACGGATGGGTCAAATGCAGAAGTCACATTTCATTGTGGTGCACTGTGTGCTGTGCTGTGGTGTGTTTCACAATGACGCGCTCAACTCTGCCTGCAGTTACTTTCCTCATTTATCGACATCGGCAGATGTCGGCATGAAAAACTGTGGATATCGGCATTGGTAGATACCTACATAAAAATATCGGATGTCAGCGTCGGCCAATAATTCCCATATCGTGCATCCCTAATTTTTTATGTGTATGTGGTGGATTTTTCTCTTAGCCACCTGTAGTTAAACTCAGAAGTGAGAAATAAGAACAAACATCAAGAGTCCCCAGTTGTAACAAAATTTAATCTCGCCAGAGGAGTCTGTCTCATGCACCTCCGTGAGTGTCTGAGAGAGAGTCCGATTTGCACCTTCATACAAACAGCCTTTTATACATTATCTCAGGGTGTAACACAAAGTGTTCTTGATCAGCATTTCCTCTTCGTCTACTCAACAAGGTTTGGTCGTCAGCACTTCTTCTGATCTACTCAACAAAGTTTGGAAAAACAGGACTTCTTCTTATCCATTGCATTTCCTTTGTTTCTTCTATCTGCCCGCCCAGACTAGATAAACAAGAAACTTGCTTAACTACCCTAAGACCACCCATAAGGTTTAAACTTGAGATGTAGCCGATCCGATATGTGGATCTGTATCGGTCCGATAACCCGCTCAAACGGCTGGATCGGGTATCGGTGGCATTGGGCCGTTCTATGGAGCCGATGTGTATATGCGTGTACACTCAATTCGTTACGCATGGGAAGTGGCGCTGCGGTAAAGTAGAGCTGAAACGATTGTTCCAATAACTGGAATAATTCGATTACAAAAAATGGTCGAGGCAATTTTTCTACAATCAAAGCTTGGTTTAATTCATTTTACTCGCTAGAGCAGCTCCGCTTGTATTTCACACGGAGGCTTAATAGTGACACACAGCGTTTTCAGTGGCGCGATCAAGACGAGACCTGATCCCTCTGCATGTGAAAGTTATTTGTGAGATGTTCCATGCACTAAAACACAAATAAATGCATAAAAACGCATAAATGACATGTTTCGTGATGTGAACACACACGCTGTGTTAATGAGCGTGCACATGAGCGCCGTTACTCGCTAAAACGCTCCAGTTCGGTCAAAATGTCCCCTTTATTACAGACACAAACCATATTTTAGCTGATAAATAACCACAACAACCAGCGTTCTGCTCACAGTTCTGCCGTTTATTTCGATTTTCCATCGTTTATTCTGGAACGCGCTCCCAACGCATCGTGACACAGCTCCGAGGATCGTGGGAAATGTAGTTCTCTGCATGCGCAGCTCATTTTATAGGCCAAATTGGTTCAAAATGACAAACATCAGTATTGCATTTTCAATTGATCAATTTTTTATTTCAATTTTATAATGTTATAGTGTAATCATTAAGAAAGAAGAAATATTTATTTGTCTAAACGAACTATTTTTGAGAACAAATCATTTAGCATATACATGTGTAATTTTTTTACCCTGTTTTAATAGGAAAACAGTATTTAAATCAAGCGTTTCGTTAAGCATAACAATAATCTCAGTCATGTATCCAGACATTTTAAAGCAGTATTTTATGTTTAAAAAAAGACGGTATCGGCAGATATCCAAATTTACAATATCGGTATCGGTATCGGACATAGAAAAGTGGTATCGGCCCATCTCTAGTTTAAACCTTAACAAAACCAACAACCAACAGCGCAGTCCTATTACTGAGAGAGTACACTTTGGAATTACACTTTGAGGAGGATAATTAAAACTTTCCTTCACAGTGTAGTTTATTTTTTCATGACATTGATTTTGTAGGTATAGGTTGCCTGTTATTGTAACAGTGGTTGCAATCGTGAGATGACTTTATGTGCTTGTGTGAACTGGATCTTTTATAGGGTTTTAAGCATGTGGATCTTAGTTCCTCCACTACGAGAAAGACATTTTAACCAGTGTTTCAATATATTGACTGCGCCAGGCGTGGAGCTCTTTTCTGCCGCCATTCTTTGTGAATCACAAGGTCTTCTGAATCCATTCGATCGCGTTTTCCAAGTGCTAACCAAGCTGGGCTGCTGTTATTACTACCCTGTAGCATCTTTAGGGAGTGCTGATGGAGCAACTGTGGATTGCACTTAACGTCTCTGGTGTAAATGAGGGATGTGGGATGGCGCAAATTACGACCATGCCCGCACGTACGCGGGTATTTCTGAAAACGGAGGTTTTTCTATGCGTTTTTTGGCCTTTCGTCCACGCGTAAACGGCGTTTTGGGTCAGTGAAAAACTGAGGTTTTTGAAAACTCCGGCCAAAGTGGCGATTTTTTTTTTGAAAGCTCAGTTTCTGCGTTTAGGTGTGGACACGAAAAACGAAGGTTTCGAAAAAAAAACGGACCGTTTCGCGTCACACTGTGCGCCACTCCTATGACGTCACAGTATGCGCTGTGTCTACGTTAGGTTTTCATCTACAATGCAAGGCATGCTTTTGACAGCGTTTTTTGCGATTGCGTGTGGACGGAGATATTTTTGAAAACGTGCTCGCACTTAAAAAAAAAAAAAAAAAAAAACCCACGAAAACGGAACATCTCCGTTTTCAGAAATACCCGTGTACGTTTGGACATGGCCTAAGTCTCCTGAAAAAAATTGGGACTCAATACAAGTGGATACCTGAATATTCCAGTGATTGAGTCACCCATAATTCCCATCTTTTTTTTTTCCCCTTCTCTATCAGTGAATTAATCTCATTTGTTGCTTCTTAAGTCCCTGACCCAGCAGGTGCTGTTGCTTGACCGCTGAGCCAATGACTAAGGGGCTATTTTCTTAGTGCCCCAGTACACTAACTTGATGGGTTTCGTTACTAATAGATTTGTAACATGTTATCGTTTCCATGTAATATGATCATGTGAGTGGAATGGTGTTTTTTGATATTCTTTGTGGTCACTTTAAACTGTTTTATGTCAATGGGACCTATTTGTCTGGATTTTCGGTGTCTTCTCATACGTTTGGTCTCTTTCTTTTCTTCTTCTTCTTCACTTGTGCCTCTGTTTTCCACTGAATTACTTCGGTGCTCTGCAAAACTCGCCTCAATGCACTTGCCTGGGTGAAGGCTCCAGGAGACGTCAGAAGGGTTCAGACTACACCTCCACTTCTGAGGAGGAATACGACTCTAACCATAGCACCCCTAAACCTAAACGCTCGCACCATTCAGGAGCTCTGAACACCTCCAGAACCCAGGCTCTCGGCCCAGTGCGTCCGCCTGCCAGAGCCAGAGACTCCGAAGGAGAGGGACACGAAAGCGACGCCTTCCAAAACTGGACAACTCACAGTGCAGAGATTGCAAGGTTACGACCATCTTCAGATGCTTTCTTGCTGTTCGACATTCCACTTTGAGCAGAAATTCACACTTATTTGCAATTAGCGTGTAATCGTAAGATCCTGAGTCTGGTTTGCTTTATTTTTAGGTTGAGTCAGGATCTAGCGAAAGACTTGGCCATCCTGGCCCGAGAGATTCATGATGTCGCTGGAGATAATGAGCATCGGAGTTCGGCTTCTGCTGAGAATGTGGAACCAGCTTGTGTCATATCTGCATGTGAGGAGGTAAACACTCAAATCCAGTCACTACATTTCTGTTTTGCCTGGTGCACTCTTAATCTCACTTTATTGCTTTCACACTTTTTTGCTTTAGTAAATGCTGTAAATTAGAGCTGTATCCGATCCGATATGTGGATCTATATCGGTCCGATAACGGCTCAAACGGCGGCATCGGGTATTGGTGGCATTGGGCCGTTCTATGGAGCCGATCTGTAAATGCGTGTACACTCAATTCGTTACGCATGGGAAGTGGCACTGCGGTAAAGTAGAGGTGAAACGATTATTCCAATAACCCCAATAATTCTATTACAAAAATGTTCAAGGCAATTTTTCTAGAATCGAAGCTTGGTTTAATTCATTTTACTCGCTAGAACAGCTCAGCTTGTATTTCACACGGAGGCTTAATAGCGACACACAACGTTTTCAGTGGCGCGATCAAGACAAGACCTGATCCCTCTGCATGTGAAAGTTATTTGTGAGATGTTCCGTGCACTAAAACACAAGTAAATGCATCAAAATGCATAAATGACATGTTTCGTGATGTGAACACACGCGCTGTGTAAATGAGCGTGCACATGAGCGCCGTTACTCGCTTAAACGCTCCAGTTCGGTCAAAATGTCCCCTTTATTACGGACACAAACCATATTTTAGCTGATAAATAACCACAACAACCAGCGTTCTACTCACAGTTCTGCCGTTTATTTAGATTTTCCATCGTTTATTCTGGAACGCGCTCCCAACGCATCGTGACACAGCTCCGAGGATCGTGGGAAATGTAGTTCTCTGCATGCGCAGCTCATTTTATAGGCCAAATTGGTTCAAAATGACAAACATCAGTATTGCATTTTCAATTGATCAATTTTTTAAAGTAGTATTTTATGTTTAAAAAAAGACTGTGACGGTATCGGTATCGGTAGATATCCAGATTTACAATATCAGTATCGGACATAAAAAAGTGATATCGTCCCATCTCTAGTAAATATTAAAGCAATGACAAATAAAGCTTTTTATGACGGAGTATTAGGGCCATTGTATATATTTTAAAAAAAAATCAAACGGGTTTGGGGAGGGGGGTAAAATTACAAGAAAAAAGTCAGAAATTCTGAGATTAGTGTGATATATTTGTGTGAAAAAACTTGGATATTCTCTGATATTGTAAAGTCATAAATTTCCGACAATAAAGTCCAAATTGACTTCTTCCGCCGAACAAACGTGATCTACCGTAATAGACATGACATGAAACAACCTGCCGACTCTACACATCTCACTTCAACACAGGTAAACTTACCTGATTCAGCCACGTTCCACCTCTTCACCGTGAGTGTGTGCCTCTGTGTGAAGCGTCCATTGGCGAAGTTTCACACAGGCGTTGTGGTTCCGTGATTTCCTCCTTTTTTGTGACTAAAATCTCAGAGAATATCTGACATTTTCTTCTCGTAAATTTTCTACTTACATCTCAGAGGATTTCAGACTTTTCTTTCTCGCAAATTTATGACTTTACAATATTAGAGAATATCTGAGTTTTTTCACGCAAATATATCTCAGAATTTCTGACTTTTTTCTGTAATTTTACTCCCTCCCCAGCCCCGTTTTTGTATGTGTATATATATAAAAATATACAAATGAATGCATTCAGTGCCATAGCTATTCACATCATAGTTATCAACCATTTGTTCACTAGAAACTCCTATTTCTTGATTTAAATGAACATTTTACCTGGTCACACCACCTGACAAAAATATGCATGTCATGTCATTGAGCCATTATTTAATATTAGTATCAATATTAATATTGTCAAAAAATATCACTCAGCACTAATATTAGAAGATTCATTCATTATCTGAATCGCTTAATCTTGGGAACTGGACCCTATCCCGGGACTGTGGGCATGAGGGATGGACCAACCCTGGGTGGGCGCCAACACACAGCAGGGCACTTACACAAACACACTCACCATCACGCCTTAAGGGCCCAATTTTGATAAAACATGCTTTTGGACTGTGGGAGGAAAACGGAGCACCTGGAGAAAACCCATGCGAACACAGAAAAAGCGCACCGAAAGACCCCACGGCACTGTTTAGTCTGCTCTTATTGTCTTGCAGTTACGCCATCAGATTCCTGAGACCAGCTTAAACTACCCGAAAGTACCACCAAATTCAGGTGTGAAGAACCCTGAACAGAAGACTGCTGACATAGGCCTCAGGCCAGGGACTTGGAACCAGGAAGAGGTACAGTAATATCAGCAGAAATATGTGGACACATGACCATCAGCCCTATTTCACCTATCAACAGCCCTTTCCAAAACCATTTGTATTGATATGGAGTCAGTCCCCAGTTCCACTTTTCTGAGTGGGCTTTCCAGAAGATTTTGGAGTGCGTCTGCGGGGGTTTCGTTCTTATTCAGACAAAAGAATTTGTGTAAGGTCAGCCACTGCTGCTGGACAAGAAGAACTGGTTTGCATTTGGCATTCCTGTTCATCCCAAAGGCGTTTAGTAGGGATGCACCGATACCATTTTTTTGAGACCGAGTACGAGTACTGATATTTATTTTTGGATACTCACCGATACCGAGTACCGATACCTGTGTAGGTCTGTTATTAAGAACAGTGACAATAATAGTAGGATTTTTAAAGAATTTGTATTTTTTTCACCAATATCAATTACCGTATTTCCCCAACGATAAGCCGCCCCATGTTATTAGCCGCGACGTTACTGAATTTACCAGTCTGAAGTAAAAGCATATACAGTACATAATTTGCCACGCCCCTGGAGGCCTTTGCAACTCTATAGTGACATTATACATTCACTCCATCTGGCCGGAAGCGACGTACGACATACAGTCAAGCGTGCGAATGGGTTATTTCGGCGTGGAACGTGAAACCAGAAAGCATACAGAACGGTTTTGACAAAGCCGAAATCCTTCCTCCACCTACAAGCCTACCAGCAGCACAAGCAACGTTTTGGCCAGCTTGTATTATATACTAGGATGTAATGTAGCAAAGGCCTGAAAAAGTGTAATACTTACACTGCAGCAACGAGGCTGGCCGATTAAGTGACAGAACATCATCACTGATCTATCTTTGTTTTGCGTTGCTTTTTGAACTTTGTTGCTGCAGTAAACAGTACATTTAAATTCAACGAATCATTTGGGTGTGTCGTCTTTTTTGTGCACCGAATTATACTTTTAGCGAATGCGTTTTCATGTTTTTAAATAGGCTGCCCCATTTAAGCAAGTCGCACCCAATACGCAGGTTTGTGAAATTGATGTATAAGCCGCGACCTATCGTTGGGGAAATACGGTAGTCTAAACTCAAAAAAACACTTTAAAAAACCCTAAAATATAAGTTAAAGTACACTTGAGCCTTATGATGTCATTTTATAAAATAAATGATACTAATTTTTTTATCCATTTATTTGTTCTGTATGTCTCAAACCATAAAAAAGCAACAATTAAATTAAATATTAAATATTAAAACATTAGTCTGCTTTGCTGCTGTCATTATCATTTATTTTCAAGTACCTCCAGACGGCTGACATTTTTATCTCCACACAGTTTAAAGTTTTTTTGGCAAGAACAGAACTACATCATATCTTCCACTTGTGGTATACCGATACCACATGTGGAAGACATGATGTAGTTATGTTCATCGCCACGCGGAGGCAGTGTAAATGCCACAACACTTGCTAAATAAACTGTAAACTGTGTGGAGATAAAAATGTCAGCCGTCTGGAGGTGCTTGAAAATAAATGGTAATGACAGCAGCAAAGCAGACTAATATTTTAATATTTAATTTAATTGTTGTTGCTTTTTTTATGGTTTGATACATATAGAACAAATAAATGGATAAAAAAAATTAGTCTCATTTATCTTATAAAATGACATAATAAGGCTCAAGTGTACTTTAATTTATATTATATAGTAGGTATTGGGGAATTTTGTTCCGAGTACGATTAACTGCACGGTGGGTGGTAACGGTACCGATGCCGGTGCATCCCTGGTGTTTAGTAAGGCTAATGTCAGGGAACTTTGCCGGCCACTTGAGTGAGTCCACACCAGACAGTGTAGTAGTGTACAAATTGTATGAAACGTACGTGTGGGGTCCCATAGACACTATAATTTTAGACAGTATTGAGCTTCACAGTGAGATGAAGAATGGGATGTTCAAGAAGCTCAAATAGTTGTCATCATCTTGCATACGAAATGCTAGTTTACAAGGTCCTGTATTGTCATATTTGTCCCGACGCCTTGTCCTTATGTCCAGCTCATTTTCGCATATTAAGCCTGTCAGCTGGTTCCCGCCTCATTCATTGTTTTGTACCTAAGGTTGCTCTGGACAATGGCCTGCTGAATCCAGTCTCCCAGCTTTCCGTGGCTATCCGAGAAAACACCGAGCAGCTGACTGAGAAAATCAAGTAAGTTAACAATAATGTGATTAAAAACGATATGAATTGATTTACGTTTTGGTGGATGAGCCAAAAACAGTTAAATTCACGAATACTCTTGTCCTTTTCCGGTACAGCCGATGTACTGTATATGTTACTCTGTTTGGAGTTTGTGTTGACAGTGCACTAGCTTTTCATTGGTTTGGTTTTGATCACATTCTTGGGCAGCTCCTTCAGGTTTCCCCTTCTACCTGATTAGTCAGCGTTTACCTAAAAGCAGGTGCTGCTCATCAGCAACGGAATAAGAGAACAATGTATCCATTAGTTGTCAGTAGTGGTGTGCAAAACATCAGTTAGAACAGTGATTCTGTCTCCACTGATTCAACATTGGTTCATGCATTCCATAAATTGAATAATATTATTTAATTTATTTTTCGAAAACATTTCCAGATGATTAGGGTGCCTTTATGAGTAATGAATTTAATGCAAATATCTAAAAAATAATAGAAAAAAAGTCCCCACACACGGACACGAACATACGGTGGACAGCCGCAGACTACTGCTCACTCTGTTAAAAACAAACAGAAGCAGTTAAAAACAAACCCCTGGATTATATCACAAAGACATTGCTTGGTGATTTTCTGGCTGCCATATAAAAATTCTAGTTAAAAGGAACATCCCGGTACTAACTATGGCTGCCCGATCTGTGATCCATGGCCAGTCTACCATACTTGCAGTGTGAAGAAATGTGGAAAATTGATGGGATGCATCGAAATATCAAATCGTATCGTTGACCTGATAATCGAATCAAATCGTGAGATCAGTAAAGGTTCACAGCTCTAGAGTTTTACAATATCTGCATTATTTCCTAATAGTAGACCTTCCTCAAAGTCGACATGCAGTCACAGTCAAAAGCGAAAAAGTGACTCAAAAAACGGCAATCTGGACGCAAATCTGTGTATATGTTCAATCGAGAATCAGCTTTGAGTCAATTTCTGTGTCCTAGTGTCAGAATGGAATTTTATGAAAAGCAGTAAAAAGCTCCTCTTCTACAGGTGCTCTTAAAGAACAGGGGGCAGTGCTTTTGGGCACTCGGGACAATAACGAATTATAATTCCAGCCTTGATTCTGGTAATCGTGCAGCTGTCTTAGCAAGTGGCTTGGAAATTCTTGTTCTCATGTGTGTTATTTCTGTGTTCTCATACTATACTGTTAGACTTCTGTTCCACAATAAAGCTGAGCTTTGGCAGGAGATGGAGGCCAAGATCAATGCTGCTGATGATTCCTCCTCATTAGACACTCCAAATAAGGTTTGACAATCTCTCTTGCTGTCAACTAGCAACTGTATGTGACTCTGCACAGCAAAACCTGTCGCTTGTCGCAACGGAGGTTTCCGAGAAAAATGAAAAAGCATGGGGTAAAATTTAGGATTTTTTGTTTTTAGTGTTTTGAAACAGTGGAAGGTCTATACTGTACTGTTGTGAATAAATTTGGCTGAAAAACTTACCCTTTCCATCCTAAAAACCTGACTTTCTTGAGGTGAGGAATTTAAATCCAGCAGAGTGTTAAAAGTTTCTGTTTTGACTAGAGCTGTAACTATCGATTCTTTTTGTAATCGAGTATTCTATCGATTTTCTTATCGATTAATCGAGTAATCGGATAAATTAAAAAAAAGACAGTACATTGGTTTTTAGGCTTATTCTAGTGTGTGAATAGAAGTTAGCAATACGTGCTTTATGGTGTTGAATTTTGGACGCCCTGCACTACTCATAGTTTGATGTGTAAATGCTGACATAGTTATAAAATCAGCACATTTCTGATGAAAGCTGACTCATTTTTTTATCTTTAGGTCAAATAAAAGAACTGAAAGAACAATGAAAGAACATCGTTTACTGAACATCGAGTTTTTATCTATTATTGTCTATTTATTATCTGTGGCGTAACATTCTAACACTTCTTTATCCATTTGGTGTCCATCAGAAAATAGAATAACATTTTTTTTGATAAATACATTTTCTATATTTCTTCTTTCCTATTGATTACACTATAACATTATAAAATTTAAGTAAATTATAAAATCTGATCAAATGAAAATGAAGAAATACTGAAGTTTTTGGTCATTTTGAATCAGTTTGGCCTAGAAAATGTGCTGCTTTTGGCTTTTCTGGGAGAGAACTACATTTCCCACAATCCCCTGCGCGCTCCTCGGGGACGCGTCATAATAAAGCGTTTAGCGTGCGTTACGGAATAAACTATGGAAGATCTCTGGGAAACTCAATAAACGGCTGTATTGTGAGTAGAACGCTGCTTGTTGTGGTTATTCAGCAGCTACATGTGCGTTTTGTCTGTAATGAAGGGTGCGTTTAAACCGAGCGTTGTAGCGAGTCATGACGCTGACCCGGGTGCTCGCGAACACAGGGCGCGTGTTTACATCGCAAAAATGTCATTTATGGGTTTTTACGTATTTACTTCTGTTTTAGTGCACAGAATATCTCACAAATACCTTCACATACTGAGGGATCAGGTCTTGTCTTGATCGCGTCTCTAAAAACAATGTGCATCATTAATAAGCATCCGTGTGAGATACAAGCGGCGCGTGCACTAGCGAGTGAAACGAATTAAACGAAGCTTCGATTCTGGAAAAATTGCCTCGACCATTTTTTGTAATCGAATGATTCGAGTTATTCGAATAATCGTTTCAGCTCTAGTTTTGACCGCTCTACTTCAATATTTACGGTAAATCCACTGGTTGACTAGCGTGAAGATATTTCTCTGGAATCCATCTTGGTCTCCCGAGTTCAGTTAACCTAACGCAGGTAGGCTATCCGTGTGGCTGTGAATGCAGCGTAGGCTACCGTAAATGCAAATGTAGCCGCGACCGCACCAAGCGTCTGTGAGTGCTACGGCGATAGTCAACTTCAAAGGCAGATTTCTCTGTTTCTCACTTGGCGTGACAGAGAAACCCGACTCCTTTGAATGTTGATATCTCAGTCATATGTCGTCCAATTCATTTAATATAGGTATCGTTTTGAAGGTTGATTTATGCCCTTTCATGAAAACATCATAACTCAATTTTGAAAATTTGCGACAAGCGACTGGTTTTGCCGTGGAGGGTCACGTGTATGCTTCACCTTTTTGTTTATTAAAACCACCCTTGTCTGCTTTAGGAAATTATGACTATTCTCAGAGACCTTCGAGGAATCCAGAAACGTTTGGAAGGTCAGTGAATGATTTTGTTTCTTCCTCTGTTATACAGAGAAGCAACCTAATAGCTCATTTTTAGGGTGTTTTTCACACAGTGCGTGGGATTCACACAAGGCAAACATTCTTGCATCGTATTAAGCTCTTTAGCTGCAAAATTAAATAAAAATTTGTAGCATAATTGTGAATCAGAATAACTGCTCATACAGACTTAAAGCTGGCTGGTTGGTCTAGTAGTTAGCATACTTGTCTCTGGACCAAAAGGTTGTGGGTTCGAATCCTACCTCCAGTACCACCATCATTGGGTCCCCGAGCAACATCTTGGCTCTCAGCAAATTATTAAACACATTCAGCACTTATTAAACAACGTGTCACTTCTCGTCCTCTGAGAGCATCAACTGCTGCTCGTTTGGAACCACCTCTACTTAAGAGAAGAGGAAAACATGCATCGAAACTCTTTGCAGTGCTGGCTCCTCAGTGGTGGAACCAACTTCCGCTTGCCGTTAGAACGGCTGAGTCCCTTGCTGTCTTTAAACGTCGTCTGAAGACACACCTCTTCAAAGAGTATCTAGGGGACTAATTTACCTTTTATGTAAACCTTTTATTTAAAAAAAAAACAAAACAAAAAAACCCACTAACGTGTGTCTGTCTGAACTTCTTTCCTCTAACCCATTCTTTTTCGTTAAACTATAAAACTTAGTCTGTGGTAATTTGGTTTAACTACAGATGTCGACATAGCTTATGGATCTGGGGACAGTTGTGGACTACAAAGCACTGTTGTAAGTCGCTCTGGATAAGAGCGTCTGCTAAATACTGTAAATGTAAAATGTAAATGTACACAAATTAAAAGCACAGGTTGTGGTTCACCTGCACAAGACTTTGTTATATCCCTAATGTTGCCACTCACATTTCTCCTCTTGTGCCCGTGTGCCTATTTGCCGTTGTGATTATTACTCATTGTGAACACACTGCAGCACACAGTGCACCACAACCAAATGTGACCTCTGCATTTAACCCATCCGTGAAGGAGCAGTGGGCAGCTAACAAGCGCCTGGGGACAGTGCTTTGCTCAGGAGTACCTCAGTGGTAACTTTACCGGCCCTGGACCTTCTGATCACAGGGCGAACACCCTATCGTTATGCCACCAACTACCCCTGTTTACTGTTAAAGTACAGCAACTCTCTGTTGGTAACAGAACTTAAAATGCTTACATTGGTTTACGTTTCCAAGCTACTCATGTTCTCAGGCAGTAACGGTCTATGAGCTTCAGATGAACTACAGTGTGAACAGAACTAGTTCTAAGACCCAATCTGAACTGAAGTGAACCAGAAAGAAAACCAAGACCTTTTTCATATGAACTCACAATGTTAACACAAAAAGAAGAATCACTGTTGTGTTGATCTACTCTTCAGACTACTTCTAGATTACTGGGTTTGGTTTCTTTAACGAGGACAATATGTGAAAACACCCATCTATCCATACACTGAAAAAAGCGGAGCTCTGGGGACCCTTTTCCATAAGTTTAGCAAATGTTGACCAGCTTTTAAAACCCTTTTACTGTGGCATTCAGATTTAAAATAGCAGCAAAGCATTTATTATAGCGACTTTATGATAAAGCGATTATAATATGAACCTTCTGAAGCAAAGTGTCATTGATGATAGAGTTCACAGCTTTGCACCTGTAAGTTTCAGGTGCAGCAGTGGGATGAGACTACATTTCTCCATGACCACGGTGCAACATGTTGTAACGCTGTACAACTTACGGTCATAATTTGGTCATAAATTGACATTTTATTATTCACTGTTAAACTTGCCAATATGTTGAAGCTGCATGTTTAGGGCATCCTAGGCAAATTTAATTCCAAATACAACAGTAAAAATATTATAGCATTTGCCAAATTGATGGGCACAGTTCCAGAGGTCCCCCTTTTTGCCCTATTTTGCATTGCAGTGTGCGTCTGTCAGATTTAATGTCACTAATGCCTCTTTTTTTGGCTTCATTTGCAGTTATCAACACAGTCATTGAGCCCTCTGCAAATCCAGACTTGGCCAGAGGTTTAGGAGGCCAGTCCACAGCTAGAGTGAGGAGCTTGAGAGCTTCTCCCAGGGACTGGAGGTCCACTCCCTCCCAGCGGGGCGGGGGGCCCTCGGCCAGCAGTCGGCGCTTAGGTAGGGGGTCTGAGGTAGACAGTTTTGTGGTGTGAGAGCGATGAATCCCACCAGGCCACCACTACAGTACATCCCAGGTCTGCTAAAGCTGCTCTCTGACCGCTGGTTAATTCTCTTTGTTGAGTGTTACTTGATTAAACTTTTGGCCCATTCTGAGGTTTGCTCATGATGGGTTTATTTGCACTGTGTCTGTTCCGTCAGATCTTAAAGACGGTCACGTAGTAGTATCAACTTTAAAGGTACAAAGCTGTTTCAAAAATGCCAATGTACGGTTTCAAGGATCATTGAGAGAAGAATAATGCCATGATTTGAATATAAACTGGGTTTGATGTATTTGAATTAGTTTTGGGTTTTTGTAGGACAATAATTTGTATGAGGTGTAATAATTTAAATGAAAAATGATTCAGGGCATTTTTTATGGTGTCATTAAAGAATGTATTGGGTGAATTTGGATTTTTATCACCACCTAAATGTCCTAAATAGTATGCACTTTAATTTCTATTTGTATTTATAGTCCGATAACACTAAAAGCCTGTTTATGTACATGCATTTCTGTAAACAATACAAAGAAACATTTGTACTCTTCAGAATTAAAAATTTCATGTTCCTGATGTTAATTTTAAGTCATGATCACTACAACATGCAGAAGCGACCAATCCTAAAATGAGACACATTCTCCTCACATACTTTAAATATTTGGTTTTTACTTGCTTGCTGGCTGGCTGCAGTTGTTTCAAACACCTCTTAATTATGAAGAACCATTACATTTTAATTGCCCATGGCCAAACAATAAAGAAGAAAAACACACTTAAGACTGTTGGTTTACATATTATGCCAAAGAGCTTCTACGTATACTTTTACAGTTTCTGCCCATGTCACCTTTTCCTAAAAGGAGAACCATTACAAATACAGCAAGTGAAACTTCATAAGTTCCATTTAATATAAGAAGTCTTAAAGTATTGGTTGATAAAGGTGAAACGCCAAGCTAAATTCACCAGCTTTAACTGATGATTGCTTCCGATATCATGGCTGTTTAAGTGTCATGGTTATTTGTGGATTATAACAATGACAGGTGTGAAAGCTAAAATTGTCTGCACTAAATTGTTCGGATTTGTACTGAAAGCGTGTCTGAGTTTCACGCCCAAAGACGAGACTGCTTTCAATTCCTCATACACTGAGTTGGACACATTTCATGTACAGAACAATTTTGGCAATTTATGATTTGTGATGGTGTGGATTCAGCTCAAGCATTTCTTGTTTTGCAAGTTAACTTTGGTCAACAAAGAAACACTTTGTGTGAGACGCTGTCCTCAAATGAAATGCAAGAAGAGGGTAGTTAATTCGGGTATTTATTTGCACACGAGTTTGACAAAACCCGATTTGCCTGATGTTCAAGTAAAATTGGCACAGTATGTGTTGCTCTCTCTATAGAAATGTGTTGTATTTCTTCTGTTTATGAATATTCAGCACCAGCATTCAGCAAGTGACCCAAACTTGGGACACTTGATGATATTTTGTTAATAAAGCACTGCTATAATTTTTTTTTGGTCAATTTTTAGTTTAGAAGCTTATTTTCTAGAAGATGATGTAAAGTAAAATGTCTGGATCATTGTGTATGAGATAAATTTATGTAAGTGATTTTTTTTCCCATTAAATTATCTGGAATAATCTTGATTTGCTTGAGTCTTTGAAGTAAAAAGTGGTTTCTGTCTAACGTGTTATTTGAATATAATGGAAGGAAAATCATACCAACAGTTAATTAGAAACACTAATGGCTCTGTTAATTTATCAAGTAAATTATGACGGCTGGGACATGGTTTGTACTTCCCCATTTTACCACTGACCGAACTTTTTTTTGTAAAAGAGCCTGACATTAGTTTCAACAATCAAGGTGTTTCACTTTTTGCGTTTGAACATCAGATGTTCAGCATCCTTAAAAATGAGAATTGAAAAGGGGAAGAGGAACAAGTGACGTGCTATTTGTGAAGGCGGTGAAACGGCGAGCAGACTTAAAATATGCCTTATGCCAGGGATTGACGCATAAAGACGAAACGGCAAATCTGCTCTTACCATGTACTCGTAAGTTTGCTATGCATTTTTTTCTTTACTTTGAGCATTTTTTAAAACAACAGCAGGATATTAAAAAGTATTGCATGTGAAAGTTTCCGGTATCATTTTCTTCTTCAGATCATGTAGATCCACCTGTAATGAGTTCCATGAACTGTCTTCTCCATATAAACTTTTGCATGACAATTACGTCTCCAACAAACAGGTGAAGGAAGTTCGTTTCCACTTACATTACAACTTATTGATAGTTCTCTCTGGGTTTGAGGACACAATTAATCTGCCGCCGTAATCATGTATTTTGCAGGGCTCCAGTGGACTAAAGACTTTGCTGCTGGTGATGGGATGTTTGACCGTTGTGGGCTTTTTACTTGCCATTGCTTTGATTGAAAATCTAAGAAACGAGGAAAAGATCAATGAAGCTTTGAATACAAACCGCAGCTCCCCTCCTCAACCAGGGCAAAATGGTGACTGTGTTGAAAAAAGCAGGTGATTTTCATTCAGATGGTTGTGGCTGCAGTACTTCGTGTAGAAGGGGGATTTGGGTTAAGATCAGCAGTCCAGCACGGGAATTCCAGGGAAGACCGGTTTTTAACTGGTTCGGTCCTTGGGACCACCACTCAGGCTGTGCAATTGTCTACGGCCCACTGTGTGTCCATGTATTTTTTGCTCTTTTACTACTATTCCATTTTTTAAAAATATATATTTGCATCAAATCATCTGGAAATGGTTTGCAAAATAAATATTATTAAATAAAATAATTTTTACAAAGTGATTTCAGTTGCACGTCACAGACCACCTGCATTGTCGCCGCGGACCACCGGTTGAAAACCCCCCGATCTAGATAAATACAAAATCAGACTGTTTAAAGTCTGTGGAATAGTTTCAGTACTCCTTAATGCAATGCATTCTGTGTGATATGCAGTTTAATTTGTAATCTCTATCCTTAAAAAGTTTTTTTTTCTCGGCTGAGCAGGATTGTTCTTGTTGAGAGTATTCCCTTGGGGATGGACTATAGGGTCAATGCCACTTTTGGAATGCCTGTGTATCAAGCATGGAAAGAACTTCTCTTGAACGCAACCAAGCAAGTTGAAGTTGCCTCATTCTATTGGTCTCTCACTGGTGAAGACATTGGTGTAAACTCCTCCACTGACCAACCTGTATGTATTCATCCTCCCATCAACTGCCAGTCTTTCTATATGGCAACAGCAAAATACACATTCGAATATGTATTGCACTTATGACTATGGGAGGGCTGTGCGATACGACCTCAATTCAATATCATGATTAACTGATAATTTTACCTGGACTAGGATAAATTTTGGGGGATTTTATGTTACGTTTTTCCCCTCATAGTTCATGAAACACACAGGTGTAGTCGCAGATTGACCAGAGGCAAGTCATGTTACCATAGTGATGTGTACAGTGTTTTAAGGGCACAGTTCATGAGCTCACACTGAGGAAAGCATTATCAGTTGTTCTGGAAAAAATATCGAAATAACTGTCGTGGAACATGATTACATCGATTAGAAGTTATGATTGTAGTTTTTTTTTTAAGTCTCAGTTAATTGCTAAGCCCTAGGTTTTAGCCTTAAATTTCATGGAACAGAACATTTTGTGGTATATCAGTCTATGAAATTTACTGTAGTTTGTAAGTTGATATTTAAAAATGAAGAATAACAAATACTATGAATTTGAAAACTTAATGTTCAAACCTTTTTATGATTTTTATCAGTAATGCTTAGAGTATCTTAAGTCCATATCATAAGATTTCCTAAAAAGAAAATGATGACAGTAAAAGTTAAAAGCTACGCATTCTACCTGAGGTAAAGTCCTTAGGTATCTGATATTAACTGTGGTCAAAATAAGTATTTGGCAAGGTGAAAGTTGGTGATTTTAGTCCAGTAATAAAGTGTAGTTATTTAAGCGTTGTACACAATTTCAAACAAATATTCTCTGGGCCATTAATCCAAAAATACAACTTAATATTTATTCCTCATATTTTTGTGTCACAGGGCCGAGACATTCTTGAGCTATTCAAAGCCCTGCCAAAGAGAAATGTGTCAGTGAGGGTTGTGACTAGCATCCCAACGTTAGCGTGCAACTCAACAGACCTGAAAACTCTGAAAGAAAACGGTAATGATAAGGACATGCTGATGCTTTCATATATGTCTCAACGACTTTGCACTTGCACAAATAGTCTTTCTACTTCTTTGTAGGAGTACAGATCAGAAGAGTTAACTTTGGTCGTCTTACCAGAGGAATCCTTCATACTAAGTTCTGGATTGTGGACAGGAGGCATATCTTCATTGGCAGCGCTAACATGGACTGGAGAGCTTTAACCCAGGTATTAAAAAATTTGCTTACTACAAACTACAGATTGGTTTTGCTTTGGAGGCCAACTAACCCCTTGCATTTTTGGCACATCTCTTTGAATGGAGGTCAAGGAACTTGGAGTGGTTCTGTACAACTGCACCAAACTGGCCAACGACCTCCATAAGGTCTTCCAGTCGTACTGGGTCATGGGTCAACATAATGCTACAATCCCAGATCCTTGGCCCTCTTCTTACGACACTTCCATCAACAAAGAACAACCTCTTCATCTGGACCTGAGTGGTGTGCCAAGTAGAGTTTACCTATCGGTACTGTTTTTAATATTAATTGATTAACTGGTACTGCTGCCATACTGGCATAGATTAGAATAATTTCGCTGCAGAAATAGAGCAAAGACTTAATTAGATGAATTTGGTGTGCTTGAAGAAAGTAATGACTGTAGATCTCCATCTATATTTGACACTTCTGATTCAAAAATTAATATCTGAATGTACTATATTTTTTAATGTCACCCATTCTCAAATGTACTGTCTTCACACACAGAATTTTAGAAATAGTGCCACTTTATTTTCTGACTTTTTCTGTAAGCAACAAAATCTTAATGAGTGATGTTGAAGTACTGTGATCAATATTTAATCTCTAAGCATATTTCCCAACTTAACTTAGGCCTCCCCTCCTGTCTTCTGTCCACATTCCCGCACCAAAGACCTGGATGCAATTCTGTCAGCAGTTGCCGAGGCAGAGCAGTTCATACATGTTGCAGTTATGGAATATTATCCTGCTTTCAAGCACTTACACCATCACCGGTATACATACATAAAACAGCTATAGTTATATTAACATCACTACTTTCAGAGAATTAACATAGCCTTTCCACCTCAGGTACTGGCCTGTTATTGAAAAAGCACTAATAAGTTCAGCGCTTGAGAAGAACGTTGCAATC
The DNA here is from genome assembly GCA_032718565.1 of Distichodus sexfasciatus. NCBI lineage: Eukaryota > Metazoa > Chordata > Actinopteri > Characiformes > Distichodontidae > Distichodus > Distichodus sexfasciatus. Next base: position 836,069 of record JAVGVS010000123.1, read on the forward strand.
CGTCTTCTGGTCAGCTGTGGCCGTGACAGTGACCCCGCCATACTTCCCTTTCTGAAGTCACTGAATGCCCTGAATTCGCCTTCTGACAATATCAGTATAGAAGTGGTAAACTGCCAGTTGATTTTATATAAGGGACCATTCACTTTACTTGTCTGTTGGCTTTTAATGTGCTTTTCAGGGCAGAATTTACATCACACATATTACTAACATTTATGTATTTCCATTTTCTGCAGAGATTACATATTGTCCCTGTTGGTAACCAGACAGGCATTCCCTACTCCAGAGTAAACCACAATAAATACATGGTTACAGATAAAGTGGCATATATAGGTGAGTTATGGACATACTGTATAATATTTTATTTTTTTAACATGACAAAACCTCAGGAGTGTATAATAAACATATTAAAAGTTGAACCTTTTTTCAATGGACTTGCAGACATCCCAAGGGTGGCGCGTGGGGTGGGGTGGGGTGGAGGGGGTGTTAGGGTGAAATGAGTTTTTGCAGGTTGGGATGTCTGGACTTGCTGAATGGATATCAACACAGCACTGACACTTTCTTAGTAAAGATTCACCAGTGGCCCACTGAAAAAGTCATTTCAAAAACCAACCAATGTTTAGAAGATGACTAGCGCAGTTTGTGCCATACAGTAGAATGGGCTGACTGAATGATTATTTGACATGTAGAATGATGGTAAAATTTAGCAAGAGGAAAAGTACATCCCTAAAAATGTTAATTATAAATACAGTACTGTGCAACAGTCTTGAGCCACGCATCATGTCTTCAGCAAGGGTAGAATGTGCTAGGAAAATTAGGTTAAAGGCAGAGTGATTTATTGCAACGCAATACAAGTAAATACTATTCCTTAAGACTACAGTAAAAAAGAAGGTTGAGGGTAGTGACTGAGTGGTAAGATTCTCATCTACACACCAAGAGGTTGTAGGTTCAAATCCTGCTGTATCCTACTGCTAGCACTTCCACTGTTGAGCCCCTGAGAAGACCATTAACCTGAAGTTGCTGCAGGGAGACTGTCCCAGTAAATAGAAAATAAGAACGTCTGCTGAAGACTGTTCAGAAGCAGAGTTGACATTTCTACTAACATTGACAGAGTAAACCCTAACATAATGTGGTATGCTTTTTTAATTCACAGGGACCTCTAACTGGTCTGCCGACTACTTCAATTCCACTGCTGGAGTGGGTTTGGTGCTTTCCCAGGACGCCTCACATTCATCACTTGGAGACACAATAGTGGGCCAGCTGGGTGCTGTATTTGAGCGAGACTGGAGCTCAGAGTTTGCAGTTACTCTTGAAAATCTCGGTCAAAACCCCGATTGTGTGTTCTCCAAGCAATAGATGGTGTGCTCATAAAAAGAGCAGTTTATTTAAGTTAAAAAGAGCTTAATTTTGTTTGTGTGACATGTCTAATGAAACCAAGAATTATCTTGGCTGTATTATAACGCAATTGGAATATGGTTTTACTATAATAAAAGCATTTTTGACAGTTGTCCTTGACTCTTGGGAATTTAGTTAAAGAGATGAGAAGAAACACCAGATCAGGTGAGGAAGTGCAGTTTAGCAGTTTTACTGTGAAGAGTACATCAAATTGTCTTCGTATCTAGCGGGTGAGAGAGCTGCAGTGCCGGGGAGATGCTAACTAAAATGAACAATTCTACGAACTTAACTATCAACGTGTCTGATACTGAAAGGCGGAACGGACTGAACTTTTGACGTTTGAGTATAACTCAAGCCTGCACCTCAAAAACGCCATTAAAACCTTATTGTGATTTGACAGTACACATTACTTGTAACATTGTTTCACATTTTAATTAATTTGCTTTTAGAGCATTTACAACACAAATATTAAGCTTTTTCTATAACTTGTAGTGTAGCTAATTAGCAACTAACTCGTTAATAATTAGTAATAATAACTTAAATTAATTCTAAGTAGCGTGTATTTTTTTCCCAAATATTTCAAACAACATTATATTCTATCGCTTGGTATGTTTGGCGACGTCTGGTGCTCAGTGCAATTAGTGCATAATATTTCACATCGAGCTTTGTGCATGAGAGGTAATAAAGCGCGAATAATAAGATAAAAACAGTAGTGTGCTAAGAAATCATATTCAACGTGTATAGATTATATAACTTCATAATTCAAAATTATCAAACGATACCACCACAATAGCACGAATGTATGTAATCGTTAAAATACCCATAAATCGAGTAACCACGCGAACGAGTTGAGCTTGCGGCTGTTCAACGGCAGGTGGCAGTACCGCTTTTATCCGACGCTTCATTTCCGGCGACAAAGTTAAAAGGGGCGGGGAAGCAGAACGCGACGTGTGCTTCCGGTCAGCGTTAAAGCACATCGGAGCAGCGGCTGGCTTTATCCACGGATCGCTATGGTGTTACTAGAGAACGACGCGGTAAGACGGTCTTGGCAGGAGTTGCTCATGTGTGGTTTTGAGTTTTATTTAGCGCGTCTTTTTTCCTGAGCTAATTCTGCTCGCTTGGCAGTGGGAAGTATTCATCTGGCTACTTAGCGCGCGCTCCGTTAGCAGCTGCTGGAGCGCGTGCGGCGTTAAAAATGGGTGTACGTACGATAGGTCGCTGCTGTTTGTGTTTTCGCGAATAACCAATATTCCACTTTGAGTTTCCTTCTACTTGGTTTCAGTTCGCTTTTTAGCTCGACTGCGGTTAGCGTTGGTCCGAGCGTTAGCAACTACACGCTAGAGACGAGAGTCTTGATTAGAACTGTGCGATAGGATTAAGTTTTTCAGGAAACAATGGGAATGAAAACATGGTTCATCTTCTTCAAATGACCATGGCCGAGTTTACCTCACCAAAATGTAAGCCTGACTGAACTAGCTCTTAGCTGACTAATGCTGACTGATGCAGCCTCTGAAAGACAATGGTGAATAATTCAACGTGTAGCTTGCCTCGGTAGACGAAAATGAAGATTGTAAAATAACACTTTCAACAAGCTAGACGTCTGCGGGCTACTTTTACATTTACCAACGTACGTCAGTCAGTACCATGAGCTACAATACAAACCAACGAGTCACTCAGTGAGACTACTAGAGGTGTGAATCGTCACTGGCCTCACGATTCGATTCAATTACGATTATTACGTCAGCGATTCGATTCGATATCACGATGCATTGCGATGCAGCCCATCAATTTTTATGCATTACTTCATATTGTTTTCAAATACAAATTTCAAATACAAGCAGTGGGATGTAAGCTCCCTTGTCTGTCCCCAATTTAACATAAACACATCACGTTAGATTTGGAAAAAGGTAACCAAGGCCTTTGTAACGCTATCATAAATGTTACGATGGTATGTTACCGTTTTGGCAGTTTACCTGTGTAGTATTCTAACACTCGTCTGCAGGCTGTTTAAGGATTAAAACTAATATAATAAATATATCAACCTTACATACCATCAGAAGATCAACAAAGCATGAAACGTAATGGATGATTAAGCAGATACTACAAAAGTATAATTGAGTTGGGGGGTTAGGGTTAGGAGGGGACCTCCCTGAAATGAGTTTTTGCAGGTTGGGATGCCTGTATAACGCCTGCTTCAGCATCCCAATGATGTGCCTCGCTGCATCTGTGTTTATGTTGAATTGGGGACAGACAAGTGGGCAAGGGGAGCCATTGATTGCGTGCTTATTAAACGTGTAAGACCTAACAATTAAATTATAATTATAAGGTCGATAAACTATAACTTGCGTTTAATCTACCTGCCGCTGTTCCTCTTCCTCCGTCATCTTTGGTTTTTCTGTAGAAACTGTCTGTAGCGTGCAGTCAATCACAAGACCAGGAGCCATCGGCCAATAGGATTCGCAGGCAGAAACTGCCAAAACCCCGCCCCAAACTGCCAAAACCCACCCCTTTCAAACCGCGCGCATAGAAATATCACTCGAGCAAAAAAGCCGCTTGTTGGTAATCTACTTTGCACGCAAAGACATTTAATACATCGAGAGGAAAAAAAGACATTAGAGAGAGGAAAAATACAGTTTGCGCGCAATGTTATATTATTACGCGAAATGTACTCTCTCCGCCATTCTCGGTTGCTGCGCGTGCGGTGAGTGCCGTCAGTGAGATGAGCAGTGCTGTACTCAGATGAGGCAGCCACAGTCACTACCGAAACTACTTTTTAACTAGAATTTTTATGCCGCCGCCAGAAAATCACCAAACAATTTCATTATGATATAATTGATTATGTCCTGCCACTACATCGATGCAGAATCGTCCGCGTCTGCGTCGCGATGCATCGATTATAATATTAATTTCAACACCCCTAGAGACTACACAAATTAGCTGCTTATAGCAACGCTGCAGAGGTTAAGAAAACGTACTGTCCACGTCAGGGCTGTCTGATGTCGTATTACATAAGAATGTTCCCGTATGATGAGAATCAAAGTGAGGGATTGTCATTGTGAACACACCACAGCACACAGTGCACCACAACCAAATGCGACCTCTGCATTTGACCCATCCGTGACGGAGCAGTGGGCAGCTAACAAGCGTCCGGGGAGCAGTGCTTGGGGACGGTACCTTGCTCATCATGAGTACCTCAGTGGTACCTTTACCGGCCCTGGATTCGAACCTGGGACCTTCTGATCACGGGGCAAACACCCTACCGTTACAAGTGTTTCCACCCCCAGAACTGTTATGTGGGTAGTCCTGAGAATCTGTGTGTTATAGCAACTGCTTTAAGAGAGTGCCTAGTTTGTGCAGCTATAAAAGTATAAAATGAATACAGTGATGTTAGAGTCAGTCAACCACTGTAATGAACAGCCTTCATTTCCCCCCCAGAAATCAAATTAAAACAGTCGCAACACCCACCTACTTTTGACTCGTATAACCATAATAATTATTCTCCCAGCCTTGTTTCAGGATAAAATCCTTTTTTTCGGGTTTTATTTAAAATACTATGTTTTATGCATGCTCGTGTAAAACCACTCCAAACATTGTTTTTTGAGTGGAAGTAATTTGTTAAATTCCCAATGCCGCCCTACCAATAATCACTTTCCATTATCACCAAATTGGTCTGAAACAATTAGGCATGTCCCAAACTTGATCACCATTATGTTAAAAATAGATCATTAATGAAATTTACTTGCTTTGGCTAATAGTTTTATATTGCTTTTTTGCAATCTGGTATTGCACTTTTGAATTTGGTACACTAAACACGTTCCCAGTGCATGTGGGGCAGTTGGTGGCGTAACAGTAGGGTGTTTGCCCCGTGATCAGAAGGTCGCAGGTTCCAATTCCGGTGCCGGTAAAGTTCCTACTGAGGTACTCGTGAGCAAGGTACTGTCCCCAAGCACTGCTCCCCGGGCGCTTGTTAGCTGCCCACTGCTCCTTCATGGATGGGTCAAATGCAGAGGTCACATTTGGTTGTGGTGCACTGAGTGCTGTGCTGTGGTGTGTTCACAATGACAAATAATCACTTTAAAGATCACGATTAAATTGATAACAGTTGTTGTCTTTTGGTAGTTTGACGGGTTTAAAATGTTTAGTTTTTTTTTACTAAAATGGCTTTATTGTTGCCTGTTAAAGAAATAACAGTTTTCCAACCAAGTCGCCTCTTCTGATCTGATTCTTTTCTCCCTGCAGTTTTTGACGGAGTTGACTCGCCTCTTCCAAAAGTGCAGGACGAGCGGGAGTGTGGTCATCACCTTAAAGAAGTGTAAGAGCATTGCTCAATGTCAGACTGAACCTCACCCATTAGTCACCCTTGTACCAGAGCTGTTACAGTGTAGATCTGTTTGATTGCAGATGATGGGAGGACGAAGCCGGTGCCGAGGAAAGGCCATCCAGAGACGTTTGAACCAGCTGACAACAAATGTCTGATCAGAGCTTCAGATGGCAAGAAAAAAGTTAGCACAGTGGTGAGTGTTGTCAGTACTGGAACAGATAAATGATCTGTATAATTTATATGGTGTTAAGTTTTTCCCCTTTTGAGAGTCTTGTCCCTGTTCCTTGCAATCCTGCATTGGTAAATGGTTACTGTGTTGGGGCTTGAGACAGGACAGATTTGAGGGCTGCTCATCTCAGAAAACTTACTTTGGCATAGTATTGGAATTGCTTTTTATGTAATAAACGAATTATAACTTGCTCTTTAGGTCAGCACCAAAGAAGTAATCAAATTCCAGATGGTAAGTACTTCCCAGAATTCAACTTTCCACTTCACATTGCTGCTTTAGTGTTTGATTCACAGTGATATTTAGACTCACCTAGACACACACAACACTTTCATTTCAGGTTTATGGGGTCAAGGTTTTGCTTTTGCTGTTTAGGTCAGAGGAGCCGGGTCATTTTTAAAAACCTGTTGGTATGAGTCTTATTCATGAATATATTATATGTAGTCCTAGAATGTCAGTGCTGATTCTATTAAAGGTTGGTAGCATTTATAAAAGTAGTTTTTGTAATCCTCCTAAAACTACGATTTAGTTGCGGCTTAATATAGGGGCCAGACATGGGAGCGGTCACCCTGCAGTTTAGTTTCCTACCTACCTCACCATGTCTGATTCTGGCTCTTTGACTATTTGGCAAGGCCTTCATGAATTCTGAGTGTTGGAAAAAGCACTGAACACGGCGGTGTAAATGCAGACGTCTGAACAAAGGTTAGCCAAAACAACTGCTGTTCAGAAGTCAGAAGCAGAATATTTTGTGGATTGGACATTTCTTGTGTAGTCACAATCCGACGTAAACACTTCCATTTCTTAACTACGGTAAGTCTTCCTGGAGCCACTTGGGGTTAAGGGTCTTGCTCGGGGACCCAGTGGTGGTAGTGCTAGAGGCAGAATCTGAACACATGACCTGTCGGCATTAGCCTTGTATTGGGAGAGTGTGTCATATGTTGGTTTTAAGATTTTTTTGCTATAAATCATCACTCTTCAAGTGTCTGTGTTTGCTCGGCTCAGGCGTATTCCAACTTGTTGAGAGCACACATGGACGGCCTGAAGAAGAAGGACAAAAAGAGTAAAAGCAAGAAGACCAAAGCTACACAATGACGGACAGTAAAATGAGAGGTAGGGAGAAGCTGTTGATTCAGCCTATCACAGGACCACCTTCAGCGACGAGCCGTACCCACCTGAGCCCCCCTCTATCACACTTGCCCCTTCTAAACACCAGGCTGCCGGCTGGGACCCTGGCCTCTACTCTCCCGGATACACTGGTGAACCTGCTGCTCATTGTGCCATGGCGTGAGAACGGAGTTGGGCACAGATATTCTGCCATCAACATCTCATGTAAAGTCGGAGAGGATTTTTGTGAGTGGACTCAAGCTACAAAGGGGGGGTTGTGCACAGGGCGTCTGTAGTGGAACTGTTGGCTTTGTCATGATTTCGTTACGACGGTAGGGCCTAGAGTGGTTGGGTGGTGCCATAAGTTGTGTGTGGGCTGTGACAGGCTTTCTGTATTTTTTTTTTTCCTCATTAGTTGTCCATCCTCAACATTCTCCATTTGTACCGTTTAAAAACCCCCAACTCTGATGGACAGTACGGTTGCATTTTTGTTTATTACCAGAATAATACAAAGTTCATACTGTTCTGAGCTTCACCTTTTTTTGTAAATCAACAGCTGTGCCTTGAATGTGACTTTTCTTTACATTTTTAAAGTATGTTGCCTCCCTGTATTAAACAAACCTCGCGAATGAAATTGGCTGAACTTTGGCAAATACTCTCATGATTTGAAACTAGAAAGACGTGTTAATTTAATTGTAATTTAAGTGTTTATTTTCACCCTAAGGCAGTAGTTGATATCTTGCCCCCCCCCCCCTTTTTTAAAATTGTGTACATAGTCATTAGTTCAGTCAAATGTTTAATGCTCTTTAGTAGCGATCTGTTAAGATTTTTGCTGAAAGTCACGGGAAATAACTTTTTATTCGAAGAAACATTATGCAATGTAAAAACATTGAGTTAAAAGAAATAAATACACTATATACACAACTAATTCACATAGACCACAATTCTGTTCAGTGGCACAGCACGAGCCTCTCAACTGAGCCTCGGCTTGCTTTAAAGTGCCGTGTTCTTCTTGTCTGGACGCTCCTTAGCGGAAGTTAAAGCGCTGCGCTTGACGGTCTCCTCTTCTTCTGTGTAACCCTGCTTCATGACGCCGGTCACATATTGGAACAGCGTCTGGAGAGGGAACCGAACAATGTGTTTACTGTTGCATTTCAGTTAAAGACAGTGAAGATACTTCCCCATAAAGTATTGATATATTTTGCCTTGTTGCTTTCAAATTTAGAACATTTTAAAAATGTATAAAGCAGGGCTAGAAGTAACGAGTAACTACTCGTGTTACTGTAATAAGTTTTTTGGGTTACATGTACTTTTATCAGTATAGTTTGAGTATATTTTTATATTTTACTTGTACTTGAGCACAAACTCAATCTATAACTTTTAAAATTACTTACTGAGTATGTCTACAATTTGAATCAACATTAACGTTGTGGTAGATTGTGGCCGTGGGATTGTTAATCCCCCTGATAACCATATCACTTAAGGCCAATTTTAAAATTTCCTCAAACCAAACAATTATTGCATCTCCAACACCACTTGACTGTATTAAAAAGATTGGAATTCAGGTAAATGCCATAAATGTAAAGTATTAAAAAAGATCCCTCACCAAGATTTCAAAATAATAAGCAGCAGGATCAGTATTACATTGGGGTATTGTGTTAGAATTAGATTTAGCAATAGCCCTAACTGTTAAAGACGAAAGACTGTGCTCCCGCTACTGCATCACTGCTCATTCGTTTAAATAAATCCTGTAAGTTAAGGGAGCTGCCCAAGAAAGCCTCTCGCTCTGCACAAGAGCTTCTGCTAAATGCTGTAAATGTAAACCTGGAGCACCACTGTCCAAAGAAAATTGAAGCTGTTTTAGTTATTTACCTTCCATGCCGTCTCTAATTCAGGGGTCCATTTTTCCTTCAGAATGGGCCGAACTGCACAAATGAACTCTGCTCCAACATACTGTGAAAATAAATCTTTGCTAAAATCAAGCAGTAGATACGGTTAACCGTAACTGCCGTAACCAAATCACGTTCTTTATTTGAAATCAAGTGGAAGTTTTCATCATCAACTATACTGCAGGCTGTGCAAATATGTGAAGACTGGAACACTAAGTGTAACGTGCTCTTTCTTACCCCATAGTACTTCGGAGGGGCGCTGTAGCGGTAATGGCTTTTTCCGAGTTCCAGGGCCAACATGTCCAGCCGCTCCAGCTGGTCCAGTCTGGCCACACTCTTCTCAATGAAGGACATCACTCTGTGCAGAAATAAAACGCAAAATGTTCCAAAACATTGCATTTCTTTCCCCACACAACACGTCCCCAACTTCTACTGTTGATCATGCTGTCCCATTACGCTCCGAGCATGCGCACTCGGGCCTGCAGGTGGCCCCTAATAAACGGTAAGGCAGTGGGTTCGGTATTTGTCAGACATTCACAGGTCGCGGGCGGCACAGTGGCGCTGTGGTTCACGCCCCAGGTCGGCCATGGGGCCTTGAGGTGTTTGTGTGGGTTTTCTCCAGGAGCTCTGTTTTCCTCCCACAGTCCAAAAGCATGCAATAAAGGTTAATTGACGACACTAAACTGGCCCTGCACGGTGTGAATCGTAGTGTGATTGTGTGTGCCCTGCGGCGTGTTGGCGCCTGCCCAGGGTTGTTCCTCGCCTTGCGCCCGTAGTTCCCCTGATTGGCTCCGGTCCTCAAGGTGGGATTAAGCGGTTTGGATCGTCACTGTATTTAGTGCATTAAAACATTACAGAAACAAGGCTGTTTGTGAAAAGACACACTCCTCAATTATTTAAACAATATATCCAATAAACTTATATTGTAAATTTCGGAATTTTGACTGTCCACTACGTTTCAAAATAAAAGTCCCAAATAGGAAAATAGGGAATTTTATTAACCAACGGTTATTGCAGAAGTGTAGAATACTTCAAATTGACAAACACATAAAGGGCCCACTAAGACAGTAAGTAAAGGTTAAAAAATAAATAAAGGAAACTGTAAGTAAAAGTCCTTAGTTTTGTATGCGGGTGCACCTAAACTAGTACACCCAGACATACCATGCACTTAATCACTTCGTGAAATTAACATGAATGCCTCATTTATTGTTTTCTGTACAGGTGGAACACTGAGTATTATTATGCTTTCGTGATCTTTACTTAATTCCGTAAGGATATGATGTAATTTAAAGAAAAGGCACCTAGAACAAATTAGGGCTGAATTTTACAATCATTTATTTTATCAACTGCAGAGAAGTAGAAGGACCCCAAAGGACCCAAGTGGGCTACTCCCTAATCAAGTACAGACGTCACCGGTTAGTCAAAGCACTTAGCCAACTTCACTTCTTCAACTTCAAGACCCTTGATTTATCCTTAGAATAGCTGTAACACCATTCCTTGGCTCTAATCAACCCTTAAACTATAAATGAAAACACCATACACTTCAATAAACAAAACGAAAATAAACCGTCACTCCCAAAAGAAACCAAATACACTTCACATAACAACCCAATAGTATACACACAATAAAGTGTTAAACAAGAGCATCAGCCAACAATACAGGTGTAAGGTCTGCTAAGCAACCAAACAAACCAATGGAGGTACTATACTGAATCTTCTAGGGTAACCAATATAAAAACATCTCTAACTATACACACTAAAACGGGAAAGAGAAACGGTGACTATTACTCTCCAGGCTCGGCCACTTTCTGCACGACACAAAATAACTCATAAACCTCATTCTTTATTCCTCATCGTTACAATCTAAATGCACATCGCATATACCTGAAACTGTAGCAGGCCTGTGCCCAACCCCACTGGATGAAGACTCCTCCTCGGCGGGTAGGTGTCCATCTTCAGTCGCGTTCTACTCAATCAAATCGCATGGTCAAGTCACTTCTTCGGTTATACTCTACAATAATTAGCAATGACTAAGGAACAGATAAACCCATGGCTTGTACTTGCAACATGATCTTAATCTCGGTGTGTGACTCCCTCCGCCTCTGCTCTTGACGCAAACACTCAAACTTTGCGCTGCTAAACGAACACCGAGCCATCCTTCAATTAAATCCCGAACCTCCCGGCGAAAGACGATATCGCGTGACTATAAATATGGCATCAATATGGCGGCCTCCAGCTCCACTTGTCACTATAAAAGTCCCCTTCTCACCGGAGTTTATCCCACTCATACCGGTAAACTATATTTCGGCTTGTGGTCAACAGGCATGAGTAAACACATATCATGCAATGTATCACTTGTGAAACCTGTAGTATATTTATGAAATTAGTTAATATGCCTTATATCCATTATTTTTATGCAGGTAGGACAGGCAATAATCTTAAGCTAAAAGCTTAAAAACCCCAACAAATATGGTTTGCAGCCAAAGAGTATGAGTAAATCTACTCATTTCATGCACACTTTGGAACTTGTGAAACCTGTCGAATATTTGTGAAATTAACTGATATGTCCGGTATGTTATTTTTAAATAAATTCCTTGTTTCCCCACTTGGGACTGGTGTATATGTATGGAACGCTGTCGAAACTGCTGCTTTCTCCCTCAGGCTCGCGGATGCGGCGGGTTTTACACTGCTGTCCAACAGCCGTTTTCAAATCGGAGTGACAGCGCGGACCGTGAACGCGCGCCCGGCGGGAGATTTCCGTACCGTTGAGCTGCACTTGTTGCTCGGCGCAAAAGCTCTCGTTGCCATTTCGCTGTAATATTTCTTCTTCTTCTTTTGAGCACCTGACAAATTATTGTTGCAAAACAAACAATATCTATCTGTCTGTCCATCCATCAGTCCGTACATCTGTCTATCTATCTATCCATCCATCCATCCATTCATCATGAACACTTGGCACTTTAAAAATTAGGGCTGGGTGTCCTTGCTGATTTCCTGAATCGATTCAACTAGTCAATACTAGTTTTGCTTGGTTGTAAAATAACTTGAGTCGAGCATATCCCTATGTCGATGGACGGCACCAGACGTTTTTATAGCTCTCCTTGCGCGGTCGCGAGAAGTAGTACATAGTAACGATGTGTCGGTCGCGAAAACGGTTCTTAGAGCCGGCTCTTTGAAGTGAACGATCGGAGCCGGTGTTCTGAAAATTTTTCCTACCTAAATTTTTTTCCTACCGGTAGCGTAAATTTATAGCCTTGTCTGTAATTTTGTCCTGCCTTGTGATAATATCCTACCAGCATAAATATCTTCTCCCCTCTATGTTTAGGGTGGTAGCGCATTATTATAGACACTTACACTCCATACATCAATTTATCAAACGGCTAATAAGATCTGAGAAAGATGCGGTTTTTCACGTAACGTTTTAGAATGAAAGATGAACAGTGATAACGATATCGTATATAATAGAGACGCACATGGTTTTGCAAACTAAAGATACTGCAAACCCCGAGTTAATTTCGTAGATGGCCAAGTTTTAAACAGTGTAAATCACGCGGATGCTTTGAAACTCCACTTATGCACACAGTAGGTGAAAATGTATGATAGATATATAAAAATATTAAAAGTATTACAAAACAAACCTCGTTTCATCTCCGAAATCCAACAAACCACGCGGTCACACTCCACTCGACGGCAGCAAAATTTTATGGGCGTGTGTTAAATAGCAAATGACGCATTTTCATGGGTAGGAAAAAATTTCAGAACACCGGAGCCGCTCTGGATTTTTTCTCTCTCTCTTTATCTGTTCAAGCCGCACGTAATTGGTCAGCTACAATGTAGAAAGAATAAAAAACGTTTTGTGTCATTTTTATTGACCATCGAAGTCCGCAGTATGTTTTATTTTGAAAAATTATCCCCACTCATAGGTGGGGGTAAGGCTACTCACCTGGTGTACAGGTTAAACAGCCGCTACAGAGACAACACTTTTGACTGTATATAGTTAAACGTTTATAAATATTACACATACAATCAAGGATTTAATCTTTTTTTTTCTTTTTTGGTCAAAGATGGTATTTGTTTTTTACCTTTAAAATTTATTTGTTGTAGCAATCTGTTCCATATTGAGTATAAAAGTCATAAAAGATATGATGTATGTTTTGTACATTGATAATTAATTTTACACATAACGTTACATTATATTAGGTAATAAAGTAATTTAATTTAAGAAATCTGAGGAGCCACTTGGGAGCCGAAAGAGCCGGCTCTTTTTAGTGAGCCGAGTCATAATAACCGACTCCCTTAAAAGAGCCGGAATTCCCATCACTAGTGCATAGCCGCAGGAAAAGATCGATCCGCGGATTTTTGAATCGATATCGTATTTTTCGAACGAGAATCGATATTGATCGGTGAATCGATTTTTTGAGCCCAGCCCTATTAAAAATGCAAACAAAACCAACAAACCATGTCTGTCTGTCTATCATAAACTCAAAAACTACCCACTGTACATCTATTTATTTTTCCAAAGCCAAACAATATCTTTCAAGCTATCTATCAATCCATCCATGCACACTACCATTCTGCATGGACACCCTTCTTAGCGGAAGCGAAACACAGTCAGTCAGTCAGTTCGTCTATCTGTCATGAATTTTTTTCTTGGTAGTTAAAAAACCAAAAACAAACTACCTACTGTACATCCACTGATCCACCATGAGGGTCAATATCACTATGCCTTTGAGACAATTTCTACAAGGAAAAAAGTAAGATTTTCCATTCACTTCACATTCATTTCATTAAGCTGTTAGAAACCTTTTTCTCAGAATTATATTTCAGGTAATGGGACACATTTTTAGATAATAAAATTACTACAAAATAACAATTTCTCTACAAAATTCTGTGATAGGCCTTCTTTACATTTCAAATAAAATGTAACAACAAATGTATCTAGCAAAACATTTAAATAGCTTTGTTTGCTCTACATTTGTTTATCCAGAAATCACACAAAAGATTGTTATATATTAAGGAAATATTTAATTTTTTTCATTAAACTTGCATTTGAGTAGTTCTGTAGTTTAATGAGTATTTTAATGTCTTTGTCCACCCTATTGTGTCACTGACCACCATGTCCATGGAAGGGTTGCTGATAGGATGGACATTTTTATCTAAAATTAGCACATTAGCACATGTGTTTGTACAGTTAGCACTGTTGAAGGTGACTTCGAATTAGTTATGAAAATATTTGACATTTCTGAAGATAAGTAATATTTATTGATATTTCCCTATGACAGGTTGGACAATATGAAGAAAATTAGGAAATTAAGGTGTAGGTACTTAGTGATATTGGGGCAGTTGTGTCAGCCTTCATTGAAGAAATACAGAATGCTCATGATGAGGTCACTGATGACGTTGGCTGGTTAATAAAGGGCCAGTTACGCCATTATGACAGGGTGGACAGTGATTTCAGGGACACATTAAATGCATAAAATTTTTATGAAAATGTATTTCAAATGACCTTTTGAACTTTTATAATAAATGTACAATCAGTCAAGTGGATTTTCGCACAGGTCTGTGAACATCTATGAAAGCAGTAAGTAATTAAATAACACAAAAGTAAATTATTTTCCAATGGTCTTAATGTTCTCAACAAGATATTTAATAAAATAGACAAATAAAGAATCCGAAAATCCACTTGACTGATTGCACATTTATTATGAAAGTGTAATTATTTTGCATTATATTCAAGATGAGTGTGTGATTCTGATGGGGACCGTCAAAGGCACTTTAGAGTAATATTGACCCATAAACATGTCTATCTTTGTCACAGTCGCCCTGGACTTTGACGAAAGGCCAGTCAGTCCCTCCTCGAACTAACCCCTGTTTTACCCGTTTTACACTGGATGCGTGTCCGCTGCTGTGCGACTGTGCTGCATTTCCATTCCGTCCGAGGCCTTCCACCAATTCACACTGGACACATTTGTGGTCCGTATCTGATCTGGCTCGCCGCTGGTTTGCGAGATCACATGATCACGGGAGAATTGTAAAAGATCGCGCGGGATAACGCAACAACAACTGTGGGTAAACCAACGGCGTTTGTTTTGCTGATTTCTGCGTACTACAAACATTATTAGTAGGCTTCCTAGTTCATTTTGTCCTTGTTGTTGCTCAACTTTAATTGTGTTTAATGTGTTTAGCATTGTGTTGCATTGCTTTGTTTAATGTTGTGTTTGTCATACTTTCTTGTGTTGTAACCTACAGACAACAATTAATGCATTTAAAGTCAGTTTTTGAATGACTGAGCGGGGGCACACGTTGCGCCATTTCCCTATTTACTTCTGTCTCGTGCGCCGTGTCTTTCTAGTCTTTGTTCTGCCTTCCCATTGTGTCTGATTAGCTGATCTTTGGTTATTAGTTGTCTCACCTGTGTCGTGTATTGTGTCAGTCCTGCCCCTGGTTTCTATTGGTTTACCCTTTATGGTTTAATTCTGGTTGTTTAGTGATTGTTTCCCCATTGGTTTTCTCTGGGTTAATTGATCCAGCCCCTCCGATTTTCTTATATAAGTTTGGTTTTCCCCTTTGTTTCTTGGTCTGTCCACCCTCACCATACCCCACCGTGTTCTGGAAGAGTGTATCTTTTTGGTTTGTGGCCATCTTGCCTCTTTTCTATTCTGGGCTTTGTAATAGTCTTTATCTATATTGATTTAACGTTTGTTCGTGTTTTGTCCTCCTGTGGAAGTGTCACTGCAAAACAAACAATATATGTCAAGCCATCCATACATCCTGCATGCACACTTTTCCTGGCGGGAAAGTAAACACACACAAAAACACATCCATTCATCCTTAAATCCATCCATTCAACAATTCATCCATCTATCTCTAATGTGTCCTTCTGGCCCGAACACTTTTTTCCTAGTGTTAATATCACCATCCACCCGCCCAGCCACCCACCCTCACACTTTCAGATAATGGCACAGCATGAACACTTTTCCTCTCAAAAACCAAATCCTTTTAGGAAAACCAGGAAATAAAGCTTCCACTGCCAAAAATACGGAAACAAGAACTCCTGTGAAATTATATATTATATAAAGATCATAAATAAAACATATGAGAAAATATAAATTCTCCTTGTTCTCACACCAACACAGAACGTGTGTGAGTTTGCAAGAAAGAAGTGCATTGGGCTGCTACATGTCATGATGCATAAGCATTTCAAAGAATTTAATAGGTAGGCATAAAGGTAATAGTGCCATTTAGGGCTTAAATTCGAGACAGTGTCGCTACTTGTCCTGCGCGTACGCACTTCCTTCTGTTCTACAGGAATGGAAGTGTGCTTTTCATGTCACACACACACACATTATTTCAAATACATATGCACCACACTGAGTGCAAGGCCGACACCATTGTAATAAAAGTCTAATGACAGGTCCTCGATACCTCACATTTAGAACCGTTTGCTCCCCACTGGGGGTTTTGTGAAGTATTCCGGTGTGCTGCCGTGCACATATGTCATTAGAAATC
The DNA here is from genome assembly GCA_032718565.1 of Distichodus sexfasciatus. Lineage (NCBI taxonomy): Eukaryota > Metazoa > Chordata > Actinopteri > Characiformes > Distichodontidae > Distichodus > Distichodus sexfasciatus. The sequence goes on from JAVGVS010000123.1 coordinate 852,510, forward strand.
ATTTTTGTGACACTAACCACCAATACAATTACAGCTTTCGTGCTAAGATGCAAATACCTTTCATACAAGGATTCTGTTCTGTTCTGTTAATAGGCCATTAGCTTTGGTGGACTGAGATATGGTGAATAGCCCTTTTCTAGTTTACATATGACAGATCTTAAAATACCGTTTAGCATGTATTTTAATGTTTCTGCAATGAATCCACAAAGCCGGTTAATATTCAAGTTCAGTCAGTCTGCCTGGATTTCGTTCTGCGTTGCAACTTTGGTGCAAACGTCTCTACTTCGATTTGCATAAAAATATGCCCACAAGCTGCTGCTGTCGTTAAGCTTATGGTTAGCAATTTCTCTGCAGTCTGGAAACTCTCCCGGAGAGCAGGCAAATGTGGCCAAGTTTCAGATGAGGTGTAGCACATCTCTTTTTACCTCTAACACTGGTTAACGCTCAGCATTCCTTATGTGTTTTTTCTTAGAGAATTTCTGTCAGATTGCAGATCAAAATAAAGATTTCTTTGGCCCATAGCTGGTTTGAGTGCTAGTCAGGAGATTAGACTCTGCGCCAGAACTGCACAGAATGGAAACTCATAGTCATCTTTCAGGCCAGTTCTAATGTAGTTAGAGCTTCTGAACCTAGATTAAATAAAGACTTCCATTCCAAATCAAATATGGATCACAATAAACTGGTCAAGACCAGAGGAAAATGTAATTATCTGCAGGATTGGGGAAGCTACTGTATTTTTACTGGTACCTTTTCAAGCTACACAATTCTTATGATTGAAAGTTGCTAAGATACAGCCATGTTATATAATAATTAGTGGTGGGCCGTTATCGGCGTTAACATGCTGCGTTAACGTGAGACTCTTATCGGGCGCTAAAAAAAATATCGCCGTTAATCTATTCACAAAGTTGGGTTGGGAGCTGGGTCTATACTACGCAAGCTATGATGACTTTCACCTTGATATTTTAGCGCGGATGTATACCTAGCCGAATTGCACTGTAGGGGGCGAGAACGAGTCTTCGAACCTCTGTGTATGCCTACTGTGAAATTACCACATCAAACGTGACGTGCTAACATGGATGCAGCTATGAAGCCGCCGGGTTTTCTTCAGGGAAAATTTATTTTTAAGAAGCTTCCCAGTGAAAACCTCGACAAGACTAAGGTTGTTTGCACCTTGTGCAATGCGGAATTAGTTTACTGTAGGAGTTCTTGGTCTAATGCGCCACCTGGCTTGAGAAACCCGTTCTCAAAGACTTACTTTTAGTCATTATTTGGGTAGCACACATATTCTGAATGCCTTTGGCAGAATTCAAATGAGCCATTTTAATCTAGATTAATCTAGATTAATTCCAAGATTACAGTGAGATTAATCTAGATTTAAAAAATTAATCTATGCCCACCACTAATAATAATATAGTATTAACGACACTACAAGTTACAGAAAAAGTAGCTAACTTCATCTAACTATGTTACATAGCCGTTTCGGAGCCGCCAAGAGCGCACTCTGATGAAATGAGCGTACGGCATTCAAGGTAGTCTATCAGATCCCACTTCAGCCAGTTCAACACGAGCAATACCATTTATTCATTCATTATCTGAACCGCCTGACCCCAACAGGGGTTGCAGGGGGAATCAGAGCCTATGCGGGGAACTTATGGGCAGGCACCCACCCTGGGTAGGCGCCAACACACCGCAGGGCACACACAATTACACTCTCACTCACACCTTATGGGCTAATTTAGAGTCACCAATTAACCTACAGTGCATGCTTTTGGACTGTGGGAGGAAATTGCAGCACCTGGAGAAAACCCACGGGCAGAGCACGCAAACTCCACACAGAAAGGCCCTACGGCCGACCCGGGTATTGAACCCAGGACCAGCTTGCTGTGAGGCGGCAGTGCTAACCACCGTGCCGCCTGAGCAATACCAGGTAGTTAAAAAAAACCTAGTTGAAGTAACAGTTCAAAGATATTTTTTGAGGTGTTTTGCCATTTTACATCAATACAAAAAAATTACTGAAAAGGACAGTGTTTTAAAAATAGATTTTCCTACTGATAAGCTACTGCAAAAGTTAGGAGTGTCAATCATTTTAGTTAGCTGCTTCCAACACTAATTATTTGAACAGTCCTCCTTCTGAGAGTATGGTTCATCTAGGGAACCTGAAATACCTATAATTACCTTAGTCACTAAACACAAAAAGTTATGGATGCTAATATCAGTACAATGAGAGGATGTGGGCACTTTTTGACCTTATATTACTTATTAAAAAAAATTAGTCAATGGACAAAACAAATGTTGTCGAGTCTGCTGCTGAAAAAAAACCTAAAATGCATGTGGGGACCATGTTTGACCGTTATCACAGATATGAACTTGGGAGATGATGCGCAAATTTATGGAAAAGTGTCTCACCAACAGATAGTGACATAAGACGACGATACCATAAACCTGGGACGGAAAACTTTCCTCTCTATTCCTCTCTATTGCTTTGTTAATTGTTAATTACTTTTGACTTAAGGTCAGTAACTGTGTTTTAATACCTGTTTAAGTAGTTTTATGTGCAAAAATCCCTACTGGGGCCGGACGATACAACCTCAAATCAACATCTATTGCTAAAAAAATTGCTTCTGGAAGGCACCACTGGGCGACAGTTGGTTTATCTGTTCTGTGATGAAGATGGGATGATGGTGGGGAGCACTAACCGGAGGCCATGAGCCCGCAGCTCCTTGCTGGTCCGTAACCGCTCCAGGTCCTGCACGTCGCGGAACAGGAAGAAGACGTCCTTACACTCCGGATGAGTCTCGAACAACCTGTTGCCAAGACAACACATTTTTTCTTCATTTCCACGAACTGAATTAAAAGTAAGGTGCATGTGGTCACTCTTGTCTGCTGTGACCTCTTCAAACATAGATGTCTCTTTCATGTGAGTTATCTTGACTCTTAATTTTAGGGTACACTTTGCGTCAGTTTTTCATTACTTGTACTTTAACACAATGGAACAACGGTGACCTCATTACCACGGGGAGCCTGAAGCTACAAAAGAAAAATTAACCAGAGCAGTAATTAACACACGTCTTAAGCAAGCAGGTCCCTCAATAATAACGCACATAATATAAAAAGAGCTATAGGCTCCGACGTCCGAATTCATACTAGGCTTATTTGATTACAGTGACGTCAATTAGAATGAATAAAAAGTTGTTATACCTTCAGCACAAGGCAGCAGAATGAGTCCTGAAAACATCACTCAAATGCATATTTTGTAGATTAACAGAACACAGTTCTGAGAAAAAGAAATATGTATAAAACCTTAATTTGATCAGATCTTTGTCTTTGTATTAGAAGCTATATGATCTTAACAGTGTGTGAAAGAGAGAATTTAAGAATGCTTACAATTGATCAATAAAAAATTTAACAGCTGTTCTGAAAAAAGGATTAAAGGCTTTACTACAGCAGTAAAAGACAAACAGTGCTGAGAGTGATTCGCAGCTCACACATTGCGCTTTCAAGGCAATCAAGGAATGATTGTGGGACATTTTGTGGGACATTACAAAAGGATAAATTGCAATTAAAGGCGGTGCAAGTCTAGAACAATGCTCACAGTATGCAGAAGTCAAATCGGTCAAGTAAATGGGTAAATGAATAACTACTGTGCATGTATTATTTCAAGGCACAATTTCTGGGAGTAAAACTAGTTATGCCTCTACCTTGACACACCCTGTCAAGTTTGACCGTCAAAATGAAATTATCTAACTATCTTTAGTCCATCCTCGAGCATCAAGACAAAAAACAAGTATAACACAAATGAACATATCAAAAATCTAAAAAGATTCACAAGTACACAAAGAATACAAAGCCTTTTTTCAAGTTTAATGTGGTATTATGTTTTATCCCTTGAACTTTCAGGGTCAAGCTAAACAGTAATTGTGTCTTTTTGAGTGAAGTGACATTGAGGGGACAGCAAAATGGAAGCATTTCATGAAGAGACACTTTACCAACCATTAAACCCGGAGTTGGATTAATTAGTATAAGTATTAATATTAGTATAAGTATTTTTGTTAATGACAAAGATGTTAAGATCTGCATTGGGAATAATAAGAAAGCACAGAATTAGGAATGAGTCTATTAGAGGGGCAGCTCATGTTGGACAGTTTGGAGATAAAAGCCAGAGAAGAAATTGCATTGGTTTGAAGATTTGCGGTGGAGAGAGGTCGGGTATACTGAGAGATGGATGCAAAGTGGGATGAAGATGGAGCTGCCAGGCAATAGGAAAAGATGAGATTTATGGATATGATGAGCGAGAACATGCAGAAAAGATGCAGAGGACAGGGAAAAAATGGAAACAGATGATCCTCTGTGGTGACAACTAACAGGATCGGCCGCAGACACAAAGATGAAAGACTTGTGCACGCCTATTTCTGGCAGAGGATGTATTCAATGTTTTTCACTTTTAAAAAAATAATAATTTGCATAACATACTGTATATAGTTTCATTTGCAAAGTGTATTATCTCAACACCAAAACGTACAAAATTAACTATGTGTAATGGTACAACCATGTTTAAGCCCTGAACGTTTAAGGACAACAAAAGAAACACTAACTGAACTCACTGATCCTTGGGCGGAGACACTAGAACAGTCTAGCACAGACACTGACTGAAGGAACAAACTACAATGACAGACAAAGGGGAGAGAGACACGTAGCACATCACCCTGACAGATTTCTGTGATTTGTGTGGTGTATTAAGGTGAACGAGAAGGTATGGGAAAATGAGAGTACATGATGACCATGGATGAGATTTAGTGAAAGGCACTGCACCGTTCATGTGGTGGAAAATAAACATTGGTAAGTTCTGCATTCTTCAGGCTACTAATGAGTGTCCACAAGTCTGTAAAGGAGCCATAACAACGGATAAAATAAAAAATATTGTACAAAAATAATAATAAAAAAATAAGGACCGTTAGTGGTGGGAATACTGACCCTTAAAGTACAGATGTAAACAACGTGATAACATCTGATGTTTCTAAAGAACAATGATAAAGGACTGGTGAGAGCTTGTTCTTGCTCGATACACGTCTTTGCACGAGAGATCAGAATCCTACTGTGTGTGTGCAGGACAAACTATACAAACAAAAACATGAACTGAAGTAATAATAAACACCACTCCAACCTGTTATACATGGATCAGCAACAACTTTAAAATCAAGTACGTGTAGTGGGTAACTCTATTTCTTAACACATGGCACCTGTGAAGGGATTGGCTATGTTAAGCAGCAAGTGAACAATGAAATTGATTAAATATAAGCTGGAAAAATAAACATAATGACCTGAGCACATTTTGACAAATTGTGTTAGTTAGCCAACTGAGTCCGAATTACACCTCCTCAATCGAAGGGGTCGAACTTATGAGCCCTAGTCTTTGGAAGTCATGAGCAACTATTGCATTTATGCATTTGGCTCTCACAGCATATAACAGCTTAGCGTGGTAGGGTTCAATTTATTCATTGAAAACTAGAATGAAAACATGGGCAGTTAGAATACTTAGAATGTGACCTTTGTCGAATTTACCTAACCAAAATGTAAGTCTGGTTCAACTAGAGAACTAACACTGACTGAAGCAGCCTCTGAAATACAATGGTGAATAATTCTACATATATCTTGCATTTAAAGAGCAAACACTTAAACCAAACAAATTGTAAAATGACACATTTTCAACAAGCTAAACTTCTGATGGTTACTTACATTTACCAACACACATCAAACAATATGATAGACAAAATGAGTAATCCAAAGAGACTGAATGAACAAATTTGCTGTTTATAGCAACTCTGAAGAGGTTAAGAAATGTATGGTCCACATTAGGGACCACATTACAAGACTGTATTACATCAGAATGTTTTTGCATGCTGAGAGTGGAAGTAACAGAAGAACACACTGAACGTTTCAACCTCCAAACCTGTTTTTTTGTGTCTTTGGGGAGGTCTCTGACTTGATTAGGAGGGGTCAGACCCTCCCGATATCCCTCGTCTTTCGAACTATGGTCAGACAACTGAGTTAGAGCATTTCCAAAAAGAAATGTTATGTTGGGTGTCTAAGGAAGGACGAGCATTCAACTGGCGTCATGGATACAGGCTCCCAAGGCTTACTAAGGCAAGCTAACAAGTCACAGAAGAGCTACTGAAGCTACACAAATCGAAATCCAAACAGACCAAACAAACCTTAATTCTGGCTGTTAGTGCCTTCTCTATTTAAATCCATTTGCATAAAATAGATTTTCTCTTGAGTTTAACAGGCTGGTGTATTATTGTAGATAAGACCTTTTTTTGTCTTAAATGACAAAATCATAATGTCAGAGAAAACTGGGCTTAGCGTGTACACACTCCAGGTGTAAATATCACTGGATCCCATTTGTGCGTTGCCTGCAGGCTAATTCCTGCATTTATTGCCAATGCTAGAACAAGAGTGTTGTTGCTGTTTCAAAACAGAGGATGCTGTGAAGGATCATTCTCCAAATGGAACAGGACTAATATGGGTATTGCAGAGGGAGCAGGTCATATTTAGCGGCTAGATCAATTTCACCACGTAATTAACGGATAAAAGAACAGACGACAGTCACTGTTTACATTTATAGAATATGCAGTTAATAAAATCCCAGGTAGTTTGCAAAGGAAGCTGACTTATTGAGTTAGTCCCACTGCCACCTCTTGACATGGCGTCTCTCCAGGTAACAAGTGATGTCTCTACAACATGCACACTCCTACTACACACCAGTAGCTTTTGTTATATTTAGGGCATCACGAAGATGTTGAAAGGACATTTTTGTAGTTTTGTGCTTCTGTGTCTACTATTCTGTTTCTACATCTGGTAAGCTAGTTTGTGATTCATCTGTTGTTTAAACTCTGCTACTTAGTTGTGTACTCAGACTGTTGTGCTTAGCTTAGCTGGTTGATTCTTTGCTTCATTAGCTGAAACCCTTAGACTTCTATTGTTCTGTTGTGTGTTAGTTTCACTACAATCTACCTGACCATTGTCACCTGGTGTAAGTGAGGCCAGGGTTAATTAAGTGTTAATCTGAGGGAGTGGCCTCCACTCACCTACAGTTTAAAAGGAGGATCTGTAGCGGAAGCACTGACTTCGAGGGACCGTGACACTGTCAATTCTGATCTTGGCTAAGTATTTGTTTGTTTTTCTTTTTTGTTATAACATGTGCTTCACACCTATACCTGTTTACATATCGTACAGATCTCGAAGATACATTCCTCGTCAGAGGGGCAGAGATCTATGTAACCTCTCTCAGCCTTTTATGTCTCCACAGCCTCCTACTATCGTGCATGGTGGTTTATGGAACTGCCAATCTAGCATCAAGAAGGCTGACTTCATCACTGGGCTGGCATCTCTCCAGTCGTTCCACTTCCTGGCCCTCACCGAAACCTGGATCACACCTGAGGACACGGCTACTCCAGCTGCCCTCTCCTCTGCCTTTGCCTTCTCTCCCTCTCCTCGTACTTCAGGCAGAGGCGGGGGTACAGGTTTGCTTCTATCTTATAAATGGCGTTTCACACCTGCTAATCTCCTTCACCTCAACATATCTTCTTTTGAATTCCATTCTTTTACCATCACATATTCAACTAAACTCTACATAGTTCAACCTTCCAGTGGACTTGTGATGCTTCTGTCGTCCTTTGGTCTATTTCCTGATGATTCTCCTCTGACCCACAAAGCAGGCAACACTCTCGACTAGTATCATTCAAATCTCTTCCTATGTTCAATATACTGTCTACTCCTCTTCATCATGTCTGATCATCTTCTATCTTTCAAATTCCCTCTTCTGACCTCTTCTTCTCAACCTCCTGTAACCCTCATGACCACCCGCAGAAATCTCAGTTCACTTTCTCTATCTTCCCTCTCCTCCACTGCGATTATTTTTTCAACCCCAGACTCTGATCCATCGGTTAATCACGTTGCGTTGATGTCCCTGTGTGAAATAAATTTACTACTTACAACTCAGAGAATTTCAGAGTTTTCTTTCTCGCAAAATGATGACTTTACAATATCAAAACAAAGAACAAAAACACTGCGTGGGTCTACGTGGAAGAAATACGGCTGTAGAATCTATACTACTATCGCTAACCACGCATACCTTATATCATGCGAAAGCCGAGACTCCGCAGATTTCGCAGATAATGGTGGTGTTGTTTTTTTGGTGAACATGATTTTTTTTTTCATGTTCTGCTGTGTTACATCTTCCTTTAGGGCTTAATGGGTTAAGCAAATAAAGGTGCATTTTAAACTGCTTCCCTTTTTCGTATGACATGAATGTCTTAAAAATGGCTGTAATATACTATATGTAAAGTAAAATGCTCCTAGGCTGGACCGTTTAAAAAAAAATGTTACAAATATATTTATTAAAAACAAATGCTAGATAAAATGACAATTAAATGCATGTTTATCACAGAGCCATGTGTTCATCAGACTTTTTTAGGCCTAAGTGAACTTCCTTTGGGCACAATTTTTAGTTTTTATTTGTTACACACTTTATCTGGCTGAGGCAGCCTTGGTGTGTTATGTTGAAGATGTAATGCTGTTATTCAGCAAACAATTGTTTTATCAATGTTTACAGAATATAGAGGGAATTCCTGTGTTACAGGATGTTTCCAAAAAGTTGTTGTTATTATTATTTATTTATTTTTTCATTTTCCAGATTTCTTTTTTCTTGTTCCTTATTTATTTAACTTTACCAAAGTTTTGCGAGAATTGATCTATGGTTCATTAGGTGTATATTCTATACCATTTTTGTTAGATTAAATCCATTTTGCATTCAATTCATGTATTTCCATTCTTATTTTTGGATTAGTGTCTAGCGCAGTTAATATTTCAATGTACGGTTATGCTACAGTTTTAAATACACATAGTATAGTGAATACTGAACTCACAAATCGCAATCGCAATATCTGTCAGATAAATCGCAACTAGATATTTTCTTAAAATCGTTCAGCCCTACTTCAACTGTTGAAAATGCCACCAATTACTTTCTCTACTCCCTCAACAACTCTATTAATCAGCTTTGTCCATTGTCTTCCAGACCAAAGCATGCTTCCCCTCCGACCCCGTGGCTGTCAGAGTCCCTGTGAAGCACCCGAAGAAAACTAACCCAATCCCCGCAGGTATGTTGCAGATTATTTCACAGGATCTATTCCCGCACATCACACACATAATCAATGGTTCCTTAATAGCTGGTCATGTTCCCAGGCTGCCTTCAAGCCTGCTGTTGTCACACCCATTTTAAAGAAACCCTCTCTGGACTGTTCAGATGTTAACCACTACAGACCAGTATCCCTGCTCTCCTTTCTTTCCAAAGTACTGGAACGAGCAGTTTATAACCAACTTAATGTCTTCTTGTCCGAAAACGCACTCCATGACCCTAACCAGTCCGGATTCAAAGCTGCACACTCTACTGAGAGTGCACTTCCAGTCGTCTCTGAAAAACTTGCATCCAGAGCCGCCAACCTGTCCTCAGTTCTCATACTTCTGCACCTGTCTGCAGCTTTTGACATGGTCAACCATCATATCCTCCTGGACACTCTCTCCAGCCTTGGGATTTCAGGTACAGCCTGGCAATGGTTTGCATCTTACCTTGATAACAGGACATATCAGGTAACATGGCAAGGCTCCCTATCAGCCCCACGAAGGCTGACCACTGGTGTTCCCCAGGGTTCAGTCCTAGGACCCTTTCTCTTCTCTCTATACACTGGTTCTCTTGGGGAGGTTATAGCTGCACACGGGTTCTCCTACCACTGTTATGCAGATGACACTCAACTCATTCTTTCCTTTCCACCAGACGACCAACTATATCAACCTGAATCTCAGAGTGTCTAGCTGACATCTCTTCTTGGATGACATCCCACCACCACCAAGTTAAATCCTAGCAAGACTGAACTCTTGTACATCAAAGTCAGTCCTTCACCAAATCTTGACTTTGCCATTTCTTTTGATAACTCTTTTGTTATCATCCCCTCAAAAATGGCAAGAAACCTTGGTGTCATTCTGGATGACGAACTGTCATTCTCTTCACACATTAGCAACATCACTAGATCCTGTAGATATCTCCTACACAACATCAGAAGAATCCGCCCCTTTCTCACCACTGAAGCTACTCAGCTTCTCGTCCAGTTCTTGGTCCTCTCTAAGTTGGACTACTGTAACTCCCTAATGGCTGGACTTTCAATGAAAGCAACACAACCACCTTAGCTGATCCAGAATGCAGCTGCGAGACTTATCTTCAGTGTTAAATTCTCACACTCCGCACCCCTGCTGTGGAACTTGCACTGGCCCCCGGGGCTGCTCGCAACAGTTTCAAATCCCTAACACTTGCCTTTAAGGCCAAGACTGGAACAGCACCTCCTTACTTATCAGCACTGATTAAACAACGTGTCACTTCTCGTCCTCTCAGAGCATCAACCGCTGCTCGTCTGGAACCTCCTCTACTTAAGAAGAGGAAGATGCATCTAGACTCTTTGCAGTGCTGGCTCCTCAGTGGTGGAACCAACTTCCTCTTGCCGTAAGAACTGCAGAGTCCCTTGCTGTCTTCAAACGTCGTCTGAAGACACCTCTTCAAAGAGTATCTAGGGGATTTATTTTCTCTAACCCATTTTTTCGTTAAAGTATAAAACTTAGTCGGTGGTAACTTGGTTTAACCACAGTTGTTGATTTTAAACATAGCTTACAGGACAGAAAACAGAAAACAGACAAAACAGTCGTGGACTACAAAGCACTGTTGTAAGTCGCTCTGAATAAGAGCGTCTGCTAAATGCTGTAAATGTAAATGTAAATGTTGGGCTACTGGTTGCAACCAAATCTGAAGATATGAAGAGTGTGGAGATGAGTGCAGCAAAGCAAACAATAACAGCCAGGAACTGGATCCAGTATGCTCTGGGTTTGTGTGGCAGTCATAGGGGAATCATTACAAACACAGAGGGAAGAGTAGATTCCGGAAATTTCTTGATGGAAAGTCTATCAAGAGATGCAAGCTTAAAGGGGAATGGACAATGATCTAAAGCATCAAAGTACCGCATGTGCTTTAATGAAAATATATGAAAGACTTACATTGTAAACGGGCGAAATATTTGCTCTAGATGTAATCAATACTTCAAAAATCATTAAATGTCATTTTCTAATGTTTGCCCAAAAATATTAATATGACAATAATATATATATATAGTGTCATGTGGTTACACAAGACACTAGCGTCACACAAGCGGTCATGACGTCAAATTTTGGTTGAGTAAACCTTTAAAGGGACGTTTTGGGGACTTGATAAATGTTATAGACAGCCACTATATAGTTCTTTATATTAAGTGATTTCTAACTTTTGTAGTGTGCATAATTGTTTCACACTGGTTTGATGTTAATTAATGAGTTTTAAGGACATTAAGAGAGAAGAGCAGCAAGGAAACAACAATGGAAAGAATTACAGCACTGAGATATTTTCCAATATCAGAAATCTGTGAGTCTTCTAACCATAAAAGAGTTATACAGATTTCTTTCTGTATGGAAAATTTATTGGATGTCTAATTTTGGTGCTGTGATATCAGTGATAAATAAAGTACTGTATATGACAGATTCTTTTGGACACATGACGACATTAAAGGCAGGACAACGCTGTAAGGGTAGCTGGTAACATAATGATTAGAGAGTTGGCCCCATGCTAGGCAGATCGCCAGTTCAAGTCCCGGAACGGTAAAGCTTCCACTAAGATACTCATGAGTAAGGTATCGTCCCCAAGCACTACTCCCTGGGTGCTGCTGAACAAATCTGCTCACTGCTTGGATGGGTGAAATGCAGAGGTCACATTTCATTTTGGTGGACTGTGTGCTGGATGTCATCTTGTCATCGCATTAACTCTGTGACTGACCTGATGTACGGGTGAACGATCAGCTTCTCACAAAAAATCAGCTTCCAAGCTTGAAAGTGTTAATGCACTGCTCCACGTCCACCCTCTAATTACATCTCACCCTGCATGACAGAGTTCTCATGCTTTACGAGTTGTCATAAACACTGGCAATTTTGCTAACAACCATATCAGCAAACAAATGCGCTATTCTACAAATACGAACAGAATATGGCATTGTGTGCTGAAATTTAGATTTCGCTCTCTGCATAGCACATCTTGATTGAATCGAGTCTGCTTTATGTTTGCCCATTAATGCTGACAAAAGACAGAAGGGGGAGAATCAAAAAGTGTTGGAGACTACAAAATGAAACAAAATCCCCTTTTTTTATTCGCTTTGTCCTTTTGGTGAATGGGATTAGCTGACACGGGCTGTGTCGTGAGTCATCACAGTCGCATTTTGAACCCTGAGCCATCTTTGGAAATGAGAGTTGTTCGTTTGATCCAACATGATGATAAAATTCTTAAAAATGGCTTTGATGTCACTTTGTACGACTTCATCTCCTTTATGTAACAGTCTAAGAGAGAGAGACTCTGCTACCCCTTGAATGATTATTATTTTGTTTCACTATGTTATTCGTCAGACTACTCTGCCACTTGCTGGAACACAACCCTATTTTCTCACAGCCTCAGCCATAAGCAGAACCCACTGTTGGAAGGTCTCTCAACTTTTTTTTCACATTTCCACCACTGAGCACCCTGGCTCACACAGAGGTGAGTGTCGTCTAATAAATATCTCATGTCACATAGAGAACACAGAGAATCTGTTTCTGTTTCCACCTTTCACACTCACTGAGGGCACAGTCAAGGTCATTGTCACATCCCCAAGCACACATTAGCTCCTAGGTGAGAGAGTTTGGGCAGAAAAACAATAATTAATGAGCATGGTGGCCATTTTTTTAAGCCAATTTTGTGTATCCAAAGCAGCAACTTCCAATAGAGAAAAAACAACATCTGACTTTTTTAAGATAATCATCATCAACAAAGAAACTGCAGTCAGGAAAATCAAAATTTATCTACAAATTAATTATTTTTTTAAGGAAACCATAGCCAGATATTGCAAAGACATACTTGTTTTACTTAAAGTCTTCTGCTGTTCAAAGAAAACACTTCAAGTGTTTTACTTTGAAATATTCATGCCATGTTATGAAGACACATAAATCTCAATCCGTCGTCTATAATTACAGCAAGTGTGAAGGACCAATGAGTTTTTAAAGTGGTTCCTTATGGCAAGTTCTAGGGTTGCAAGCTCTAACTCAAACTTGAACATGATAATATACACTGACACACTCCCTGCTGTTACAGAAAACTAATTTGCCCATAAAACCGCTGATTGCTGCTTTGATGCTGGTATAGATGCTGATGATCTGATGACTTAGGGAAAAGGATGCTGACATTATTATGCTAACAACAAAAGCTCTTTTCAGATCAGGAAAAATATTTTAGACTTTCATTTCCTTTGCTTTGCATTCTAAACCCACAGAAAAAGCTTTGAACATAACACCACTGCATTTACATGACTAAACAAAAAAGAAAATATTAATAATAAGAAAATATTAATACATAATCTAGATGAGCGGGAGTCTCATAGTAGGTTAACTGTTCTATTCTTTAGATTGTGGAATATGCATATGGAACAATGGGACCGACAGGCTCTAGAAAGCGTGATGCTCTCAGAACAACATGCTAAGGTCGACCTTTTCAACTGTCATGATTTTTCAGGGACACATCTCCAGGGACAATTTTGCACTAATCAGGATAGAAGCTGTTTGTTTTATGCTTACACACACAGCCAGTCTCTCTTTCTCTCTCCCTCTCTCTCTCTCTCTATCTATCTATCTATCTTTCAATCAATATAAATTATATAGATATTTAGAAATATTATACAATTCATAATGACCCTATACATGAATAAAGCGGATGCCACAGATATTTTATTTTGTGCACGAACCCTGATGAGTTGAATAGATCTTAATTTGAAAAGAACTGTCAAAGCCCAGTTCAATCATAATAGCCCCGAAGGGAAAAATCCCCCCAAATCTAAATAAATCACTGCTCTGACCCTGCAATTATACTGTCTAACTTGGGAATTGTTAATACCCAGCTCAAAACCCGAAAATTTAAATTAAGCTTCAAATATTTAAGTGAAATGTCTGTGAAAAAGTAAAGGGCTTTAGGTCTAAATGATCACCTCTGCATCCATAGTCTGCTGCTTAATGATTAATGGGTGAGATGGATATATATGTATTTATATATATATACACATTTCCACTGTGTAAATAGTGTAGAATTTCGATCCCAATACTGTTACAAACATACCAGTATTAGACAGTCCACTGCGCTACCAAACACTAACCTCTGGCAGGTACTTCTGAGAAAAGTAGTGTTGACATTTGAGAGAAACATGACACGCCTGACATCCATCCTACATCTACAGCTCACTAAAGATGCACGTTATATTTCCTACTTCTCACCTGACGAACATGATAATCCCGACTTTAGCGATGTCCTCCTGAATAACTTTCCACGACTCCTTGATCATGGCGATCTGCTCGTCCGTCAGGCGCGCGGCGGCGTCTTCACTGTGTGGCTCAGCCGTGTTTCTCGGCGCCAAGCCCAAACCAGATATGGCACAGCCCATATTTTACGATTTTAAAAGTTTTAACCTGTGCTATATTGTAAGCTTCAAGACCACACCGCGTCTACGTCCTGGGTGTTAACAGGTTCTGCGTGATTCAGCCATCGCGAATTCACGCTAGTCGCGGCACGCGCAGGAGGAGGAGACTAACGCGCAAAACCAACACAAAGCAGATATTAACACTTACACCTCCCATTAAAGCAAAATGCCAAATGGCAGCCTAACAAAACAGCAAAGTATTTATGAGGTAGTGAGCCATCTGACTATCCTCAGTAAGGTTACTCACATTTCCTGAAAAAGTGAGGGACCTCACGTTGTTCGGTCGCTGTCGTTTTGAAGGACATACCTGGAAAGTCTCGCAGCTGTGGCCTTTTGAGTTATCCTCAGGGATACTCGTTGATATTCAGGACAGGACAGAAGCAAACAGGCCAAGCACTTTATCTTTCATAATGTTTTCATCGATAAAAGGTGCACTGAAGCTTCTGGAGTTAGTCATTTGTAGCCACAGGAATGGGCAATTGTGATTGGTATAAAAAGTGGCGCAAGGCTCCAGGGTGAGTCCTGGGTACACCATTGTTTTATTAATGAGGACTGTAGAAATGTGGAGATGAAAGATTAAATTGTTAGCATGACTCCAGGCAGGAATATTATTCCGTGGCAGTAGTGATTCAGTGGTCTCAAGTCACTGAAATCCTCTTTTGGTGACCTTAAGGTTTGAAATTCGAATCCCAAGACAGCCTAATACTCTCTTAAAGAAATTAAGTCTCTAGTTAAGAGCGGCTGATAAATACTGCAGTAAGTGATTGTCATTGTGAACATCACAGCACACAACGAGACTTGACTTTTGCATTTGACCCGGTGGTAAGCTGATATGGGCAGCGCCCGGCAAGCGGTGCTTGGGGACGGTACCGTGTCCAGGATGCGAACCGGCAACCTTCCGGTCACAGGGCGAACACGCCAACAATTATTAGTCCCTGTCGGCAATGGATTTTAAACTGTGTGGGGAAAATTAGTCAGCACTTTAACCTGATGAACCGGAATGTCACTCATCTCTTTCAAAAAACTGGATTTGTACCTTGCAGAAAATGACGAGGCTTAAGTTGGCTCCTTAATGGCGATTTCGGTTCCACCTTAAATGGCTTGCGAAATAGCGCCGATCCGCCAGTAGGTGGCAGTTTGACTCATTTTAACGAAGTACAGATACTAGTTCATATCTTACGCTTTAATATAAAACATCAGATTTTTTTTTCAAAATCACTTTTCTTACACTATATCATACTTACTCTGACATGGTAATGTTACATTGTCTACAAGTTTTAAAATGAAAGAGGAGAGGCCTTGAGAAATGGATATGAAATGTGTCCAGGCCAATCAATCAATGCATTGAGATGCCAAGTTTAGGAGGATATCATATAATATAGAAGTGCTACAGTAAAGTTTCATGAAATTATTTTTTCTAACTCTCCATCATACTTATTCTAACCTCCTGATGTCAGATTCTCCAGATGCTTTGAAATAAACGAGGAGGGGCCATCGGAAATGACCTAGAAATGCATTCAGATGCATAGGGAATGGACTGAGATGCCAAGTTTAGGAGGTGACTAGTTAAAAATGCTACAGTAAAATTAGATGGAAACTATTTTTCTAACACTCTATCATACTTACTCTAACCTCCTAATGTTAGATTCTCTAGATGTTTTGAAATGAAAGTAAAGGAAGATCCAGAAATGAGTTGAGGACATTTATTCAGTCATTTGGATGGCATATTTAGAACATTATAAAATGCTGTATAATTATGTAAAATGTGATATATTTAGCATTCAGTTAGTTAATTGGTCGATATGTTGTCTAAGATAATATATTTAAAACCTGCACATGGAAAAAAATGCGAAAATTGTGAACAAGGAGTCAACTTCAGCCTTGTCAAAAAATGGATATCCAGGTTTATTAAAGAAAAACCAGGACCAGTTTTAATCTTATCATCCACTGGGTTAAAATCCACTGGACTGGGACTAATAGTTTTCATAAGTATGAAAATGTAAATGTTTTCCTGAAGGCAGGTTTTCACATCTCTGGTTCCTCTCCATGTGGAATGTTTTGAGGCAGCTGGCTATAAATATGGCAACCATCCGTGCTTGACATGATCATTTCAGTCCGAAATGTTATATACAAACAGTGGCTCATAAACTGTAAATATTGTTTATATAATTAATTTCACAAGTAATTTCAATGTGTATGTTTACAAACTAAAGGTAATCTTCTACTGTTGCCACCAGCAACATTACCAACAGCTTAACAAAACTTGCCAGTGTCTCTGCTTTACAAAATATTTACATGTATGTGTAGAACATTAGCACTGTGATACATGTGTAACCTCTACAGTGTTACACATGAGTTGTTTTGCAAAATAAATTCCTAAAACAATATGAATGATGATTAAAAAATCTATTATGAACCAACATTTTCTGGTAGGACTTCATATAGATATTTCATGAAGTAGGATTTTTTCAGCATGTTAGATAACTTGGGTGTGCACTCAGATACACAGATGCTTTCTCATTTCTTCTGTTGAAAAATATAGTTTAATTTGAGGGTTGTCTTGACATTTTTGAGTACTATGCCCATCCTGATAAAAGTAAGCAATAGAGCACATTAGAAGATACACTCCCTAAAATTAGTACACATTTCCAAGGGTTCCAGAAATGACCTGCAAGGTAAAACATATAAAGCCATCGAAAAGACACTATATTCTTTATATTGTTGATTGTTGCACACCTAGGGCACATCCAGGGTTAAGGGCTGAGGTGCAGGAGTCTCCTAGCGTTTCATAGGGCATAGGGCTAAGGTCTAGGGGACACTCATGGTATAGGGCTGAGGTCCAGGAGTCTCCTAGTGTTTCATAGGGCATAGGGCTAAGGTCTAGGGGACACTCATGGTGTAGGGCTGAGGTCCAGGAGTCTATAGTGTTTATTAGGCAATATGTTACCCTTCATGGCAAACCCAGTCGCTTGTCGCAACGGAGGTTTCCGAGAAAAACGACCGTTCGTGTTGCGTGGGGTAAAATTTTGGATTTTGAAACGGTGGAAGGTCTATACTGTACTGTTGTGAATAAATTTGGCTGAAAAACTTACCCTTTCCATCCTAAAAACGTGACTTTCTTGAGGTGAGGAATTCAATTCCAGCAGAATGTTAAAAGTTTCTGTTTTGACCGCTCTACTTCAATATTTACGCTAAATCCACTGGTTGACTAGAGTGAAAATATTTCTCCAGAATCCATCTTCGTCTCCCGAGTTCAGTTAACCTAACGCAGGTAGGCTATTCGTGTGGCTGTGAATGCAGCGTAGGATACCATAAATACAAACATAGCCGTGACCGCACCAAGCATCTGTGAGTGCTACAGGGATAGTTGACTTCAAAGGCAGATTGCCGTGACAGGAGAAATCCGACTCATTTGAATGTTGATATCTCAGTCATATGTCGTCCGATTCATTCGACATAGGTATGAAAATTTGCAACAAGCGACTGGTTTTGCCATGGAGGGTCACATATGGCTGAAGTTCAGGAGTCTCCTAGTGTTTCATAGGGCATAGGGCCAAGGTCCACGAGTCTCTTAGTGTTTCATAAGGCATAGGGCTAAGGTCTAGGGGCCACCCAGGGTTTAGTGCTGTGGTGGGTCCAGGAGTCTCCTAGTATTTCATAGGGCATAAGGCTAAGGTCTAGTGGCCACCCAGGTATTAGGGCTAAGGTCCAAGCGTCTCCTAGTATTTCATAGGGCATAGGGCTAAGGTCCAGGAGTCTAATAGTGTTTCATATGGGATAGGGCTAAGGTCTAGGGAATGACCAGGGTTTAGGGCTGAGGTCCAGGAGTCTCGGAGTATTTCATAGGGAATAGGTCTGAGGTCCAGGCGTCTCTTAGTGTTTCATAGGGCATAGGGCTAAGGTCCAAGAGTCTCATAATGTTTAATAGGGCATATAGGGCTAAAGTCTAGGGGGCACCCAGGGTTTAGGGATAAGGTCCAGGAGTCTCCTAGTGTCTCATAGGGCATAGGGCTAAGGTCCATGAGTCTCCTAATGTTTCATCGGGCATAGGGCTAGGGTCCAGAAGTTTCCTAGTGTTTCACAGGGCATAGGGATGATGTCAAGAAGACTCCTAATGTTTCATAGGGTATAGCACTAAGTTCTAGGGGACACCAAGGGATAAGGCCTGAGGTCCAGGAGTCATCTAATGTTTCTTAGGGCATAGGGCTAAGATCTAAGGGAAATCCAGTGTTTGGGGTTGAGGTCTAGAAGTAACTTCCAGTGTTTCATAGGCCATAGGGCTAAGGGCCAGAGGTGTCCTAGTGTTTCATATGGCATATCCTTTTGGTCTAGATGACACCCAATGTTTAAAACTGCGGTCCAGGAGACTCCTAATGTTTGATATGGCATGGGGCTGTGGTCCAGGAGTCTCATGGTGTATCATAAGACAAATCACTCAGCTCTAGTGGACACACGAGGTTTAGGGCTGAGGCCCAGGATTCTCCTAGTGTTTCACAGGGCATAGAGCTATGGATCAGGAGTCTCCTAGTGTTTCATAGATCATAGGGCTGAAGTCCAGTAGTGTCATAGTGTTTCTTAGGGCATAGGGCTAAGGCCTAGGGGACACCCATGGTTTAGGGTTGAGGTCCAGGAGTCTCCAATTGTTTCATAAGAAAGAAGAGTACAGTGTTCAATTCGTTCTACTATCACAACAAACGCATGCACGCATCATACTTGGCCAATGGACGTCCACTCAGAGAATGCCTGACATTTGGCTCTAGCTATTGTGGAGGTGAAAGGGTCAATATACTGTTTTTTTTTTCCAAACAGTATTAGTCCCACCAGCCACTGAATTCAAGACAATACTACAAGCACTGTTACTACTGAGGACACTATGCAATATGCAAATTGATACGTGGGCAACTTTATGCAAGAAGCTGCTTGCCAAAAGACCTTGGGAATGTCCAACTAAGACCAAGGCTACGTTCACGCTCAGTAACTCAAGGTAAGCTAAACGCCGATAGTGTAGCCTACAAAGTCAAACGTGCTGGCAATGTATAATTTTTATATATAATAAACTTCCACAGCCGAAAGTTTGATACTATTCTGAAGTCTCTGATTAGTCAGGGCAGCCACACGGTCTTAAAAACTTGAAAAAGTTGTACATTTTAAATGTTTAAATTAAGGCATTGAAAGGGTATTAAATTTTGTTCACCAAGTTCTTATTTTGTCCCTATTTTATTTACGATGCGGCGCAACAACATAACTGTATACTAAGTAAATAATGGAACTCTGCGTTGTAAAATCCTTGCTCCTTACGCTGAAGTGTGCACAGTCTTTTACTTACTTAAGTCAGTCACTTTCACACAAGCGGAAGCCGCCACATTTTTAGAAAATTTCAAAATGGTAAAGGTTGAGAATATTCATTTATAACTTAGAAAAGTAATAAAATGTAACTGTTACATTAGTTATATAGCCAAAATGAGCCAAAAATTCAGTATTTCTTTACTTTAAATTGATAAGAAAATATTTTTCCATTATATACTGTTGCAGAGTAATCAATAGTAAAAAATAAATATAGATACATGTATGAAAACAAACTAATTTATTCTATTTCCAAATGGATACTAAATGGATAAAGAACTGTTTCCACCTGGAATTATGCTTATTTTTCTTCACACTACTAAGCAATAAAATGTCTCTGCATAATAAAACCTCTGCAACCTCCTCTTACTATTTCTAGTAGTTATATCTACAGTTTCAGCACTTTTATACTACATATAACTAGAAAAAGTACAATTTTCTACAGGTGCAGGTCAATTTTCATCAAAAATGGGCTGATTTCAAGACTGTTGAGGACTGCATTACTCATCAAACTAAATACAATATAGACTGACCTTTTCTCACACGACAGTTATTAATAAGCTGAATGTACTACTTTAACAGGATTTGCCGAGATGTGCAGCTGCCTTCACTGTGGATGTTCGTGAAAGATGCTGTATTTCTCAGGTAGGCTGTGTATGTTTTGCTTTTGCATTTAGTTATTTAGCAGATACTTTCATTGAAAGCAGCTTACAGATGAGATCACATTCTGTCACTTTCATGTATCACAACAAAGATTTGCAACCATTAATACTACTTTGCATTCTACAGTCTACCAGAGAATAAGAATAGAGAGAAACATTTTATATTTGTAGGCTACTGTAATCATATTTTGTAGTTTGTAGTCTTGCAAATTTACAGCTTTATTTTTAGGGAAGTCCTAATTAACAGAGTATAATTGTTCTCCCCCTTCCTTCGACAGAGTCACGTCAACAAGATTGTGGCGGAAGTACAACAGTTTCAATTGACTCTTGTAGAAACCTTGAGGGAAAGACTGAGGAACATCTTTGACAGACATGTCCAACATTGAGCACCTCCAGAATGAGGCATTGGATACATTTAATGATTTTCCACTGTGTGCTCTGCTGTGGTGTGTTCACAATGACAAATAATCACTCACTTTAATAATGCACATCATGCTTGTGGGTGTTGTGCCTCAGGAAATTAAATGTGCATTAAAAACCTAATTTTTGTCAGAGAATATTAAATTGGATTGTATAAATTCAGATATACAAGGTTTTACTTATTCATCCATTGATGTAAAGGAGAAACCATGCTCAATTAGTGTCAGTAAAATGGCATCTAATGATAATAAACTTAAACAGTCGTCTGGGCAGATGCTGATACTTATGAAGATATTTCCTTATATTACGAACAGTATCAACGATAATATTTATGTTCATTTTATCACAGAATTAATTGATATAACTCATTCTTTTTGCTCCTATTTTATCGAGGTAATCTTTACAAAAACTTGCAATGAGCAATGATTGAGCGGCATCTTATAGAGTTTAGGATGCTTTTCCCCGACAGAAATATAACATCAAAGCAACATTATATGGTACATTTCCCTTCACAAATTGAGGCTCTTAACAAGGCATATGTGTGTGAGATTTGACCACAGTAAAGTTGTAGAACGTACTCAAACAAATGCTATTTTTGCACATGAGAAAGAATTAGGTCCTGTATCAGAAATGTCAAATTTGGAATATGAGAATTCAAAGATTAGATTTCTTAAATATTGACAAATTACAGCATGTCATCCCTGTAAAGTGGATTTCTCTAAATGGCAACAAGTATATAAATGGAGAAACATTCATCATCACAGACTCAAATGATGGGCTGCCTATTTTTGGACTGATAAATAATATACTTGTTGTTGATTCTGCTGTGAATATCAAGTCTATGATACATTAGAATTTAACAGAGATTTACTGTCATATGAAATTGCTGTACCAAATGCTGCTCTGGCAACAGAGTTCATAGATTTGGAGAAATTACGTGATTACACTGCTTATTACTCTGTATTATTCAAACGCAAGATATATGGTTTAAGAAAAATATGACCTTACTGACGTTTTATTGTATTAAAAATGTTTAAAATTAGGTTCTATCAGCATACATTGTTCACGCTTGAGTTATGCTTACATTTCGCCTAAGAGCCGAACATAGGTAGATTGAGAGCTCCCCTCTTTCTCTTCAGTGCTTTCTGAGAAAATGTCACTCTGTTTTGTTGTTGTCCGTGGTCCAGACGTCTCCCACTTTGTTTGCTCAGGAAGTGGGCTGCACGTGAAGACTGTAGTATTTTTTTACAGTGTGCTATAGAGCTAGTGGATAAGGAGGAATGATTTCCTCAGTATTACAAAATGTATTAAACCTCATGATTGTATCTTTACTGAATAAAACTACTGAATGTAACTGTTTATTTCTGTGCTTATGTACACATGCCAGTCATCCTGTGGCATATGCTTTATAGACCATGACTCAAACACACAGCCAGGTCTCACGGCAGAACTCAAATGTGTGTTCTTAAGCATAACCCACCCCCCAACAAATCTGCTCAAGATTAGTTGTATTATCCAAGTAGGGTAAATCGAGATGCATATTCTTGAAAGAAGAAAAATAATCAAAAGTATGTTCAGCCTTAATAAGAAAATTAATTCAAAAAACAAAGTAACAAGATTATCATTCTGAATTCAAGTCATTTACACTAGTACAGATTTTCATTTTTTGCAGTGTAGGCACTCTTTGCAAACACTTTACTTCTGACCCTTTAAGAGAACTGCTGGTACATACAGTACATAACAACAAATATAGTCATACATATCCCAAAATATATGTACCCCATTAAAGCACATTAAAGGGAATGCATTATCCTGAGCAGGCTCACCAGTGATGCTTTATGCAGAAAGTAAGAACAACGTAGGACACAAAGAACAAAATATCCAAAAAAAAACCCCAAACCAAAAAACCCAGCTGAATATACAAGCAACATGACAATCTGATAAATACCTCATTTAAGATCTCACCTCTTTTCCAGTTAGCAAATACAGCATAACCATAGAACTGCAAGAGTTTAAGACTAGTGGATTTAATAAAAAAAATACATGCCATAATGCTAAGACCACATAAGAATCGCTTGGGGTATGCTGCCTGTACACAGAAAGCACACTGCATTTAAGTCAAATTATACAAATAAAGTGTTTGAACAATTCAGCACATCATTCAAGTGTATGAACTAAGGTTCTGAAATTTCTCCCTTAGGTTTTTGACCAAACTGTGTTGGCTTTTGTCTATCCTCAGCTGATCATCGGGCCATGCATGCGACTGCAAGTCATTTTCTTTGCCTTTACATCCAACTGGCATTTCAAATTTGGCAGCCCAGCTGAGCTGGAATTCGTCACCCTGATCATCCGTCTTCTTTTCCATCGCCACCAACTCATTCTCCTCTGCCTCAGTCCCAGAAATCCTTTCTACTACAATGACCTTGCTCTCGTTGGGCACGGTAACCTGACTGGAAATGTAGTAGCTCCCATTGCCTTCTGGAGGGTCCTGCTGTTTTTGCTGCCCCAACATTTGGTCCAAAGAGCTGGTTTTGCATAGCTTAACTACACCACATCCTGCAGGTCCCTGCCTCTCGTGGCATGAAATTGCACTGCTGTAATAAACAGGCGTAGAACAGGAGCATGTACGTCGTGCTGCGAATTGGTTTGATCCAGCCTCAAGTATTTGGTCTGGAACTGAACAGCTGCGGCTGATAGGGAGTGGTTGGTTAGAATGGTGCTTCTGACCAGGGAGGGAGTACTTGGATCTCAGTTCTCTTACGTCTGGCCAGTGGAAGCTTTCAGTGTAGACTGGGCTCAGTGGGCCTTGAGTAGGTAGTCTATTTGGCGACTGCAACTGAGGACTACTCAAGGAGCAGGGGCTTGGAGACTCACATGAGCCAACTGACAGTATCAAGTCCTGCATACCTATACATATTAAAAAGAATAGTTTATAAAAAACAGGTATAAAATAATCCCCATGTTAAATAACTATTAGTCAAATACTGAAGCAGTTAATAAAATTAATGAGCAGCAATGACAGTGCAAATTGCAAAGGTTGAGCTCCAGAATCTAATTTGGGAAAAGGCACTACGTTAAGGATTCAGTTTTGCAGTACGTGCAGGTGTATTATTCTGTTGATAGGCTTGTTGGCAAGTTAGTAAATGTACAGAGCTCATTTGGTGGAACAGATCCCTCCTGGTCTAAGTTACAAAAGGTGTGATACCTACCCTTTTCATTCTCCTGATGTCTGTCTTCTGCAACAGAGGACAGGTTCTTTTGGATAAAGTGGCTCTCAGCAACCCTGGCTCTCTGCTTCACTACAGGCCTGCTGTTCTTAATACGCTGACTGTACTGCCTAGCCAGCTGGAATACTTTGTTCTTCATCTTCTCCATGTCTTGCAGAATCAGATCCTCGTCGGAACCAGACCTCAGGGAGATGATTTTGGGTAGAGGAGCATGCCTAACCTTGCGTCTGTCATCGACACTGGGATCAATCTTTAGGCTTCCGTTCATCTCAGTTTTTGGATAACTGTTAACTGGGGAAATGATTGGGGACCCTTGGCTTGTTAAGTTTTTGTCAGACTCCCCCAGAATAACCAGGGATTCAGCACATTCTCCAGCCAAACCCTTTTCTGATTCTTCCTGGTTTCGACCAGCGACTTCAAAAAGGCTATTCTCACTAATCTTAGGATCACTCTGGTGCTCCTCAGAATACCCAGTTACTTCATCTTCCATGTCTCTCCAAACCTTCATCATGTCAGATGCAGGCCGGAAGCTCTCATCTTCTGCGAGTGATCCGCTAGCGTCTGGAGCTTTTACCATAGCATAATTGCCATCTACAGTATCGAGACGACCCCTGCCTGTGCTCTTCTTGGAGTTATTTTCTTTGTCCAGACCTGGAAGGTTAAAAACTGCCCAGGATGTTGGTCTTACAGCTGAGGAGACCTTTCTATGAACTGCCACTGCTTCATCAGTGGGGAAGCCATTCAGCTGTTGACTCAGATTACGGACCAGCCCTGCAGGGATGTAGGAGAGACTCTCTCTGCGCTTGATGCTGAAGCTGGCATCTTGATGCTCTGCATGCTCGTAGTATTGCTTGATCTTGTGGATAAGCATCCTGTCTTTTTTGGAAAGTGTATCTTGTTTAATTGGTGGCCTTTGCTCCGGTGTGGCCAGTCTGTCTGTTACATTGCACAAGGTTTGTGTATCTGCTATGGGTTTGAAAGGAAGTGTTTGGGGGGAGTTACAGTTTAACCCCTGACCTTTCTCTATCTGCAGCGGTTCAGCACCGAGGCTGAGCAAACTGCTCCTCCGACTTCCTGTCTGGGAAGACGGACACCCAAGGGAGAAAAGGTCATCGACCAGCAGACTATTTCTTCGAGACGGACTGCCAGCAAACTGCTCAGCAATAACACTGGCCTTATCTAGCACAGATGTAGGCAGAATACTGCTAGGTTCCGATGCTGACAGAACTTCCTCTTCGTCCTCATCTTCATCATTGTCGTCTTGTTCTTCTTCCAGGTCCTCCACATCTTCAGAAGCGTTTCTGCTTGGCATCCTCTCATCCTCCACCTGCATCTCATTGTGGATGGGGGAAGGCGACTCCACACAATCTTCTACAACAACTTCTCCTGTTCTCTTTTCTTTCGGAGAAACATCAAAATGAAAGGGGGGCTGTTGTCTGCTTGTCTCTTCACGGTCTTCAGGCAAAGAAATGCTCTCTGAGCAATGATCCCCAGATGAGTCCTAAGGAGCAGAATGTAAATGAATTACTGTTTCAGGAAGAAGTGACTCATCAAATTATGCTAAGCAAGATAACGTCAATCAATATTCATAAGGCCAATTAGCTTGACATCCCCCACAACACGAAAACAATTTGAACCACGGCAGAGATTGTTTTGCTTGATTTTCAATACAAATTAAGTCATATTTTTACCCCTAAAAGAACTACCCAGAGTACACTGATTTGACTGATTTGACATTTTTGTAAATACTGTTGGTTGCTATTTAGTACCACAGTTTGTCTGACTCTCACTGTCATCAGGGAATAAGCTAGGACTGCAGAGTAGAGATAAGGCACAGCAGAGAGCAGTGTTGTCAGGCCTGCACTGGGATCAAAAACCATGTGGGACAATGGATAGATTAGAGAACTCGCTTTATTGAGTAAAGGGGTAGGTTGCCCAGAAAGCAGCTATTGGAGCTAAACAAACTGAATATAATGATTAGGAGAAAAACACCGAAACACACAAAACCTATGGCACAAATAAAAAAAATACACTAGCGATGATTGAAGACTGGCAATTATTTAATTTGAATGGTTGTTTACATAATATATCCTCAATAAGCAATATCAATGAGAATCACTGACTAAATACAGCTGACTCCAGGCAGTCTCCACTGATTCAACACACAACCAAATAACATTCTCTGCTCCAAACATTCTAGCTAAATGTTGGGATACATTTTAGAAAAAAATGTAGCGGCAAAGTCTGGAAACACAAATACTTCTCCATACCCTATTTAGATTTTTTTTCCATACTTATCCAGACCAGGACTAAAATCAAATTTCATACTATTTTATACTGCGTAGCAACTACTGTAGTGAAGCTAATGCTATATAACTGCAATAACAACTGGTTACTTTGGTTAAGGATAAAACTGCAGGGATAAAATAAAACATTTGCATATATGCACACACATTCCATTTCAGTTCCACACTTTCACAAACCAGTTTCTCTGCCTGCTCAGAGAAGCAGAAAGTCAATAAACGAGATTAGTGCCTGGTTCAGCCCCGTACTGGCTCATTGCAAAAGGCTACTTCTGATCCTAGAGGCTAGATCCTAGATCACTCAGATGAATTCTCTCCCTTAACCAAACAAATGTTGCTGTACAGTCGTTCTTCACCTGTTCACAAAGTGCTGAATCCTCATCTCGCTCCTCTTCTGAGGGAGTCTCACTTCTCTTTCTTGCAGATTCGTTCTTTTCACTGGCCTCTCCATCCTTGAAAGGCAAAAAAAGGCAAAAAGAGGGAGGGTGTACCATTACACGACAGATATGTAGTTATATTTAATGTGAATTCAGGGAGAGTCCCTGCTGATACCTGAAGGAACATGTTACAGATCAGTGTGTGTGCCATATTTCAAAGGCAATTCATATGAAAGCTTAAATGATTCTCAGCAATTTAATGAGACAACTGACCTTTGTGAACTATTTTGGTGACAGGCCAAAATGAAACAGAGCAGAAACCTTTGGTCAATTTGATTATGCACGGTTAAGACCTATCCTCTGAAAATCCACCATCCCCCAACACGCACCTCGAAAATTTGACAGTGAAATTTCCCTTTGAAGGCAAACTTCAATCACAGGATCCAATTGATATGTGACTCAAAGCAAATGCATTAGCACAATTAACCATTCTGCTAAAGTGCGACGCTCAGGACTGATCCCAGACCACCTGAATTATCATAAAGTTTCAACAGTTATTTCTTTTAGTTTTAGATCACACAATTAAAGCACTCCTGCAGAACTTTTGAGTCAAACTCTTAAAAAAACAGGACAAAATATACAAAAATATACAAATATATAAAAAGAAAGACAAAAAAGAATTAAGGCAGTAATAATTAAGTCATCACGGACAAATATTTCTTTCAGGGATTTAGCTTTCCAGAGCAGCCATGCACATTAGTGTCTTCCCAAGCCTTAAGAGATATCTGGCAAGCACTGATGAACATGTAAAACTTGTTAAAAGCAGAATTATCAGAAACATTAGTTTTCCAAAGCAGCATGCACCAGATGAGAGTTTCTCTGCCCCAGCAAACAGAAGTGAGTTCAGAACAGAAACCAGGAAAAGATGAAGGGTGACAGTGAGCCTCACCGTTGGAACCCGAGTGAAAAGCAAAGCCTTGGCCCTATAGTGCCAGCAGGAGATGGCGGCCAGTACAGAGCTGGCAAAGTCAGCTACCTGCTCGTCCTTCACTAGCATCAAATCCTCCTCCTCATCCTCATCCCCGCCACTCCCTCCCTGTTCTTCCTCCACTTTTCTCCCTTCGTTCCCTCTTTGGATTGGCATCTCTGCCAGACGGGCTTCCAGGTCCGTGGCGGTAAACCGGTCCAGAGAGTTGGTACGGAGATGGAGAAACTCGGCTCTGCTCCCGTCCACGGTGGGCAAATCCAGGTCGGAGCTCAGGGTGGGCACGCTGGGGGTGGCCTGCAGGGAGCAGCGGCTGTTGTCGGCCAGCAGAACGTCCACGCTGTCTGCATGCTGGAGCACGAAAGGGACGCAATGATATTGGGTGTTATCTTGCTGAAGGCCCTCTTGCGAACTCGCTAGCAAACTCTGCTACGCCTGAACCGCCGTGTAGGAGGACGTTCTGATTCAGTTTAATGCATTTTCACGTTTGAATATTTTGTCTGGAATAGGAAAATGCATTCAAGTGAATTGGAACATCCTCATATCCTCAGCTCCAGCCCTGCAGAGTTTGCTAGTCAGTGTGTGATGTGCTCTTCTCTGAGTTTTTGCTTCTACATTTTTCAAATCCCTGATTCAGAAAGTTTTAAAAGGACCAGCCAAAAAAAACTGAGTCAGTCCTGAGTCTTATCTTTTCTGAGCACATGGACCCATACTAACAAAGGCTGAGAACATGATGTGAGGGAAAAATTATAATGGCATAATTAATGCTGTGGGAGTGCTTACCTTGAGAGTTTCTAGAGCGTGTGAAGTGGGGCGATGAAGAAAGGTCAAGGTGAGAGGACAAAAAAAGAAGAAAAACATTTTGAAAAGGGTCAGGGACAAGTAGTACATCAGTGATTATGTCTAACAGCTCAGCGTATGCACTGTGTAAACTGTGTCCTCTCATAATTTACCGGAATTTTTTGAGTTGGCCACCTGGAACATTCTGGATAAAACCAAAAACACCCTGGCACAGGTAAATAAGACCAAGTTGCCAAGGACCTGTGAAGCAGAGATGATTAAATCTGCTTCGAATGAGAAACCCCTACTTTAGCCACTTAGGGCAGCTCAAGAGTGATTTGTTTTACTCATGGCAACGCGTCTTAGCAAAGAAAAGGGCCCGAGTGGTATGGAATTGACAACTTCATTTGCAGCTGGGCCTAGACCCAATTAAAGACGTGAGTGGCAATGACAGGAAAAGAGAGCGTGAGTAAGAGAGCGAGAGAAAGAGGGAGAAGGAAGGGAAATGGCTAACATGAAAACCACTTGGCTTTCTCTTACATTATCCACAAATTAGAATGCATAATAGGCTGGCGCTGATCAGAGGCCAAAAACAAGTCTGCGGCCTGAAAGGAGCCATGTAGGACAAAGGCCCGGGCTGATGGGCTCCATAATTAACATCATTATGTGACCGGGTGGAGAGAGGAGGGTGCGCTCTTTGATCCACTACAGGCGGGACCACTTGGATGTTGTAACGCTTTGAAGCCAAACGGGCAACGGGGGGAAGACAGTAAGGGCTGAGTATGTGGCTCCCACATGACCACAGATCAGTAGATGGTCCTGCTGCTGGCCCTTCGAGATGACGCTGATGATGGAGGTGTCTGGCTTTTGCTCGTCAACATTGCTTTCTATATTTTCGAATCACCTGCTTCCTTGAGAAATCTCATACGACCATGACTGCTTTTTCTTTGTACTGTTGCTTATTCTTACAAACCTTATACTTGTAAGGTAAACATCATGCATATATAATTCCTCTAAAATGATTCATGATTAAATGTCATTTTAGATAAAAGTCTGTTTTTGAGACACCTATCTTGTTTTCCATAATTATATTAATCATTATGTTTCATAACATCACTTCACAAAGCAAGGAGAAACCCAGATGTTACCTTTTATGGACCTCCGACTCCTCTTCATGGGCTCTATTACAGGCAAAACGACAAAAAGGGTAATGACTTCTTATTCAAGTTAAAATAAAACCCATTCAGAATTTCCCACAGCATACTGTTATTGTCAGGCCACTAAATAACCTGCATGTTGGAAGTGAATTTGAGCTAGATTAAAGAAAAATAATTTTAGGATACGACTGGGGAAATTGTGGTAAGGACTCACCTGATCGCCTTCGCCCCTTACGTCCTCCGGCAAGGTTGTCCTCACTCTGGAAGGCCAGGGGCTTCTTCATTCTTTCAGGACTGTAACGGTACTTTACTGGACCTGCAGAATGAATGAAAAGAAAAAGCCCATTAGACTAGGATACTGCCTGAAAAAAACGACACCAAAAACGTTCAAATAACCCACAACCCGCTTCTTTTAATGGTGCACTGGGAAAATTGGTGCATTGATGCACTGGTCTTTGGTATATAAACTTGGAACCACATTAGTAACTTGACTGGACATGAAATCTGTCAATCAGCTTTTCACAAGCCTGTGATTGGCTGTTTTCTTTGGCACATTTATAACATAGTACCAAGTGGAGTTGCACAAGATCTCACTCACACCCCTAATATATACATATTATTTGTTTCAGCCCTAATAAAGTTCATACTATTCAACAACTCACCAGATGAGCTCATGTCCAAGATGGCATCTTTGGCCTACAAGAGTAACCAAGTCATTTATACATTTAGTGTTTAACATTTGCACCATCAGGTTTATGTGGTTTATGAGAGCTTACTGTACATACTTTCTGAGGTATGACAGCATGGTGGTTCTCCAGGATCAGTCGCTTTATGTGATGAGCCCACAGCTTTTTCTCCTCCACAGTTTTGGCCTGAGACGTTCCAAAATAGCACAAACCAAACCAGAGCACCACAGGAATGAGAACACTTCTGACGTTTGAATAGTTTACATGGAGTTTACACTGAGAAAGCGTTACGCACCTGCACCGTGTGCGGTTGCTTGGGGTGTTTATAATGGGTCACGCTGAAGCGAAGCGAGTCCTTGGCACTTTCGATCAGCATCAGAGTGGAACACTGGAGACAATACATAAAACATCAGGAGAGAAGTCTCCAGAATGACTGAGAGCGTACTAGGACATTGGCCACAGTTTCCTGAGAGGCACTGTCCATGAAAAGGTCGAAAATGAGTTTTGGACCAGCCATAGAGATGGAAAAACAGAGGTCAATGGATGTGAATATCCAATAAGCACCCTATACAATTTAATCTACTCAAGCTTTACAATACAACATCCACACAATTAACCTTTAAAAATGTATGTCCAGTGTTTTACGAGATGATGTTTACATATATACAAAAATAAAATCAATCATCAAACGTGATAAGTATTGCCATCCTTTAGCTTTTAATAAGTTGTCACATACATTTCCTGTTTTCACAATAAATGATTCCCTTGGAGATGTATGACTTCCGCTTCTCATCTTCCAGTTCTTTTTCAAATCACCCGCTTTCTTGATAAACTGCTGATAACTGTCCCCAACGTTATGTTTATATAAGGTTCCATCTGGACACTTTTTGAAATGAAACATGGGGGAATTTTTTTCTCACCCGTAAGATTATTTCTGTCTGCTTTATGATGACTTTTCATGCAAGAATGTGCCTCTGAATACATACAGTATATACATGGGCGTCATAGTGGGGTGAAAAGTGGGACTGACTGTAGTGCTACACCACTATACTGTATGTACAGACGGACACAGACACAAACACTTAAAGGAATCATGGGGTTCTTTTTATGACAATTATCCACAAAGTGTGCAGTTTTTGTCAATGCAGTGTATCTTTCTGGGCTTCTGGAAGAACGCTTCCAGAGCCTCTTAATATGGTAAGTCGCAGATATTTTTGTCTGCTTTTCAGGGGGTTAATGCAACGTACTTTGTACGCTGGTGCGAGTGTGCTCGCACATCTGTCTGTGTGTGCGTGTGTGCACGGGGCAGAACTCCACTGTGCATGCTACAGAGAGCATTGTAAACCCGCAACGACACAGAGACAGAAACGACATGCCGTGGTGTAAATAGGATGAATAACATAAGGCTATTTAGTTTGTTTAATAAAAGGACAAGGTACAGACCTCTTCTATAGGAAAGGTGACCTTAAATAACTTTAACATATCAATGTTCCCTGCCCTACTTTCAACATACTTTCTTCAAAATTTGTATTGTACAAAAGTGGCTGTGAAACAACCAGCTCTTTGAGAGAAAAACTAAAGCCTGGACATTTTGGTCAAATCGGGGTAGCAGCTGTGAGACTGCTACTCTCAATTCATTTTCAAAGTCATTCATTTGCCTTGCTGCGTTCCCTCTGCAATATCGCCCCACTTTGAGAAACGCTGCACTGCCGATACTTCTGTTATCAAGGCTATAGGGTTTCAGTAGGAACATGTTTAGTGAAAGCCTTCGCACTTATCTATAAAGTCCTGAGTGTCCCTTGTATTCCTGAGATTAGCCGGAATTTAGCAACAATGAATTCATCGCTACATACCGTGATATGGGTCTTATACACATAATGCTCTCCTCTCTTCTTGGTGATGAGGAGCATCTTGTCAAAGAGGAAGAGTGTTCTCTCGTTCTTGGCGCGCTGGACTTGGAAGGTGCCCTCGAGCACCAGCTCGCCGTACGTGGTGAGGTCGGGACCTTTCCAGTTGATCAGCAGAGACTGAATCTCCTGCAGCAGAGCACAAGTATTGCATTAGCAATTTCTGGACCAAGCCAGGCGGAACCCAGGAGAGTTATATATGATTATAGGATGCTGGTAATGTAGTAGTGTGGCCGCTTGAGTATCCTCTAAAATCAATTAGCAATCAATCAAGAATTAATGCAAGCATGTCAGGTTTTATAAACAACATGGGCAGCTGGGTTGAAAGTCCAAACACAGATTTATTTCTGTGATTGCAGCTTGAGAGCTGAAGCCAATGAGTGTTTAATACGATGTCTTAAATTCCTTCAATTTCATCAAAGCAGTCCAGTGTGGCAGCTGCAGTTTTGCTGCAATTGTGCTATGCTGAAATAAAATGGACCAATTCAGACAAGCCTTTAAAGGCTGCACAGCCAACCTTATATCAATATGGGACTGATTCAGAAATGATCAAAACTCCATTCTGACGTCTCAGGTGAATGGGGGAAAATTACAGCAGCACACCGTTATGTGTAAAGCTTTGGGCACCGAGGTCCTCCACCTACACGACAATAAACAGCATCTGACCCGAACAAGGTTGGTGATCCAATTACAATGAATAATGTGCTTTTCATAGCGGGCCTCATTAAAAGGGCTGATATTGTTCTCCTGGTCCTTTGAGGTAAATAAAGGCTGATTTACTTTAAGCACTTGTAATGTCATTAAAAGTCCCCTCCAGACAAAAGCAATTTGTTGCATGGGTAAAGCCATTTGGAAGATTATGCAGCCAGGACCAGCATGACAAGGACGATGTACAAAATGTAAAGCTCCTGATATCGACTACAATTCACTAAGTAATTAAAAATCAAATGTCTTTTCGGTGTGACTGCTGAAACAACACCGATATACAAACTGAAATTTGAACACATTATTAAACGCTAGTCAACCGGTGTAATAAAGGGGAGCGGAAAAAAACTGAAGTACCTGCAATCTGACTGCATGCTCGTGTTTCCTCTTCATGTCGTTGATGTACCACGCCACCCCCGTCATGGTGACAATGGCCTCTTCCACCACATCATAGCCCTCCTCTTCAGGTGGAAAGTGTTTGGCAATCTCCTGCAATAATGAAGCAGCAGAGATATAGGACCGCTTCACATTTTCAACAAAATCCTAGTGAGACTCTCAAAGAGGACTTTGTTTATGAGGGTTGAACCGCTTTGATGGAGAAGAACTTTAGCCACAAATAAGTATTGTGAAAATGATGGTGCTTTATGATGCAGCTAACCTTTCAATTAGGATTAAGTGATACTTTCCTGCAGTTATTTATACTGATAATAGTGAGATAAAATAAGATATTAAAGGTACTGAGTGATCTGTTACTGTTATGGTATTGACTATCGTAGGGATTTGTTGTACAGGAACTAAAAAGCCACATGAGCAAGGAGGTCTTAACATCAGCATCGGTACATTTTTAGTTAGTCAGCGCAGATCCAAATTTACATTACACCCACTTTATATTTTCGCGCTGTTCCACAGCCAGTCATGCGATTTAAGCCATGACAGTACTCGGTGTACCTGACAAATGTATATTATGAAAGGAAACCAAATGCATCCTGGCTTGTTGTCCCTGAGAGCTGCTTGAAAAATCCTCTTGAAAGAGATTCAACAGGCAGTTATACAGTGAAGTGGCTTTTCAGAAGATATTCGGCAATGGACTATTCGAAACTCTCCTTTGTCTAGGAAATAATCACAAACTACAACAAAATTTAATTACATCCTGACAGCATGGTCAGACAGATAAGATAAAAACACAAATGATTTTGAGTGCAACATGACTACATCTTTGCACACTAAATGTGTGTATATGTGTGTGTACATATATATATATATTAGGGCTGGGTTAAAAAAAAATCGATACACCGATCATTATCGATTCTCGTTCGAAAAATACGATATCGATTCAAAAATATGCACTACTTCTGGCAACCGCGCAAGGAGAGCTATAAAAACGTGAGAGCGGCGAAACCCAAACCAAATAGAGCCATGGCTGAAGCTGCTCCGCTCAAATCACCGTCTGGCCTA
Organism: Distichodus sexfasciatus; assembly: GCA_032718565.1. NCBI lineage: Eukaryota > Metazoa > Chordata > Actinopteri > Characiformes > Distichodontidae > Distichodus > Distichodus sexfasciatus. The sequence goes on from JAVGVS010000123.1 coordinate 887,132, forward strand.
AAGGCCGATGTTTGGCAACACTTCGGTTTTAAAACAACTTATTTTATAACCAAGCAAAACTAGTATTGACGCAAAGAAATCTCTAAATAAATCGATATCGAATCGAATCGAGAATTGAATCGGATCATGACCTTGTGAATCGGAATCGAATCGATTCAGGAAATCAGCAACGATACCCAGCCTTATATTATATATATATATATATATATATATATATATATATATATATATATATATATAGATACTGCTCTATACATACATATATATAAAATATATATTATATTATATTTATATATATATATATAAAAAAAAAGAATATATATATATATATATATATATATATATATATATATATATATATATACATATATACACACACACACATACACACACATATATATACACAGACGTGGACAAAATTGTTGGTACCCTTCCGTTACAGAAAGAAAAACCCACAATGGTAGTAACTTGACCTCAAAATAATTCTGTTGAATCACAATTCAAAAATAATGTCTGATTTTCATTTGTTAAGTTTCAGTAAATTGTTATGTATTATTCCTTTTGTCAGTTTCAAGTTATTTCAATGACCATTGTGGGTTTTTCTTTCTGTAACGAAGGGTACCATAATTTGTCACGCGATCTGTATATAAAAAACTGTGATAACAAAATAAAAAACATGTTAAAGGCAGGCACATCACACCAGGTGCGTGCACATCACCCATTATCAGTTGGAAGTTGGGACCAAACTTATGCACTCATTTGCATAAAAACAACACATTAGTTTGCACATTAATCATGTGCATAAATATGTTAGCGCATTAACATGTTAATGCATTCACTTTCCCAACTGTACTTTCAACACATTTTCTCAAATTTGCCTCTGTTCACAAAAATGGCTCTAAAACATAACGCACTGCTTGACAACAAGAAGGAGCACATTTGTGCTGGATAAAGTGTTCCACATTGACTCTTTAAAGTGTCTAGAAAAGTCCCATATAATGGTAATATTCAAACATTCATATGTTGAAAAAGGCTCAAAGTTGGTATGTTAAGTTGTACATGCCTGTAACAGCAGATGATACTTCAGGATCCTCTGAACCGGCTTGAGCAGGTATGCCCCTAAAGGAAGGGGGCGCTCCAGAGACGCCTGCCGATCCCGAAAGAACTTAGCCAGAGTCTTGTTCCGCATACAGTCAGTTAGGGTTGCCACGGAGCTGCGAAGAAGTGATGTGGGCGAAATCAACGAAGACTATAATACATCAGAAAAGTTGCAATCTTCAGCCAAAGTCAATAAGGAATCACTGGACAGCAGTATTAGAATTATGAAAGTGTAGTATAACAGAGCTATATAGAACATCAGATTGGAGTCCGGCTTTTGCTTAGATTCTACGTTCTCTCTCATGCAATCAGAACCACTGAGAACCTGGCACAGTGTGAAAACGTGGACTGGTTACGGTGAAAGTGCTGTTGATGACATTTTCTCCAGGCAGAAATAACTAAAGTCAAAAACTAAAAAGCAGAGTCGAAGAAATTGAAATGACACAAGACACACCAGTACCACCAAGAGAGAGCCCACAGCAGGACACTGTCACTCCTGCCTGTTTATATGGGAGGAAGTTTACTGAAAGAACATGATGACCAGAGGCAAAGCTGCATACCTCCGATGATCCTCTCACTGGGAAGCAAATCACTTATGAAACTTCCCTCTCAACACTTGGAGTGGTTTGTGCGGTACTGAGGTGTAGATGTCAAAGTACTCGCTCTGAAGAAAGGAATCAATGAGATATTTGCAATAAAACAACTTGTTGGTAATAAAATCACCGGATGGATAATGGTGCCGTTATGAGTTTGATCATACCTTATCCACAAAACAACAATGATGGCCACAGTCATTATCTGTTTCCAATGACTGTAAAAGTTCACTGCAGAGGAAAATGCAAGAAAGGACGGACGAGGTGAAAGTGAACAAGGAGAATTTTTATTACAGTGAGTTTATTTCTGCAATATTTTGCCCAGGGTGATCTTTAGCGAGTCATAAATACTCTATTTGCATTCATACTTTTCTTTTCACTCAGGAGGACACTAACTTGGAAACCAAAATACATATAAGGCTGCTTTTTAAGTTCACTCGATTATCTGTTGTAGCTTATAAAGTGAACTTATATAAATAAATTTATCTACGTTCACTTTATAAGCTACAACAGATCAAAGTAATCAAGTAATACAGCAATAATAGTAACATAGTGAATCATCAGAAAGGGCAGTAGAGGGGTTGTGGCACCATGGACTTTTACATTTAAAACAGAAAACCATACATTCGCTTAATGTAACATTTATGCAAAATCTGTATTGATTTTACAGAAAGTAGACTTTATTTTAATATTCTGAGAATAGTATAAAGTCAATCTGCACTTATTAACATATTTTGGATATGTGGATACTGATGAGGTTATCTGACATTTTATTATACAATTATTCTTCTTTGGAAATGGTTAAAATGGTGCCACACTGCCACCAAAAATCAGACAGATGAGTTAAATTATAATCCCTCTTGTTCTCAGCATGAGTCTGCTCGAGCAGAGGCCAGTTGGCTGTCGCGTCCTGCGGCATTAAACATCGGCTGTCCTTGAACCCAAAATAACAAGGCAACAACCCTAATATTGCACAAAGAATCTGAAACACATTTTTAACAAAGGTCATTTCAACCGAAATTTTTTAAGCCTCGTACTGAGTATAAGTGATGATCATGTCTGAAGTATGATATTAGCGTGAGGATTATTTGGGCCTAAAACTGTGTTTTCGCTGCAAGCCACTGGTTGAGCTTCCCTGGAGTTTTGACTAATTGTCATCGTCAGTGGCAGGAAGTGGAAAGTCTCTCTGGAAGCTGGTGGCGTGTTTTTAATCATACTCGTCGTTTTGAGTTTTGCTCTCGGTGTGCAGGTTTCGTGCTCACTGTGCCCTGTCTAGACAGACACTAGCGGGAGGGGAACGATGATGATGACAATGATGTTCGCGGCAACATTGCGTTATCTGGAAACTGTTAACGTGACCTGGGCGGCGCTCCTCAGGTGGCACGATTTTCAAATTACTCAAACCCTGTAAAGCGTCTTTCATTACGGCTAAGATTATGGCAGCACACAAACTAGCGTCAATAGCAGAGGCGAAGAAGGAACAATAAGGACGTTGGGCTGCATTTACCAATATTTCTTTGAGCTTTGTTTCACAAGAAAGTTAAGACACCTAAAAAGTGTAAGTGTGCTCTTCGCAGATTGTAGATTTTGGCATACCTAAGAATAAATCTTAAACAAGAAAACACTGGTAAAAGTCAATATCTTTATTAAAACTGATTAAGGGAGTTTTAGGGAAAAAAAAATCTTAAAAATGATAGGTAGATGAAGGCTTCCCACTGTGTTTTAGCGTGGAGGACGGAGTGTGTGTATGTGTGTGTGAGATACACAATCGGGTGGCTTCCTGTCAGCTTGGACGCAGGCCGACGTGTTAACGAAGAGCAACTGTTTAAACACAGGGGGATGGAAAAGGCCACTTTGCCCGTCTGTGTCAGAATCGAGGCCAGAGCTTTGTGCCAACAGCCTACTGACCAAAACAAATTAACAGCCACTCTCTAGTTTACATACTGCCCCCTCCCACACACACACACAGACGTATGCACTTGCACACATGTGTACACGTGAACACATAGTACTCGTTTGCAGCAAGGAACACAAGCTCTAAGTGTGTCATCTCATTTAATTAAATCCACCAGGCATTAAAATGTACAATAAAGGTTAAGCGTATGAGCTAGGGCTGGGTATCGTTGCTGATTTCCTGAATCGATTCGATTCCGATTCACAAGGTCATGATCCGATTCAATTCTCCATTCGATTCGATATTGATTTATTTAGAGATTTCTTAGCGTCAATACTAGTTTGGCTGGGTTATAAAATAACTTGTTGCCAAACATCGGCCTTTAGGCCAGACGGTGATTTGAGCGGAGCAGCTTCAGCCATGGCTCTATTTGGTTTGGGTTTCGCCGCTCTCACGTTTTTATAGCTCTCCTTGCGCGGTCGCGAGAAGTAGTGCATAGCCGCAGGAAAAGATCGATCCGCAAATTTTTGAATCGATATCGTATTTTTCGAATCAGAATCGATATTGATCGGTGAATCGATTTTTTGAACCCAGCCCTAGTTTGAGCCCAAAGAATGCATGTCTTGAGAGTAACTTCTCGAATTAGCCAGTACTTTTACAACATTTTGGACGCTGCGAGATAGAAAAATGAAAGCACTGTACTGACGAATAATCCTCAGAAAACTTTCTGTATCACATTCCCGGACACGGATTAAGGCTCGTACTGGAGTTAACTCTCAGATAGGATCGAAGGCTTACCTGTTGAACTCATAGATGACTTCAATGTTCCCAAACAGAGAACAAACTTGCTCGGGCTTGATGGGTAAGTCCCCGCTGTCTATAATGTGAGCCAGGTAGTCCTGCAATACAGAGAAAACATATTTCATAACAGTACATGCTGCTATTGCAAAAAAGGTGGATATACTGACTAAATATATTGGTATCGGTCCTGCCTTATACATACGTATGTGAGATACTGCTTGTTATTATTTAATAATTCTTTAGAATATTCATATTAAACTGTCGCAGATCTTATGTACCATCACTTTTCTATATTTTTTCTATATCCACTTATATGTATATGCACATATTTTTGAATACCTCACTTAACTAAAATAGCAAATTTTCTTTTTTTTCTTGGTGGCGTAACAGTAGGGTGTTTGCTCCATGATCACAAGGTCGCAGGTTCAAATCCTGGACCGGCAAAGTTACCACTGAGGTACCGTCCCCAAGCACTGCTCCCCAGGCCCTGGGTCACATGTTGTGGTGCACTGTATGCTGTGCTGTGGTGCGTTCACAACGACAAATAGTACGAGTTTATAGTCTATTTATATATGCATATTTTATGTGCCTTCTTTGAACTTTGTAAGAAGTAGAGCCACGTCATGTCGTCTCTTTATATACACGTATATAGCTGAGATAACGGTTCACTTTGACTTTGACAAGACAAAATGTCTATCATATTTATACACATTTACAATATTTACGTTAATCATGAGTGTTACTGAATTTAAAATATTTTTGACATTATTTTTAAGATGAAAAAGATCAAGCTTTATGTCTACAAACTTCAAACTAGCAGTTTGCAATATACCGATATAATACTTAGATATTCAGCTCTATTATATTACACACACTGTACGGCTATTGTTTATAACTGTAGTATTTATTTTTAAGAATATTTCTTTGTTTCCTTAAGTTTTTACAGAAATTATCTTTATTTGAATTTTATTACACAGTCTCAGGACCGAGTCAGGGCCAAAGTCACTAAAAGTCAAAGTAAACTTTAATGTCATCTCTGCTATATACTGTACAGATATACAGAGAGACGAGACGACGTGGCTCCGGTTTTCACAGTGCAACAAGAAACAGGGAACAAAGAACAAAGAGTGCACATGGAATAAACAATATATAAATAGAATACAAAATATACACTTTAAACTAGAAATGGAGTATTAAATATAAACTTAAAACTAGAAGTAGGGGTAGAAAGAGAGACCGTTTGGATGCAGTAATAACCTACAAAAGTGGAAATTGACTTTTACACTGAATGTGCATGAAGTTGGTAACAGTTTCAATATGAAAAATTCTATATCCAGTCTATTAATAAAACAGTATCTTCTTAAAAAGTCTGACCAACATTGAAGTTTGTGCAGATATTATAACCGCAGTGGAGAACTAGAGTCTGTGCAATACATTTCAATAATTTGTGCAGATACAGTTGGTTAGAAAGTGACCAGTGATATACACGTTCAATGTTCAGTGGTTGTGCATATAAGTAGCCGCAGTGCAAAAAACTGTGCAAATGTTATAGCAGTGTTATAGCAACAGTCATCTGAGGAGGATTACTATTTCAATCGTCTGGCATTAAGTTTGTGCCAGATCAGCAACACTTTGGAGTGCTAATACTGTACAGTCTGTAAAAATAAACCATATTTTTTAAACATCTTTCCGGAGTCAGTTTCAGTGCAACATGAATGAGATCGTATAGCAGCATGTGCATCACAGTGACAGTGATGTGTAAAGTGCAGAGGTGCAACAGAGTCAGTTCACAGTCTAGGTGTGTGTGGGGGAGAGTGTGAGGGCAGGAAGTGTGTTCGAGAGTCTGATGGCTGGTGGGAAAAAGCTATCACGCATTCTAGTGGTTCGAGTCCTGATGCTGCGATAGCGTCTGCCGGATGGGAGCAGTGTAAAGAGTCTATGTGAAGGATGTGACGGGTCGAGTACGACGCAGGAGGCCCTCCTGATGCAGCGTTTGTAAAAGATGTCCTGCAGCGGCGGGAGAGACGCTCCGCTGATGCTGCCAGCTGCTTTGACAAGCCTTTGTAGCCGCTTGTGATCGGCAAAAGTGCTCTGTAATCTGTAGTGTTTTAACTAAAATACTTTGAGGAGATTGCAAATAGTGGGAAAGTAGGCTTACATTTCCAAGGTATACTGCCACATTTTTCCATCATACTGTTCCTGCAGTATGAGGTGATTACTACAGCTTGTCAAAAACAGAAAGTGCAATAATCCCTAAGGATTTGTGCAGCTTTATACAGTATATACACTACCAGTCAAAAGTTTGGACACACCTTCCTATTCAGTGTTTTTTCTTCGTTTTCATTACTATTTACACTGTAGATTCTCACTAAAGGCATCAAAACTATGAATGAACTGTGTAAGGGCTATTTGACCAAGAAGGAGAGTGATGGAGGGCTGCGCCACATGGCCTGGCCTCCACGGTGACCTGACCAAACCCAGTCGAGATGGTTTGGGATGAGATGGACCGCAGAGTGAAGGCAAAAGGGCCAACAAGTGCTCAGCATCTGTGGGAACTCCTTCAAGACTGCTTCAGGTGACTACATCATGAAGCTCATCGAGAGAATGCCAAGAGTGTGCAAAGCAGCGATCAAAGCAAAGGGTGGTTATTATCAAGAATCTAAGATATAAAACATGTTTTGGGTTATTTCACACTTTTTGTTTACTACATAATTCCGTATGTGTTCATTCATAGTGCCTTCAGTGAGAATCTACAATGGAAATAGTCATGATAATAAAGAATAAAACATTGAATGGGAAGGTGTGTCCAAACTTTTGACTGGTAGTGTATATAAAAGGTTTTTACAAAGCATGCAAAGTTGCAATAACTAGGGCAGACCACAAGAGGGAGGCAACAAGCTGCACGAAATAGAACACTCCATTCTACTTTCACCGGCTATGCAAACACACCCCTTCCAGTGGCACCTGCAAATGTGGCCGGAATCCTACTTATTTCCCCTCAAAGCTGAATCCTGCTGGACGTCAACCGAAAGCACAGGAATCCCGACTTGACAACACAAATTTCACTACTTAAAAGATCTGATGTTCCACAACATTGTCTACCGCTGGTTTTACTTAAATATCACAGAAATCTGAAACATGTTCTTCAGCTTCTGTACAAAAGTAGAAAATAACCGCTCTGTAAAGTCTCCTCCTCCTACTCCTCTCTCCTGTTTGTTTGCTTAAACATTTTCTGTAATAAAGACAGTTTACAGGAGTGTAAGTACAATGTGGTGCAAACCTTTTTTCTTTTGCACACCCTCTTGGCCCGTCGCCTACAAATACATGCACACTTTAAACAATTTTTTTCTCCACCACTTTCAGGTCTGGGGAATTCCACTCCAAAATCTAACCGGACCACACATACAGCTCCTCCTAAGCTCCAATAAGGGAAAAGGCATTCAGGACTGGGCATGACCCACATCACACAGCCCACTGGAGCTACGGAGAGATTTTCTCTCACTCACACATCATTATACTTACATGAGAAAGAGAAAGAAAATGAGAGTGTGTGTGTGTGTGTGTGTGTCTGAGTGAATTAAAAAAAACCTGTATTTTCCCACCAGTTTTTTGGACCAACCCTAAACCCCATCGGGGTGGACGACCTGATTGTTGATTATCGACTGTAACTGTATCCACAAATACTTTCCAGCGATTGCAAACTACATAATAATAGGATGCTTGTGGCCTGCTTCCATCACACATGCTTCCATCGCACATGGAACAAGCCAAGACATATTGAGTATATTTGATATATCGCCCACCCCTACCTTAAACCCCAAGCTGCCCCAGAGAGCCTGCCCTTGTAATGTGTCAAGTTGCTCTGGTGTGTCTGCTAAACGCCATCAATGTAAATGTAATCCAGCACAACTAGATCAGGATGAAGACATTTCGACATGCCAATTTCTAAGTGCTTCTTTTTTAAAAGCTTAATCTAACATGTTCTGTTACGCTAACAAATATCACAGCTGTGTTCGAACTTGAAGTTCACAAAAGTAAGTTAAGTGAGTGATTACTTGTCATGGTTAACACACCACAGCAAAGCACACAGAGCACCACAACAAAATGTGACCGCTGCATTTTACCCATCCGTGAAGGCGCAGTGCCTGGGGACGGTACCTTGCCCATGAGTACCTCTGATGTACCTCTATCTGTCCGGGACCTGAACCGGAGACCCTCCGATCAACTCCCATAACTCCTAACTTATGCTACCAACTGCCCCCAATGATCTGAATCCCTACCTGGCAACCAGATGTTGACATGAAGAACTGACAGGTCAGAGGTTGTCAGCCTTTTAAAAACCGACTAAAATAAAGGTCTTTTTAGAACGCATTACAAGCATTTTGGATAAGAGGTGAAACGTCTTCGAGAATTTGAAAAAGAAGTCCAGATGGCTTCTATTCAAGCACTTAAGATGAAATAAATGTCTTTATTAAAGAATCTTTTGTATACTTTATATGTCTTATTGAAGGATAGATTGTTTTTAACACTACCAATGTGTTAACTCGAATAAAGGGCTCCTCTTTGTTTTAAAGAGTTCGCATGTAAAAGGACACGTTTTGTCTGCTTTGGTTTGGAAGTGGCGGTGGTGAGAGTCTCAGCCAAAAGCCCAGACCGCCCAGATCAGGATGAGAGTCTGTCTGGTCCTGTGGAAGCTGAAATCCTGACGAAGGATGCATAAATCGGTCTTCTGTCTTTGTTTTTTCATGATATGAGGTCGTATGCTTAGCCCATCATTACCTTTCCCACCTGTGGTCTAAACCAAGCAGGAAACAAGGCTAGAGCAAGGCTAGCAGGGTGGAAAAAGTTTTAATCACATGAGCCACAATGTTTGGAAGCGGAGGCGCGTTCTTACACAGGGCGCAACACCTGCAGAAGCCTGCAAACCTCAAAAATGTCCCTGCAAAAAGCTCTCACTAGTACAGATGTCAACCTCATCTAATGTTACAGTGCTGAAGTCATAAACCAAGAACAGCCGCTGCCGTGCGGTTCACTCCCAAACCTCACTGGACCTTGTTTTGTCGTGGGTCGGATTAAAATTGAGACTTGCTAAATAAAAACAGCACTTAACCAGGGATTACTTCTACAAGTCATAAGCCTCCCATAGCTCTTTGTGGACAGAATGAGCTTTTCTTGGCCATGAAAGACAGATCTGGGTTTAGTGCAAAGGCTTCTGGAAGAGCTAAGGAACATATGGAAAAATCTGTGCTAGCTGGATGTACAGAAGAAGGACATGATGCATTAAAGTCTTTGGGGTCAGTGTTTAAGAGCAGAAGAGATGGATAAGGGTACTAATACCTAAAACAGTGGTTCCCAAACTGGGGGGGGGCGCTGAGGTATCGCAGAGGGACGCACCAATGGGATTGCCTATGCTCCACTCGAGCACTGCTAGAGACTTTGTTTCCCAGCTGTAACCCCGAATTGAGAAGATTTGCAGCATAAAGCAAGCCCACACCAGCCACTGAAAAGTGTGAGACTTGAGATGATCCTCTTCTAAGTTTTTTTTCTGACTGGGAACTGGTTAATTTTCCCAGCCGTTTTTGTGGAGACAGTTGTTTATTCTTGTTTATAACTTCAGTATGCTCTTTATTTCTCCCTAACACAGTGGTGAAATGGCACCATTTGTAATTGCATTTGTTTCGCTCAATTAGAAAAGGTATTTGTATTTAAACTAAAGTTTGAATCTCATCCTGTGTAGTTTGAAGTGGGCGGGGGGCGCAATAATGTTCCTATCTAAAAAAAAGTGGGGCCCTGCAGAAAAAGTTTGGGAACGTCCGACATAAAACAATATGCAAGCCCAATTTGGGATGCACCAATATGATACTGATATATCGTCCCCATCCTGACTCAAATAAACTGGATTTATAAGTCGATTAATGGGGTTGATTGATTCCATCAAATAATTGATCATCGTTTAATACACTACTTTTAATCTACATTTTAATCTAATGGATAAAGCAAATCACAGCAACTCCAAGCAACTGCTCAACATTAAAGTTCAAAAGGGTCTGACAGAAGATCAGAAAGTCCATCTGGACCAAAAAGCAAACGGGTGGTCATGTGCCAGAATGACATTCAGCCAGACGTTTGACTGCTTCCACCAGTCATAAAACTGCTCTCACAGGCAGCTGAGTATAGTCTCGCCTTCCCTCAAAGCACAGGAAATTATACTGGCTTCAGTCAGAACAATGAAGTCCAAATAAGACTGAAGCACACTGGATGAGTGACTGTGGCTGCTGCTCCTTCTGCTGCTGCTCCTTTTCTTGGTGTGAGAGTTTTAATCACATCTCATCCTAAAGAGCAGCTGAAGCTACAGAGTCTGATGTGAAACGGCTATTCACCTCCCGTCACTGATAATTGAATAGCTGCTGAATCAACATAAGGAACAAAGAGAACACCAAAACTACAGATGAAAGAAAATATGACCATTTTGGGGTTGATTTTCTGCTGATTAAAATGTAAAATCTTGTAAAAATAAAGAGGGGAGGTGGTCTGGCACAGAGGTCTGAGAGACTAAAAAGCATGTGTGATGACCACAGGATGGGAATCTGAATCCAGGGAGAGCCTTAGAAAAGCTGTTGGGCCCCTGAGCAAGGCCCTTAACCCCAAGTTGCTCCAGCAAGTCTGTCCCTGTAATTAGAAAACTTAGAAGACTTGCTGTAAAAGCAAATTTAACGATCTGACCAATTTTGTCAACATTGAGCTTCGCTGCCAGTCGTGCCAAGCTTTGAAAAACTTGCAGTTGCTTTAGAAGTGTTTATGCAAAAATGTCTCATACAAAGAGTACAGAAGGGTGTTTAACCTCTTAATCTATACAGACCTAAACATAAAGCCCACACTAGAAGATAAAACGTGGCCAGGGAAAAGGTTTTTCTTGACTGATCATGCCGATCATGGAGTTTTAGAAATGGATTTTGACAAAACTATGTATAGAAGCATATTATATTATGAAGGCTAAAATGGTTTTATAATCATAGATTATGCAATTTTTTGGGTAGCTCAGTTAAAGCAACAAAATATGGCTCAGCTTTTAAGGCGTTAATTAAGGAAAAGTGTAAATATCAATAACATTTGAGGCAAAACGGTATGTATAATGAATACAACCTCATTCCCACTGATTAAAACTAAACACATAAGCATTGTGTCCATTACTTAAAGACATGATGCTTTTTAAAATTCGTTTAACTAAGGTTAGAGAATATGACTCGTCTTCTATCATCTTTCTTTCTTTCCAAATATTTTTTACATAAACTGTTGCAGCTTTATTTATGTTGCATCATGTTATCAGGACTGCAAAACTACAGGAGTGCAAAAAGGCATTGTCCTGTAGTTTCTGTTAGAAGGTCCCTCTACAGAATCATATTTCAAACTGAAATTTGACGCAGTATCTCGGAACATCAGCAAATACAGGCAAAATCGTACATTCAAGGTCACAAAAAGTCACCGCTTATCAGCAAAGCAAGTTTAAAGCTACTGACGTGCAGCACGGAAATCACCGTTGCTGGCTAAACTGTTCCCATGCCAAAAGGAAAATGTAACCAAAAAAAAGTTCCCTGACTCACCTCCATGTCAGGAACAAGTCCCTGACGTACATCCTTTTCGATAATCAGCGTTTGAATTTCTATAAAGTAACCAACCTGATAAAAACGTGTCCTGTTAAAGCTAGTGGCTGTGTCTAAAACTGGAAATTCTGAAGGTCGAAATTGGCAAACCTGGCGGATACTGACATGCAGAACTGGAATAACTTTGGGGAGGTTGGTAGCATAACGGTTAGGGAGTTCGCCTGGTGATTAGGGCCGCCGGTTGAAGTCCTGGACCTGTAAAGGTACCACTGAGGTACACATGAGCGAGGTACCATCCCCAAGCACTGATCCCCGGGTGCTGCCAAAAAGGTGCCCACTGGTCATTCATGGATGGGTCAAGTGCAGAGGTCACATTTCATTGTGGTGCACTGTGTGCTGTGCTGTGGTGTGTTCACAATGACAAATAATCACTCACTTAAAAGGTGAGAGACCAACTGGTTAAAATAAATAACAACAGCATCTAGGGATGCACGATTCAGTCGGTGATTCCGATTCTGATTCTTGGGCTCACGATTCAATTCTAAATTGGTTTAGGATTCATAAACGGTTCATGATTCACTACACAGATGAATTTTTTTCTGGATTTTCTAGTTTTGTGATACTTTTTCCATTTGACAGTGGCAGATCTACAAAAAAAACCCAAACACTGAATCAAATGTAGTTTAAGGTTATGAATCAACAGAGAAAGAATGACTGAACTGAATCGAATTGTAACTTGTACTTGTAATTGTAAAATTATTTAAAGGGTTATAGAAAATTAAAGGCTTTAGAAAATAACATATATCTGCAAAGACGTTCTGGTGGAGGATTTTTAGAAGTGGCACTGGTGAGATCAGAATCTCGTCTCAGATCCAGATGAGGACCGGAACCTGAGCTGTGGGAGCCAATATTCTGACAAGTGGACGAATTGGTTTTTCATGATGATTTAACACCCAGCCCATCATTACCTTTCCCACCTGTGGTCAAAAAGAACGAACAGGAAACAGAGCAAGGCTAGCAGTGTGGAAAAGGCATTCATTACAGAAGCCGCAACGTTTGGAAGAGCAGGCGCGTTCCTACACGGGGCGCCACACCTGCAGCAGCCTGAAAAACCTCAACAATTTCCCCACTTTCCGCTGTAAAAAGCTTTCAGCAGCACAGATGTCGACCACGGCTAATGTTACAGTGCTGCAGCCATAAACTAAAAACAACTGTTGCCATGGGGTTTACTCCCAAACCTCACCGGACCTTGTTTTTGTCATGGCTCGGCTTAAAATTGAGATTTGCTGAATGTAACTGAATAAACTATGGATTACTTCTGTATTGCCCTGTCCTATTGTAACTCAAAGGAAAAAGGCTCCAAAGTCCCTTCACTCACCTCCACGATGCTGCACAAGTCCCTAACGTACATCCTCTCAGTTTCGACGATCTCCATGACCACGCGGTCCAAGTAGGTGAGACGAGGATCGGGTGCCATTGCTTTGGTGGCGACAGGCGAAGGCAAATCCGAGTCGTGGTGAGGTGCTTTGGCTCCGGTGGCGCTCTCTGCGTGGTGAGGCTGGGTCCGAGTTTCCTCCGGTTGCACCGGAGGACTGAGCTCCAGGTCGATATCGGGGCCGGCGGAGGGAGGCGAGGGTCTGCTTTGGACTCTGCAGGGGCTGCTGCCACCCTCCCTGGACGAACCGGACGAGAGAGTGGACACAACGCTCACCGGCCGCTCGTCTTCTGACTGCTCCACGCCCGACAGCGAGCTGTAGTCCGCCAGCGCCGGGTCATGACCGCTTAAGGAGGAGTCGGTGGACAAGCGAGGAGATTCTGGAACGAAGACAGAGAGAAAGGGAAGAGATTTTTTACATTTATGGCATTACACAGACGCTCTTATCCAGAGTGACCTTCATTTCTTAATCACAGGGAAATCTCGTTGGAGCTACTTGGGAATAATGGTGTTGATTAGGGGCCTAAATGTGGTTTTAGGCTCTCTCAGGATTGGGACTAAGCTCCTATGGTCATCAATGCAGAGTTTCAGTGGCATCATAGGAGCAGTCGGATAGCATCATGTTTAAGGAGTTGGCCCTGTTTTCGGACGGTTGCCGGATCAAGTCCCGGACTGGTAAAGGTACCGTCCCCAAGAATTGCTCGCCGGGTGCTGCCAAAAAAAGCGGCCTCCTGCTCCTTCATGGATGGGTCAAATGCAGAAGTCACATTTTGATGTGGTGCACTGTGTGTTGTATTCACAATGACAAATAATCACTCGCTTAAATACTCACTTGTCTACAATAAATTCGCATTTAGCAGTTTTGCATTTGCTTGTTGTTAATTTTTACCACCTTTCTTGTCAAACAGCAGCGCCAAAAAGTTGCAAAACAAAGAATGTCGCAAAAAATGTTGCAACATCAGCATAAGCATCAGGAAATACAGAATAACATTTCAACAGATTCTTTTTAGAACACACCATTTTGAACATGATAATGAGAGAGGAGAGAAAAATGAGAGAATGAAGAAAAAGTGAGCGGTTTTACTCAGAATCCTTTTTACTGCTTTTATTTATGCAACTCAAAAAATTATTTGTGATTGCTAGGTACCATCACCTTGTTCTCTCCATTATTTCACATTTCTTTCTTCCCTGTTTTAGTCCGGTAAACTCCTGCTACATTTCACCTCATTGAGGAGATCTGGAGTTTTGTGTTTCTTGTCAAAAGCCAAACTGCAACCCTCTTTTTTCAGGTTAAAAAAATAAAAAAATTGTTCTCTATTTTGGCCACAAGGGGCCATTAAGGTTGTAATTTCCTATTTTGGCCACAAGCAGGCGCCACCATTAAGGAGAACTGTGCTGTTACTTTTCTTGTGGTTAGCTCGTTGCTGACATGAGCTGAACATTAATTCAGCTGACAGTTTAACAACTAGGATCAACTCTAATCTGAAATATCTATAAACAGCCTTTATCATTTGTCCCTTTAAACTTCTCGACTGTTTTATTATTTATGTTTTAGCACATAGCAATCATGCAATGTCTTCTGGAATTGCCTGTTTAGTTCAGGTTTTCTATTTGCATACAACATTTTTAAAAAAATTCAATTTGTAGGAAATGTATTAAGACTCATGAATCCCAATATGGTCTAGCGCAGGGGTCCCCAACCACCGGGGAGTTTGTGCCGGGCCGCACAGAAAGAAAAAAATAACAATTATGTCCTTTTTTATTTGACCATTGCAGTCTGTAAGGTTTTTTATTTTGAAAAACACTTCCATCTGTGGCTCACCAACGTTAAGTTAAGTCAAGTTAACTCACTTGGTGAATAGGTTATATATTATGCACTTTATTGTGTTTTGTTACGCGTCTAACTTCTTGCCCCCAGTTCGCGGAACAAGTGTCAGAAATAAAAATGGTCTAAGGTGTTGAAAAGGTTGGGGTCCACTGGTCTAGTGTATAATAACAGTGTAGTCTCATGCTATAACTATGATTTGAATATGTCTGACTGCATAATTAGCTGGGGTTATGACTTTCGCACCAACACAAACTGCTTTCACTCGTCAGGGAAATCCCACCACTGCAGTGCTTTCTTACAGTGCCGTACAGTAACTAAACCCCATTAGCCAGACAACCCATGACGGTACTGTGCGGAGGGTTTTCTGCAATCACTACTGACATGTCCTCATTACAACATTCCACATAGGCTTCCAAACGCGCAGCCGTTTCCGCTTCACACACACTGATGCTGGTCGAAACAGACTTGGGGAATTCAGGAGGAAAAAGCCTTGGGACCGGGGCTCTTTGCTGAGATTTCAGGGTCTTGTTTGGGCAGAATGAAAGTCCATAATAAACAGAGTGAGATCATCTGTTCTGGAGTCGGTGTGTGGAAAACATCTAAGCTGAGAGGGGGCCGCTGCCGTGCTTCTTCTCTTTTCCATTCGTTTTGGACACTTTCCTGCCGTGCAGGCGGGCAAAGCGAAATGTCTTGCATAACCTCTCAGCCTACAGGCCAAAACAAACGGGAAAGTCGTGATCTAGTTACTGTTATGACCAAATATTGGGTTTCGACTGCAGAAAATTTAACAATGGTAGAAGCTTGGGGAATCCTGAATGTGGATTGAAAATAAAATAATAATAATAATAATAATAATGATTATACATATTAGGGGTACACTATTCAGAAAAACTTACAATTCGATTCGAATTCTTGGGCTCCCAATTTGATTCAAAATTGATTCGCGATTCATAAACAATTCATGATTCAGTACGTGAACGAGGTCTCTCTGGGCAGATTTTGACATTGCGCCATCTATAGGACTGGCGAGCTGAACAGGAGGGAAAAGTAAACATTGTAATTAAGTAAGATGAAAAATATTAATTAATTTTTTGGAATGCATGAATCAATTTTGAACTGACAGAGAAAGAATCGCAATTCGATTCGATTTTTTGCACACCCCTAATACATATAAGTGGTTTTATTCACAATTGTTGAAAGGTTCAATGACGTCCAATGCCCGATGTTCAAATGTCACAGGTTCCCTTGACGTATGTCCAGGTAATTTTCCTTATTCATGTTCCCATCTGTCTTACACAATGCACCTGGACCACTAGCAGCAACACAGCCACATAGCATGATGCTGCCACCATTGTGCCTGACCGTGGCCACTATGGTCTTTGGGTTGAGGGCCTCTCCTTTATGTCGGCAAACATACTGTTGCCCATTGGAGCCCAAAAGTTTCATCTTTGTTACATAAGACCAAAGAACACCTGACCAGAAGCCTTTTGTCTTTGTCCTTGTACTTCCTTGCATATTTCAGCCTGGTCTCAAGGTGGCGTGTTTGAGGAAGGGGCTATAATTTTCTGGATGGAGGACCTTGGTTCTACTAGTTGTCTGGCGATGGCTCCGAGGGGCTTTCCTGACTTCTGCAACTGTATAATTGTTGTTCTCGGGAATTCAGAGTGTACTTTTCCTTTTAAGTGAAAGTGAAAGTAAGAGATTATTTGTCATCGTGAACACATTACACCACAGCACACAGTGCACCACAACAAAACGTGACCTCTGCATTTGACCCATCCAAGAAGGAGCAGTGTTTGGGGTCGGTACCTTGCTCGTGAGTGGTGCCTCAGCGGTACATTTACCAGTCCTGGGATTCGAACCGGGGACCTTCCAATCATGGGGCGAACGCCCAACCTGTTACGCCAACAACTGCCGCAACATGTTGGATCAAGCAGAAATGAGGCTTTAGCAGGTAACCCAGGTCCTTTTAAACAGTCATATGTGTACCACCTGAAGCATTAGAAATGAATTGTAAGCAAGAACCAACAGGACAAATGATTTGGGGATATATCGAGGACGTGCTACGATACGTTGGGGCGCTGCTGGGATGTACGTATCTCCCGCCTTGTGAGAAGGCTCACTCTTGCCAGCAATTGACAGAGTTCAGTTCTCCCAGTGTTAGTGCTTGTATTTTTCCTGTGTTTTTGGTGTTTCAAAGCCCAAATTTAAATGTAAAAATTCAAATTTAGTGGGGGGAAAAAAATGTCATCTTAATCTTAAAAAATATATTTTAAACGTACTCCATTCTTGCACATAAGAATCAATATCAAAAAATGTATCTGTTACTGGTCCACTAAAAACAACAACAATATGATGGTTTTACACATGAAAGGTTGTTTTCTGGCTGGTCTAAGTACAAAATAATTTATTCAATTCTGACAACTTCAATCTAAAATAATAAGTGTTGAATTGTTCCATTCTGTTCGAAATGATGCGCTCACTGTAATTTTACAACCTTTCATATAAAAACAATACATGCACGTGAAATGAGAAAGCACCCTTGTGATCACCAGATGGGAAAGCCAATGAATTGATGGTTCTTGTCATTCAAGTTCATTTTGCGTCAGGTCCAAAATAAAGTACAAATTCCGACTTTTATGATCGAAACTATTGTTTGAGTGATGAAATGTTCGACTTGGTTCAAAATATTGCGCTCTGCACAATTTGGCCAAAAAATTGTTTGTACTCCAAAATGTGCGTAGTCTAAGTGGATCGAGAACTGAGTTACCATATATAGATATATCCTCCTGAACTACAGATCAAGAGCTTTCTACTGAGCTACTCCTCACCTAAGCTGAGGTGTAGAGACTTGTAGACTGATGACATCAGTATGATGATGCTAGAGGATACAACCTGTGTGTGTGTGTGTGTGTTTACCCACTAGCAGCTCAGCGCTCTGACTCAAGCCTCCACACGAGGACAGGAAGAACAACTCATGTCATCCACTATCAGCTCTCCGTGACTCAGAGGTGAGCTCAAAAAGTCAGATCTGCACCGCTTAGTCAACCTCATTAAAGTTATAGTCCTTCACCTTTGATTATTAAACTGTAATGACCACCATTCTGTACCCAATGTCACCCAGTTCAAACACTCTTTTCCTTCCTTCTATGACCCAGCTGACTGTGGTCGGCAGGGCGAGGCCTAGACTCTGCTTCACAATGTGGTGAGGAAATACCAAGCGGAAACACACACACACACACAGAGAAAAACCTCTACCTAACCATATGAGGATACATTGTGGTGGCGCGCAGTTAGGAAGTTAAAAAGGTGTGTGTGTGGCCCAGGCAGGCCCTGGCAAAGACGCCATGAAGCAACAATGCGGCCTATTCAGTGAAACAAATGTAAGAAATGAATCAAGACAAATATCCACATGAAGCCTCAAGGCCTGGCACTGACCAAAGCGGGCAGAAAGCGAGCAAGAACAGGCTCATAACGTCTTCAAGTACTCTGAAGAACTTCTCAGCTCAGTTGAACTTGCATCAGCACAACCATCATAAAAGTATTTAATGCTAGAAGTGCAAAAAAGCAATACCTATACATATATATATATATTAGAGGTTGACTGATATTGTTTTTTTCTGGACCGATGTTGCTAGATTATTAACTAGGCCGATAGCAACCAGCACAGAGAGAAGAGTCGGCACTGCAGCCACAGTAGCACCTTGTAATTACTTAACATGTAATTACTTAGCGATGGTCAAAATTAAACACCAATACTGATAATCGGCAAAATTCCTGATATTGCCCTCTGATAGTCGACCCGGCTGATAACTGGGCAACCCTTAATAAATATATGACATTAGAGGTAGAGGTATTAGAGGAGTTTAAGGGGTTAACGCATGCAAGTAGTTTGTAAACGAATGTGTCATTAAACACAAATTTGTTATATGTGACACTGCACGGCAAAACCAGTCGCTTGTCGCAACGGAGGTTTCCGAGAAAAACGATCGTTTACGTTGCGTGGGGTAAAATTTTAGATTTTTTGTTTTTAGTGTTTTGAAACAGTGGAAGGTCTATACTGTACTGTTGTGAATAAATTTGGCTGAAAAACTTACCCTTTCCATCCTAAAAACGTGACTTTCTTGAGGTGAGGAATTCAATTCCAGCAGAATGTTAAAAGTTTCTGTTTTGACCGCTCTACTTCAATATTTACGGTAAATCCACTGGTTGACTAGCGTGAAGATATTTCTCCGGAATCCATCTTCGTCTCCCGAGTTCAGTTAACCTAACGCAGGTAGGCTATCCGTGTGGCTGTGAATGCAGCGTAGGCTACCGTAAATGCAAACGTAGCCGCGACCGCACCAAGCGTCTGTGAGTGCTACGGCGATAGTCAACTTCAAAGGCAGATTTCTCCGTTTCTCACTTGGCGTGACAGGAGAAACCCGACTCCTTTGAATGTTGATATCTCAGTCATATGTCGTCCGATTCATTCGATATAGGTATCGTTTTGAAGCTTGATTTTTGCCCTTTCATGAAAGCATAATTCAATTTTGAAAATTTGCGACAAGCGACTGGTTTTGCCGTGCAGAGTCACATATCAGCAAGTTTCGCCAAACTTCCAGTGGCACTTCCAGCGCAGTAGCACCTTTTCACAACATCTGCACTAGTTTTGGGATATACATGCATAAGAGGTCAAGGAGGCCTAAAAATATTCTTATTTACAAAAAGAGGGTCCTGCAGAAAACGTCTGACGCCACGTACGCCAGAAAAACGTCTGATTCTGATGTCTGTGTGCCTAATACTCTTAACCCATCATTGTAGGAGCAGTGGTCAGCTGACGTGAGCATCGTCCCTGGACAGAGCAGAACTTGGTCAGAGTACCTTACTCATGGGTACATCAGTGGTACCTTTACTAGGGTGTAAATCACAAGTTAGTGAAAGTGAGTGATTATTTGTCATTGTGAACACACCACAGCACAGCACACAGTGCACCACAACGAAATGTGACCTCTGCCTTTAACCCATCCGTGAAGGAGCAGCGGGCAGCTAACAAGCGCCCGGGAAGCAGTGCTTGGGGACGGTACATTGCTCATGAGTACCTCAGTGGTAACTTAACCGGCCCTGGATTCGAACCTGCGACCTTCCGATCACGGGGCGAACACCCTACCGTTGACACAATATTACATCAATTCACAGAAAATTTTGACGTCTGCTGATATCAAAAAGCGTACTATGATACGTTTTCGATTCGATTCATAAGCTAGCCATCGATACGAGACAATGTCATATGTTGATTTAACACAATCACATCCATTTATATCAAAAAGCAACAAAAATATCGCTGACATTTTTATTCTCGAGCTCAACTAGACAGTAAAATGAAAAACAATCTTCTCTTCTAATAAAAATAGACCTCCTGTTAAACACTTACACTACCAGTCAACAGTTTGGACACACCTTCCCATTCAATGTTTTTGCTTTATTTTCATTACTATTTACTTTGTAGATTCTCACTAAAGGCATCAAAACTATGAATGAACTGTGTAAGGGCTATTTGACCAAGAAGGAGAGTGATGGAGTGCTGCGCCACATGGCCTGGCCTCCACAGTCACCTGACCAAACCCAATCGAGATGGTTTGGGATGAGATGGACCGCAGAGTGAAGGCAAAAGGGCCAACAAGTGGTCAGCATCTCTGGGAACTCCTTCAAGACTGTTGGAAAACCATTTCAGGTGACTACCTCATGAAGCTCATCGAGAGAATGCCAAGAGTGTGCAAAGCGGTGATCAAAGCAAACGGTGGCTATTTTCAAGAAACTAAGATATAAAACATGTTCTGGGTTATTTCACACTTTTTGTTTACTACATAATTTTATATGTGTTCATTCATAATGCCTTGAGAATCTACAATGTAAATAGTCATGAATAAAACATTGGATGGGAAGGTGTGTCCAAACTTTTGACTGGTAGTGTATTTTAAAATCACAAAGATACACCCTCTTTCAAACCATATCCCAGCTTTTACAGTTAAGCATACTGTATATATAAAAAAATTATCCATGAGGGCAAAAACACCAAAACAAAATAACTTCTGCATTGATAATCATGGTAAAATCGTGATTATTTGAAGAAAACATATCGCCCAACTCCACTAGAAACCATTCAGACTTCTCACATCAGTCAACAAATGGAGCGATCTGCCTCATCTACTCCCTAATTCCTCCCAAGTTGCTTTGAACTGCTGCACATCAGGCATATCGTCAGCTCCAGAGGGAGACTCCACCACCGC
This sequence comes from Distichodus sexfasciatus, assembly GCA_032718565.1. Taxonomy (NCBI): domain Eukaryota; kingdom Metazoa; phylum Chordata; class Actinopteri; order Characiformes; family Distichodontidae; genus Distichodus; species Distichodus sexfasciatus. The sequence goes on from JAVGVS010000123.1 coordinate 908,651, forward strand.
CGCTTACTATTTTTATTCTGATTACCCCGCTGGGAAACCGTCTCCCCGGATCCAAGTCGTTCACGTCGGCGCATCAGCTCTATGTAGGCGGCGACGCCGCAATCTCATTCGCCGGTATGCGGGCAAACTGACTGAAGCCAATAAACACACACTCACACGGGAGCAGATAAGCCCCCCAGAGAATCGGGATGTCAGACAGTGGGAGAGCGAAAACAGACTCGGTTAAACGATAACCAGCAGGGAAACTCTCGGGCCGCGTCACAGCAAAAGGCTGCCTTCATCCACAGTCTGCGGAAAAGGCGGAAAGGTGAAAACAGAGGTACAATGTAGGAGCTCGTAATGATAAATAGCCCAAGAGTGAGAACACGGCCCATGCTTTGACCTCGGAGAGAGAGATGTGACAGTCCCTGCCTTGTATGGATTTAGAGTCCATAGGCAAATTGTAGCACCACAAATTTGAATGAGCGGCCACCAGACGTCCGACGGGCGGATTAACCATTATCATTTTCCATTAGAAAGGCACAAGAGGGCTGTTGTTCGTATCCTTTTTTTGGTAATTTAGTCCTTTAGGTTTTATTCTAACACCTTACGTAATATTGCTATTATTACTATTTTTATAATCTATGTTTGTACATGGTTATTTGCATTGAAAGGTGAAATCCTGAAAAAAAGAAGGAACAGCAGCGTCACATTAACGGCCTATAACACAAAGTTTGGAAGTTTTTAAAGCTTTTTCTGACATCTCCTGATTTTTATAATGCCAGCTCAGCTGTAACCCTATAATCAAGGATAGGACCAAATTCATTTTCTCCAATTAGAAAATAAATGTTTTTGCAAATAAGGCATAACATTTTAAAGCAAAAAAGCCATTTCAACTATTTACTACTACTAATTAAATATATCATTTTTTATGATACACATTGTCTTTCAAAATTTGCCGTAACTGAAGATGGTGCAAACCGGAGGTTACGGCTGAGTGTGTAATATAGGAGTTTTTTGTTCTATACAGACCTCTTCATATGCTGTAGGATTCATTCTAGGATTGGGGTTGAGAATTTGATAGTGGATCAGCAAAGGAGTGCTTTTAAAACGCTTACATTTCAACTCTGCCTTACAACCTCCGCCGAACTTGAGAAACCAAATTTAAGTTGTGATCCATGAGTGGAGAAGCGCTGCTCTAGTCCATCTGTATGCTCACACAGAAGCACATTCCTTCTCAAATTCAGACATTTGCCATGGACACGGTCATTCATTTGTCCATCGTTGGATTGGTATTTTATCTCCTTATCCAAACCCCTTTTGAAGTTAATGTTAGGGCTGCACCATTCCGGAAAAAAATGTAAATCACAGTTTTCTGGCCTGATTTTTTTTTTCAAATGTAAATGCTTATTGTAATGAACCACCAAAAGCCTGATGCATTGTAGCAAAAAGGGCGGGACGGAGCGCGCTTGAGATTCTCTACGAAAAAGTATGTAGCTGTTTTGGTGCCAAAATAAACACACATTTTTCCAATATGAAGCCAAACGGAGCAACAACGTGATAGGTTTTGAACGTTTTGGGTGAAATGATCCATACAATATAATTCATGTGAAATGATTCAACAAAACATACACACTGAATATTTATACATTTATTAAATAAATCCTGAAAGATTCAACAGACGGATAGCAATTGTTTGTGTCCTTTCATCCTCATTTCATCATCTTCACGTACCACGTTACAATCACACGTCGCAATATTATATGAATATTTATCTGACCCCAAACATGTCCTAATTCTCTAGTTAAGAAAATGGAATTGACATTGACTCAGCTGTTTGTAGTTACTGTTATGTGTTGCTAACTTCAGTCAGTATCCTAGTGTAACTGCATCTGTTAATGCTCCCTAAATCGTTTCATTTTGCAGGGATTACGCAAAATTATTACCATGTAATTTTTATCCAGATGTGCAAATAAAATATAATCTGTTTATGTCAACATCTTGCCCTTTAAAAGCCCACCCCAAACTATCTGTTCTGAGGTGGATCTACTGTGCTGACAGTATTTACTTACTTCTGGAAACTATCGAGAGGCTCTGTGATTCGCAGTTGCTGTTTTTAAACGGTTCAATAGAGTGAATGGACGCAACTGCTTCTACACGGCTCTGACATTTCTAATGCGGCACCAAGTAGAGTGAGAGTGTGAAAGCAGAGTGGAGTGTGTAAGGAGAAGAAATTGTGAAAGTTCCACTGCGCGCTCAGAATTTTGGCACAAAAATAACGCAATAGAAAAGTAGCAGTGCTCGTCGGTTATGCAACTGACGTAATAAATATAGCAGAACAGCCGGAATTTAGAAACGAGATCGTGTGGAGGTGTGAATCGAGATCACGTTTTTGTTACGATTCATCACACAGCCCTAGTTAATGTGTTGAATGAGGTGTCATTCATATCAATATCTTTTAGCAGACCAGATGATACACAAACCATCCACATACTTCAAAACACCTTAAAAGCCCTCGAAAAATCATGACCGTTAAAGTCAGCGCGGAAAATAAGCTAAACAAACAGTCTTGCTAAGAGGAAGCTAATCATTAGCCACCGAGTTTCAGCCTCGCTTAGCAGGTGGCCGCATTCCATGAGAGAGCAACAACAAAATTCCAGCCTCCTGACAGAGAAGCAATTTACATTCTTGACCTGCAAAAAGACTTTACGCGAAGCGAATGTTGAAACCGCTTCGCTTCCTTCTTAGCACGCACAGGTCCGAACGCTGAGACAGCAAAGGTCTCAACTAACAGCTGGCGTAGGAGCAGATGGAGGACTTCGAGTGTTTCTTCCCTGGCGTCTGAGTAAGGCGAGCGCGGACGGGCAGAAGTGACGTTCGCTAGGTCGTTTGTAGAAATGATTCAAAGAGGATTTGTATAAAAACGAGGCCTCCAGACATATGCACAACATGGTTTGCTCTTTGCCGAGATATGACAAAGGTGACGTCTGTCTTATAAAGCGTTATAGTGATTTATGAGGGAAAATCAACACTTCTAAATAGCATTGTGGACTGTCATTAGGGCTGGGCGATTTGACTCAAAATCATGATATTTTTGGATCAAATGTTGATATACAGTACACAAATAATTTTTCTCAAAATGAATTCACATTTATATAATGATATAATTATTGGGATCGTTATGATAGTCATAACCAAATTATACACATAAATGCAATACAAACATTATTATTATTCATGAAAGATAATAATCTAACTTTAGTTCGGCAGTGTAGGAAACAACCATGCAAGCGATCACAAATGTGATCCTCCACGGCAAAACCAGTCGCTAATTTTCAAAATTGAGTTATTATGTTTTCATGAAAGGGCATAAATCAAGCTTCAAAACGATACCTATATCGAATGAATCGGACAACATATGACTGAGATATCAACATTCAAAGGAGTCGGGTTTCTTCTGTCACGCCAAGTGAGAAACGGAGAAATCTGCCTTTGAAGTTGACTATCGCCGTAGCACTCACAGACGCTCGGTGCGGTGGCGGCTACGTTTGTATTTACAGTAGCCTACGCTGCATTCACAGCCACACGGATAGCCTACCTGCGTTAGGTTAACTGAACTCGGGAGACGAAGATGGATTCCGGAGAAATATCTTCACGCTAGTCAACCAGTGGATTTAGCGTAAATATTGAAGTAGAGCGGTCAAAACAGAAACTTTTAACATTCTGCTGGAATTGAATTCCTCACCTCAAGAAAGTCACATTTTTAGGATGGAAAGGGTAAGTTTTTCAGCGAAATTTATTCACAACAGTACAGTATAGACCTTCCACTGTTTCAAAA
>JAVGVS010000123.1:912867-1147867 GCA_032718565.1 Distichodus sexfasciatus
CACTCTTGGCATTCTCTCGATGAGCTTCATGAGGTAGTCACCTGAAACAGTCTTGAAGGAGTTCCCAGAGATGCTGACCACTTGTTGGCCCTTTTGCCTTCACTCTGCGGTCCATCTCATCCCAAACCATCTCGATTGGGTTTGGTCAGGTGACTGTGGAGGCCAGGCCATGTGGCGCAGCACTCCATCACTCTCCTTCTTGGTCAAATAGCCCTTACACAGTTCATTCATAGTTTTGATGCCTTTAGTGAGAATCTACAAAGTAAATAGTAATGAAAATAAAGCAAAAACATTGAATGGGATGGTGTGTCCAAACTGTTGACTGGTAGTGTAAGTGTTTAACAGGAGGTCTATTTTTATTAGAAGAGAAGATTGTTTTTCATTTTGCTGTCTAGTTGAGCTCGAGAATAAAAATGTCAGCGATATTTTTGTTGCTTTTTGATATAAATGGATGTGATTGTGTTAAATCAACATATGACATTGTCTCGTATCGATGGCTAGCTTATGAATCGAATCGAAAACGTATCATAGTACGCTTTTTGATATCAGCAGACGTCAAAATTTTCTGTGAATTGATGTAATATTGTGTCAACGGTAGGGTGTTCGCCCCGTGATCGGAAGGTCGCAGGTTCGAATCCAGGGCCGGTTAAGTTACCACTGAGGTACTCATGAGCAATGTACCGTCCCCAAGCACTGCTTCCCGGGCGCTTGTTAGCTGCCCGCTGCTCCTTCACGGATGGGTTAAAGGCAGAGGTCACATTTCGTTGTGGTGCACTGTGTGCTGTGCTGTGGTGTGTTCACAATGACAAATAATCACTCACTTTCACTAACTTGTGATTTACACCCTAGTAAAGGTACCACTGATGTACCCATGAGTAAGGTACTCTGACCAAGTTCTGCTCTGTCCAGGGACGATGCTCACGTCAGCTGACCAGTGCTCCTACAATGATGGGTTAAGAGTATTAGGCACACAGACATCAGAATCAGACGTTTTTCTGGCGTACGTGGCGTCAGACGTTTTCTGCAGGACCCTCTTTTTGTAAATAAGAATATTTTTAGGCCTCCTTGACCTCTTATGCATGTATATCCCAAAACTAGTGCAGATGTTGTGAAAAGGTGCTACTGCGCTGGAAGTGCCACTGGAAGTTTGGCGAAACTTGCTGATATGTGACTCTGCACGGCAAAACCAGTCGCTTGTCGCAAATTTTCAAAATTGAATTATGCTTTCATGAAAGGGCAAAAATCAAGCTTCAAAACGATACCTATATCGAATGAATCGGACGACATATGACTGAGATATCAACATTCAAAGGAGTCGGGTTTCTCCTGTCACGCCAAGTGAGAAACGGAGAAATCTGCCTTTGAAGTTGACTATCGCCGTAGCACTCACAGACGCTTGGTGCGGTCGCGGCTACGTTTGCATTTACGGTAGCCTACGCTGCATTCACAGCCACACGGATAGCCTACCTGCGTTAGGTTAACTGAACTCGGGAGACGAAGATGGATTCCGGAGAAATATCTTCACGCTAGTCAACCAGTGGATTTAGCGTAAATATTGAAGTAGAGCGGTCAAAACAGAAACTTTTAACATTCTGCTGGAATTGAATTCCTCACCTCAAGAAAGTCATGTTTTTAGGATGGAAAGGGTAAGTTTTTCCGTGAAATTTATTCACAACAGTACAGTATAGACCTTCCACTGTTTCAAAACACAAAACAAAAAATCCCAAATTTTACCCCACGCAACATAAACACTCGCTTTTCTCGGAAACCACCATTGCGACAAGCGACTGGTTTTGCCGTGGAGGGTCACAAATTTTGTCTGAACTTGGGGTGTGGCAAGATCATGTGCCATGAGAATTGCAATATTAAAATGTGAGGACATTTCTCCTTGTGGTGAAAAACGGCCTCGCGAAATACTGTGCCGTTACGGTTGCGCCAAAAGTTTGTGCACAGTGGAACTTTTGTCTGTACACGTTTAACTCCTTCACACTCGATCCACTTGGTACGGAGTTATAAATGTCCGAAAATACACGCCAATCACAGGCCTGGAGAAAGCTGGTTGACTTAGTCTCCAATCCGGTCGCAATTCCAACACACATTTTTCCAGTACAACGCCAAAGGAAGCAACAAGAAGATGAGTTGTAGGTTATTTAAACATTTTAGGTGTCATTTTTTCAGCCAGTATGCTAGTCTAACTGTATCTAGATTGAAACTCTGTGGCTAATGATAAGCTTCCTCTTCCTTCCTAAATCTTTTAATGTCACAAGGATTACGTCTCTAAATTGTTTTAATTAACATTGTTTTATAATGTACAATTTGATTATTCGAACTTCAATTAGATGATGCATCTCATACGAGAGAGTCCACTCAGTTGAGGTTCTAAATGCACTTTTTTTGCAGTTGAGTTTTCTTTAAAACAGTGTTAAAATCTCATCACATTTTCATGAACCCAAACTTGTGTATCGTCTCGTCACATCCATAAGAAATACAAGTGTATCGACTGCTTCCGGTTTTAAAAATAGCAAGCAGGAACTGGAATTTAGTACCGATGTGGACTGCATTTAGGATGAAATAAAAAACCTGGAGATTTTATTTACAAATTATGAATGAAAAACTATGGTCTATATTGTGGCACTTGATATATCGTGATATTTTGGCAGCTGTCATTTACGTAAAGACGTTTTCCCAATTTTTATAAAGGATCCCAATACGGAATCTAAAAAAGAACAGATTTTCTTATTCCATAAAATGTTTTGATGTCCCTATAACCCTTTTCCAAGATCCGGTCTGATAAAGAGAACCATGTTCTTCCTCATGTCCGTGTGGTTAAAGCTGCTACGATATGAAAATCTGATCCTATATCAGCATCCTTACTGTGATTTGCTTGGCGCAAATGTGCTCCCAGTTCTTCCTGGGGGAAGACAAAGAGCGTTTGACAAAGCAGTGGGAAAGGAAGAAAACACGCAACTGCCTAATTATTAACCGCGGTCAAGGTGAGTGTAGTATTCGGTGAGCTCGTAACGTCAGCATCCCCTGCATTTGAAACTTGTGTTTTACTTCGGGCCACAGAAAAACTCCCTCATAAACAATAGCAATTAAAAATACGGCCTGGCCTAGAAATCTTAACCAATTTAACCCCTTGTTGCAATCGATCTCATCAGGACCTTTTCAAAACTGCTCATGCTTAATACAAGAGACTTCCCAAAAGAGCCTTTAATCTGATCCCTCAGGCTAGTTGAACTTTAAAGGAATATTTCACCGAAAAATGCAACTTTCTTTTATTCATTATCGGTTCGACTGGCGTTTTTAGGAGAAGTGTTTCCATAAAAGGTGACCAAGCCAACGTGGTGTACATTTCCTTCTTCTCCCCTTCCTCCTGCCATAATTTAGAGCATTCAACAAAGAAAACGAATAATAGGGCCCGTACTAATCCGTGTATCATTCGTTCATTCGTTTTTCCACTTGAAAGCAAAATCAAAACGAAGCGAAAAAGAAAGTAACAAATAACGACTCGATTTTTGATTTCCAATTTTGGGCTCCAATCAAAAATGGATAAAACGGGAAACACACACCCTTATTCCTTTTTGGGTACAGGTGTGTGGCCCGGAAGTGCTAAATAAAATGAATGAATGAATGAATTTATTATTAGCGATCGTTTTAACTGCTGGTCAGCATTTGAAACGAATTTGTCGTGCGTGTGCCATTCTCATAAAATTACAATAAATTATTGCCGCTTCCAGTGTTATATCAGGCGTGTGTCTTTTTCGCTGAAGTTGGTGCTGAGCACAGAATCAATCGTCTGACAGAGATTTCGAAGCATTTGGGGACACCTAACCGCTGCAATGCATTGGAAATCTCGGCATGCGTTTTCCCACTCTCAAATAGCGCTCTCACTGTATCCGCGTAGTTCACTAAGTGTGCCACACTGTTAAGGTCACTCGATTTTCGTAGTTTTTCTAATCTTCTGTGCGTTGTAGCCGCTACTTCCGGATCACAGCACCTGCATCATTAGAAAAACTAAAAAGGATTAAGGGTGTGTGTTTCCCATTGTTAATTTGAGCCCAAAATCGGAAATCGAAAAACGAGTCGTTATTCGTTACTTTCTTTTTCGTTCCGTAAACAAATATTGAAAAAACGTGTTTTTTGATCTTGGTTTCAAATGGAAAAACGAATGAACGAATGATACACAGATTTGTATGGTCACCCTTGTCTATGTTAACTAGTCCTCCTATTATGGAGAAAGTCAGGAAAAAACAACTAGTGAGCACACAGCTTGTGGTTTATATCAGGATAAATGATTTCTTAATGCCACTGAGTATAAATGAACAAATAAATAGTAGCTTGCAACAGGTTCAAATCCTTAACACCTGCAGGGTTCCCGCAGCGCCTTATAGTTAAGGCGGCCGCCTTGACAACAAATGCCTCCTGCCTTGACTACATCCCCCCAGGAAAAAAATAAAAAATCCTGCCACATCCACGCATTCATCACGATGATGCCGAATAACTAAACGTTTTTTATTGAGAAGACACTAAGTTTTCCGGCAATTGGATAGCATACAACAACCTGTCGCAACTCATCTAAAGTAAATAAAGTTAGGGCCTGTCTCCACCAAACACGTTTTTTGAGCTGGCAGCGCCTGTATTTAATACTAATGAGCTGCAGCGTTCAGAGAAAAAAAGCGTTCAGTGGAAAAAAAAAAAAACGTCAGCGGAGACGTTTTTTTACCACAGCGCTCAGAGCACGTCCAGTTGAAATCCGTTCAACTTTTAGAACAGCGCTGGGCTCATTAATGTCACTTCTCTCTCTATATGCTACCAGTGGTGGAGCGATCGTTCCCCTCCTGCCATCAAAACTGCAGACTCCTTTGCTGTTTTCAAACGCTGTCTGAAGAAACACGTCTTCAAGAAGTATCTAGAGGACTAATTAACCCTCGTACTTACTGTTTACTTTGGTTTTACCAAAAAGAAAAACCCACTAGCAACTAGCATATACTCCGTCTCTGTGCACTACCTTCCGATGTTCTCTAACCAGGCTTGTTAAGGTGTGTAACTTGGCTGGCGGTAATTTAGATGGACGACAGTTGATGATTGAAGTCCAGATTGAAGAACAGACGTGAACTACCCAGCGCTATTGTACGTCATTCTGGATGCTGTAAATGTAAATGAATTAATTAGGGATGCACGGCATAAGAATTGTCGGCCGATGCCGTTATCCGATGTTTCCGTGCCGTTAAATGAGGAAGGCAGATGCGCGTAAAACGAAGATATTTTGCTCACCAAAGTTCCACTGCATCCTCAGAAATTTGGCAGAAAAATAACACCATAACTCTGCCATTTCTAACACAGTGCCAAATCAAGCGAGAGTAAAAGCAGAGTTGAGCGAGGCGGGCACATTTCAAGTGTAGTGCGCAGCATTTTAAGAAAAAGTCGCTTCTCGCCCTATGTGGTGTACCAAGTCAAATAAGGCGCATATGACACTCCATGTGCACTACCTAGTGTAATAAAAAAGCTGTTCCGCTACAACCTCGGCTATTTTCTAAGATGCATACTACTGCATAGAAAAGTATGATAAGAGCGGCTTACCTACCATACTATTGAGTGCGGCTCGGGACATCCCATGTGCGAGGTCACACTCGCTAAGTGAGGCAAACACGCAGTTTAGTTAGTTCGCACTGCTAGCACTTCAAGCGTAAGGACAAGAGATTTTGTGCGTGAACGTTCCACTGTGGGCACAAAATAACACCAAACATTTTAAGACGTATAAAATCCGACCTTGGACATGCACTTTCTAACGTATAATCATCAAATATCGGCTGGCAAATCTAGCCATCGCTCTGATGCGAATGACTTAAATACTATATGATTCCAGATTTCATTCCACTTAGGCTTTTTTGGCATTCCAACTTCAGTCTCATGGGTCAAAAGTCAATAGTTTGGGCATAAAGGTGCACAATAAATCATTTACGCATCATCATTGTGACAGGTCATGCTATGTAAGACAAGTTCAAACATCTCAGGTTAAAGTTTTGGCTTCCTTGATACAAATGAAACTCAGTCCTTATTTTCCATGACTAATATTCCCAGGAATGATCTACTGATACACTGGTATCGTGATGAGTCAACTAGTAAGATGTCTCTAAAGTCCATTCAGAAGAGTAGTGACAAAACAGATTTTTCAGTTAGAGGCGTTGAAACAAACTAGATACGTTTTAAATCCAGTAAAGAACTACTGGCAATTTTCCAAAATGAAGTTATTTTTCAGCTTTAACTTTCAGTGCAGGTTAACATTCCGACAAACCTCACAATCCTTCTGGAATGATGAATATTTTTCTAAATAGATCTATTAAGTCACTGGTTTTCAATAATGTTGCAATGTCGCTTATTTTCCAATATGCTTTCCAAGCCCTAAACATTTAAATAGTCCTCAAAAGAGATATTATACGGTTAAAATTTATGAGCGACTCATTTTGACAATCGGCGACCTTTCGGTGACCACAACATAAGGATACAGACAGAGGTTATGTAAGCAGCAGTGTTTCATATCTCGTTGCCATTTGGCAGATCTGCAAATGTAATTACTTCCCGCCTTCGTCCACTGATCTCCCACAGACATGGCTGAACAATGTATAATATAGAGAAGGGCATACTGCGACCAGCGAATCTACATAAGTATCTGGGAATTAGGGATGAACGCTAATATCGGAATCGGCTGAAAACTGCTTGTATTTTTAAGGGTGTTTTCACACTTGGTCCGTTTCAGCCCTCAAAACGAACTCAGAGCGATTAGTCAGCATTTTTTACGTATATGTGAACACGCCAAACGAACTCAGACCCCTCTGAAACGAGACCACATCGGGAGGTGGTCGCAGTCCGGTTCGCTTTAAGTCTGCGGCGTGGTTCATTTAACTCGCGCCTTAGGAACGCAAAGCGCTCCTGGTTCGCTTCGACAGTTTTTGTTCGACGTGAAAACCACCCAGAATGCAAATCAGTAAAGGTCTGAGAGCTCCATAAGAATGAAGTATGAACAGAAAAAGGACCGAGACCCTATGTGAGCCAAAGTGGACCAGAAAGAGAACTGAGTGCCCTTTCAAATGAACTCGCAGTGTGAACATAAAAAGAAGTGAGTTCCCTTTCTGTTGGTCCACTTTTTGGAGTCCGGTTCCTTTAAAGAGGACTATATGTGAAAACACCCTAAGTCAAAGCATTGCATTGATACTTAGATTTGCCCGATACTTTTTAGCGAACTTTTTATGACACATCTATTTCACGTCGGAAAGTTAGCACTTGGGTCAGGCATGTCCAAAGTGCGAGGTGGGATTTTTATACGGCTTACAGCGCCTTCTGTCTTAAAATGTATGCGTTTTTATGGCGTTAAACGTATGAACTGACTTTTTCTTAAAACGCTGAAATGCTCCACCCTCGCTCAACTCCGCTTTCACGCTCGCTTTACTTGGCACTGTGTTCGAAATGTCAGGACTATTGCGTTATTTCTGTGCCAAAATTGTGAGTGCGCAGTGGAACTTTGGCAAGCAAAATATATTGCCTTTACGTGCTCAACTCTGCCTGCGCTCGCACTCAAATCTGACTTCCTCTTTAATCGGCATCGGCGGATATAAGCATGAAAAACATCAGATATCGGCATCGGCCAATAATTCCCATATCGTGGATCCCTACTGGGAATCATTCCTGCCTAGATAGCTGCGATTCTACTGCAGGCTTACCGAATGAGCATCGAATGCAAATTTCACCCAGGCCTGCAATGGCCTCTTTCTTCTCGACCACATTTGCAACACAGTCAAATAAGTTACTCTGAAGCTCTGATGCTGGAACAGTGAGAAAGAGCCTTAGAATGCAGACGGATAGATAAATATGGAGAATAAATAGTATCAATTTCTCTTCTGAGACAAATAAATACTAAATAAGAACACAAATAAACATGGTAAATAACGGAATAACAGAGAAAAAAAATCTACATATTTTCTTAAGCACTGACAATCCACAGTTCGAATGCCCGTTAAAAATAAGACCATACCTAGACAATGATATAAGCAGAACCCAGGTGCCGCCTCTTCTGGAACGTGAAAAATTCCGGCTGTCTAAACACTGGCGCGCAGTCGCAAAAATATCTCCGGCTCTGGTGAAAAGAAGCTGCCTTTCTGCTACCGTGTATTCTCTGCCGCTAGTCGCCTCCCAAACTCCAGGGCACGAACTGCAATCCGACTAACGCCGGTTGGTGCGGAAGACAGTGCCACTCCCTTCTGATCAAGACACTCCTTTAGCACAGCATTAAAACAGCCCCATAACGCGATTCATCGCTGACGTCACTCTACAAGTTCTTCCTCTGGCTAAATGTTAGGTCATAAAAGCATTCAATACTGAAAACTTGCCAAAAACCTAACCTGCTCTTTATCTCAGGCTGGATTATTGGCATTACCAGTGGAGTGGCGCGGTTCCTGAATAAATGCGCTTCTTTTGTAGCTGCAAAACGCAAAATGTGGGGACGTCGCTGCAATAACATGCCTTCTATTAGATGCATTGTGTTGCTTTTTGTCTGCTGATGGCGTTAACCTGTATTTACAGGGAAATTTGAGGCCAGGGCTTTGGCCTCATGCAAATGTCTTCTCTGTAGAGCGCAGAAAGACAACACAGAGGCGAGAGGGACGGCCCTGAAAGGGAACAGTTGGCTCCCATAATGTTCTCCATGACATCATATGTCAAAGCTCTCCTCCTCCTCCTCCTCCTCAATGCAGGGCTGTGAAGAGGCTCTGGCCACTCTGCTGCTGAGTTCAAGGCTCAGTGGGCCCCTTTTAGGCTGGAAATGATCCTTTTTTTTCTTAATTAAGCAAGTCAAACATTTTCCAATTCTGCTTATGAAGCTCTAAGCACCATGCCAACTCATGATTCTTTACTTGGAACATGAAGAGTTATACAAGTACAACAGTTACAGCAAGTGAAATGTACCCTAAATCGCCAATGAGACTGTTAGATGGTGGTGTAACGGTAGGGTGCTCGCCCCGTGATCAGAAGGTCGCCGGTTTGAATCCAACGCCGGTAAAGTTACCACTGAGGTCCTCATGAGCAAGGTACCATCCCCAAGCTCTGCTCTCCGGGCGCTGCTCCTTCCCGGATGGGTGAAATGCAGAGGTCACATTTCGTTGTGGTGCATTGTGTGCTGTGGTGTTCACAATGACAATCAGTCACTTGCAATAAAATCTAAGGAAATAAATTTCACAAAAATGAGTAGGCTAAAATTAAGGTAATACAAATAAATCTTTAATTTTTTTTTTTACAATTTTACGCAGTATCTGAACAGTGTGCCAATTTAAAGCCTGTAAAACATATTTTGGCTTTTATATTCTTCCCATTAAAAATTCAAATGTGTGTTTTCATGGCCCTTAGCACGATCTATATACAATTTCTAATGGGATGTATGATAATATCGGAACCATATCCAAATTGGACAATCATTGCTTTTTTAAGTCACTGGCATCAGACCGATACTTAGATTTGCCCGATATTTTCAGCCGATATTTGATGACACATTAATTGTAGATCGGAAAGGTAGCAGATATGCCTGGAATGTCCAAAGTCAAAGGTGGGATTTTATGAGGCTCGGGCCTTCTGTCTTAAAATGTACAGTATGCCGTTATTTTGTGCCAAAATTCCGAGAACGAAGTGGAACGTTCGCGAAAAATAGCGGCACTGTAAAGTATTCAAAGAACACTGGAGAAAATGGATGCGTTTTCTGCTTTTCACCATTATACCAAAATTGTAATAAGTTGTAATCAATGAAAAGTAAAAATATCTTTCATTAGACAACACTAAAGGATACGGAGTAAAGCAGATTTGTTTAGACACTGACATTATAATAAGGGATCATTTCTCTTTGCACATTTAATGTACATTTAGGGCCTGTTTTTATAAAAGCATTTTTGTAATACATTTGGGCCTTTTGTTTACATGTCAACAGAGTTTTAGCCACCTCAAACGCATATTTTTTAAAAAACCCTCAGAAGTGAAGATTTTCCAAAACACTGGATTCTGTGGATACGGGTAAATGAAAGGCCCAAACGTAGTAAAAAAAATCTCTCCAACACAATCCTTAGAAGCAGCCATAATGGAGCATCTTACATTTGCACTACAGTTTTTAAAAACACTAGTGTCCCGTTTATAAATGAGCTTCCAGGATCTTCATTAGGCTAAGCAAAGACTTTTGTTTCCTCATTTTTTAATAGCCGTCCTGACAACAGAAGCTGAAACACACCCATGATGAAGCCAAGCCCCTCCAGGGTTCATGAGTAGAGCAAGGACAAAGAAGTGGTGGGAGGGGGCTGCCTCTTAGAAAACAGGGGGCATCCTCTTCACACTGCGACAAAAGGCCGTGCTATTGAAGGGCAGGAACATAACCGTGGTATTCACCACACTCTTCAGAGCGATAACAACAGGAGAAAATTCCATCACCAGTGTCTGGGCCAAAGCCACAAGTCATATTTCTTTCTATATATAATGGGTTTGGTATTTAAGCCCGACTTAGTCGGATGCTAATGTAGATAACAATGGAAAGATGCAACTGACGCATTTGAAACTCTGTGAGCTTAGGGAGGTCAATCCTAGATGATCCTAGTGCTGGGTGCTATGACCAAAATTCTATGTCACAGTATTTTTCAAAATTACACCGGTTTCACAGTATTTAACGTTTTGTTTCCCTGCATGAATGAGTGTTATCCACATTTTCAGAAGAATTACTGCTGTAGAGTGACTAAGAAAAGACTCTTCCACTGTCATGAGAATTGTACATTGTTCAAAACTGTTAAGTTCAATTGCTCGTGTTACTGACAACTTTAGCTCGACAGCATTTGCAGTCAAATGGTTGTTTAAGCCACGTCCGACCTTTTAAACCCAAAGTACCTCCAGACAACAGAAACTGTTCCTTTTTTGGCAAACGTTCTTCTGGATCATCATCTTCAAGCCCTTAGGTCAGGGGTATTCAAATCTGGTCTTGGAAGGCTGGTGTCCTGCAGGTTTTCCATTCTACCTGATCAGTCTCTTCTGGTTGTTATCCACCCGAGACCAGGTGTGAATGTTCTGGAAAACCGGTAGGATCTGGAATTGAATACCCCTGACTCAGGCCGAAGTTGCTCTAGGGAAACTGTAACCGTGATAAGAAAAAGCAAGTAGCTTTAAATAAGAGCTTCTGATAATTGTCGTAAATGGTTGTCCATTGTTAGCAACAACAGCATCTTTGGGTGGACACCTATTCTAAGATTTCACTGTTGGAAAAAACAGAGAAGTTTTTCATGTCAAATTGCTAGTCATTATTAACCAGGCGAAGACTGAACACTGATCACTCAAGATAAAGTCAAAAGGTACAACTGAGGGACTCATGAGCAAGGTACCGTCCCCAAGCACTGCTACCCTGGCGCTGCCCATGTTAGCTGCCCTCTGCTCTGTCACGGATGGGTCAAATGCAGAGGTCACGTTTTGTGCACTGTGCTGTGGTGTGTTCACAATCACATAATCACTCACTTTCACAGAAGTGAAAGCAGACACTTCAGGCATACTATTCTATTTGGAGTGGTGGTGATGGTGTCGCAGTGGTCTAAGTGACAAATCCTATGTTGGTGATCATAAATTTGGGATTCCAGGAACCTCTGTTCAGCCCCTGAGCAAGGCCCTTAACCCCATGTTGCTCCAGAAAGACCGTCTCCGTAATTAGGAAATGGAAGACGCTCTGGAGGGGCAGTATCTGCTAAATACCATAAATGTAAAAGTAATTGTAAAAGATTTGCTCACCAATCCGCTCACAACCACTAGTAACAACAACTGGGAGCCGTTGAGTTGTGCAGCATTCTAGTTGATGCTATATTAAGCTACATACCACACTAACAGCCGCCTCACGCAGACTGAACTCAGACGTCATATCTCGCCGTAATCTTCATCTGCATCTCGACCCCACAATTTTCAACCCTTTATGCTTTTGCGTTTCACCAACACTGCTTTATAATTTGGAGAGATTACAGGCCTCGGTGTGGAAAGGGCTGTTTACGACGTGCCAAATATGCAGACAGCTCGAAGCGGAAGTAAGAACTGTTGGGCTGCTGAAAAACAGCAGCTCCTGTAAGTTCAAGCAAAGTCAATGCCCAAAATTCTCTTGCAGAGAGCAGTAAATCAAAGAGACAAGTCATCAATGAAGAACTTGTAACAGACGTTATGGGGGTTTCTAATGCTCTTGTAAGAGATGTTTTGAATGACCTCCACACCAAGTTTGTTTTAGGAAATCAGAAGAGTTTCATTTCTTAATATGTGACAGAAAACTTTCGAGGGCCTTAAAAGGCTTGATGCGGGAACGCTACCGCAGTCAGAGCAGCTTTCACTTGGAACAGCGGGAGCCAATAGAGCCAATTAACCCCAATGGCATTATGCGGACACCCCCCGTGCACCCCCGGCCCCGCCTCCTTCTGAAGTGCCTTTATTCAAGTCTCCATTTCCTCGCAACAACACGGGCCATCTGTCTGGAGGGATGTCAGCGGTGTAAGCCCATTGTTAACTTTACCAGCGAAGCTGAAAATCCACGATGGAAGCTGTGACCTTGTTAGCACGCCGCTGTGGACTGGAGCCGGGCAAAGGTGCTCCCTTTGTGAGGGACGCGGCTCGTGGACACGGCCAGGCTTTGGAGCGTTCCAAAGCCAGAGCGGAATTTAATGTTGTTTTAGAGACTTCAGCCCAACTTGGTTGAGGTCTGGCGCCCCAGACTGATCTCTTTTCTTCAAGTGAACATTTTCCCAATGTAAAAAAAAACCTATACTTACATTGCATGTTACGCTAGAACTTTTTCCTGCTTGATACAAAACTCTCTTGAAACAGTTCTCTCTTCATGGCTAACGTACACGAGAAGTCTTACCCTTACACAACCTAATTTGGCCATATTTAAGCGTTCCTGGATATAAACTGAAGAAAGAATTGTCAGCGTTTGTTAGCAATTTCAGTATGAATTTATCTATTGACTATTTTATTAATTAATCAGTTAATCTTTCTATAATATTAATAGTCAGTATTTTCTTTTAAATTACAGCTTAAATTGTACTGATCATAATTAGTGATTTAAAGGTTGATGATTGCATTTACTACACAAATAAATGTGCTTTTTAAATTAAAAAAAAGGAAATTCAAAAAAGAAGCAGATTCTCAACAAGTACAAAGCCTTGGGTCTTTGGAAACTCTTACACTGAACTTTTTTTTGCAATCAGGTTGGATTCTGCTGCAGCTGCTATGATTAAAAAAAAAAACGTGTTGAATTGAGCCGGCCAATTGCCGAAAAGGTAAAAGGGTCAAAAAAGGACCAAAAATGTAGGAATATTGAAACAATAATTTCACAATTATTATACCATTAAAATGGTATACTGTTATAAATGTTACTACTTTAAATATGCATACAAATTTTCTATGCAGAGGCACTTACAAAACTATCCACCTCAACCTAGAATGACTCATTCCACATAGAGCTATTCTACTTATTTGCCATTTTAATGGCAATGTTTATTATATCATGTCATATTTTATTCAATACTGCAGATCCCCAATCCATGATGACATACTAACATAGCTCAGACAAATGCTTGCAATAGATCATGCAACCAAAATGACCGGCGACACTTTCATCTTTGTAATAACTAATCAATCCTGAGAAAAGTGCAACAGTACCACAGAAAGTCATCAGCTGATCTGTATAAACTACTAAAAGAATTTTCTTTCATTAAAATAGCTCAGAAAACAATGATCTCTCCATGAAGGGGGAGGGGTTTCCAACGGTACAATAAAACGACAGTAAATTCTTGCCCTAAACCCTCTTTCAATAGTCGGCAGGAGAGAGATGAGGCAAACTAACATTCATCTTTGCTAGGCTGTGCTATTCATGCATGGGAGGACCCTATTCTTCTCTGACCTGGGCTGAATAGGGGAGATTTTCGGCTACCCTGAGCACTGACCCTGGGGCAGGGAATGTGCTGAAAGAGCCATGAAGGTTAGGGATCTTCATCATTCCGCTAGCGACATCATCTAGAGCCGGGGCATTCCGCTGAGTGCTGCTGCTGCTGTCTGTGTAAGAATGGAGGCATCAGTGCTTAAGGAGAGCTCTTAAGTAGAGCTTTCTCCACAGGGTGGGGTCAAAAGGTCAAAGGGAAGTGTTTTCTTATAGAGTTGCTTCAGCTCCGTGTATCTGTTGTGAGTGCTGGATTAACTTTGGAGACTTTTAGCATTTTACTATGCCTGTATGTATTAGCTTGTATTATATGTGGCTTATATATTCTTTTTCATAAGGCCCTACTCATTTACGTATTTATTTGATGTGAAAAGAGAAAGACAAACCTGACGTCTTTCCAACGAGCAATATTTGTAAATTTGCCTTAATTAAAAAGTATTGTTTTCAGTGAAGATTTACGTCACAGAGGTTTAACATCGTTGGAAGCAGAGATATTCTGTGACTTATTATAATGAAAAAAATATAAACATTTTGACAGACAGAAATTACATGATCTCTGGAATACCATTAAACCTTTATGACCACATTGGGTCAATGCTCTAGATTTCAGTGATGTGTCTCGTGTATGTGTGTTATTCCTATCCGAAGGTAGTACTTTCAGCACTACCATCATTAGGTCCCTCAGCAAGACCCTGAATCCCAAGTTGCTCTCAGGAAGATTGTCCCTGAAATTTAGTCGCTCTGGAAAAGAGCGTCGACTAAAATGCTGTAAAGTCTGCTAAAAACGTGTAAAGGTGCAGACATTTACACACTTTGAGCTCTCATACAGTTCTGGCAATGCCATAAATCAAAGCTATACAAATAAAGAAAAAGATAAAACACAGCATTGGAAAATATTCCCTCCAGACAGACAGACAAGAACGCGCACACTAAGGGCAGTGTGGCCGTCAACTGGAAAATATTGTAATTAACCTAAAGATGATCATTTTTTTGTATGGATATTAATATTCAGTATGTTCCTTTAACTTATACTTTTAATTATACAGATGACATTTGTTATTTGTGATTAACCTGCTCACACACACTGTTGGGATGGTTACTTTTAAAAGAGGATATACACAGGATATATGCTCTAAAATGTAATTTGTAACGTATTTCGTTACTCAATGTGAAGAACGTATTCTGAATACTGTGAATTACTTCCACATTGTCTTGTTTTTACAACTGTATGAATGTGGCCATCACACTCTTCATACACCGCCCTCTTTCTTCTTTTAAGTGTTGTCTGAATTTCCAAGACAGAAATGCGTTTCTGCCCTGGCTCTCTCGTGTTGGCTCCAGCTCTGACTTATATTAAATGAACGTTTACATTAGAATCTTACTTAGAATCATGTTCTGAATGGCTTCCGGTATGAATGGATTTGCTGTAATTTATTAGAGAGGATAAACGTGTGAAACAGAAAAATGCTGCCATGTAATCTATTATTTTTAACAACGTATTCCAATTACCACCTATTTAACTGTTAAAGAATAGTTACACATTATTTGTAATCTGAATACATAACCTTTATACAAGTATTCCGTTAACCCCCCAACACTGCTCACACAGTATCACAGAACATCGTCAGACAATTTAATTTTTTTCATGCTATCAACCACATTTCATCCAGTACGAAGATGGAAAAATAAAGGAGCGGTGCTGAAGGAAGCTCTGAGCACTTCCAGCTCCTGGTCTGAAAACATTACGAGACCAAAGTCGCAACATTCAGCCAAAAAACACACATCCAACCTGGAACGCACTGAAGGAAATGTGCACAGACAGAAGTGGGTAAAGCTCTGTTCTCCCCTCCCCAGCTCTGGCCTCTTCTGGGCCCTCTCTTGTTGATTATGGGACAGGAGGAAGGGTGGGCGAAAGGGAGCCACTGACATATGGGCATTCCTCGACACCACTGTTAGTTCAGTGCCAAGTGCAGACCAGGCACAAGGCAGACCGGAAAAAAATACAGAAAAGTAGCTTTCCCCAGGTGCGTCAAATTACATCCCATATATGAAGGGTTGGATCATCCAATGCTCAACGTTTCCACACTAGCTGCAGGGTTACACTAGCTCCTGCCAAATCAAATTAATTGGACTTGATTCTCAGACATTCCTGCACTTGTTTTGGCCAGACGGATGAATGAGGAGAGCCAAGTCCAGCTTAAGCTACCTCCTTACATTCAGGATCACGGATCGCGAGTCTATAAAAGCTCTGTGAGCTGCAAGGAATGGTTAACGACGAGGGAATGGCCATATATCTTGTAAATAAGCTATCAACAAGAGTGTGTTTTTATACAGTCTAACACAACCGACATTTATTTATACAGAAAAATCTAAATGACTCAGCATGGTCAATTTATATTAAAAATAAATCAGACACAGACCTTAAGGTGTAATTTATTTAGATTGGGATCAATGTTTTAAAGCATTAAAACCCGGCGTAGTATTGAAACTTCTTACCTTCACCCATCGAGCCGTAACGATGATGACTGGGGTGAGACTCCTCTGGCATGACACTCAAGCTTCAGTTGCTGTAAAAGCTACAAAGGAAGAACATTAATACATATTTTAAATACAATTCATGGCAATGAATAAATGTAACACTACCAGTCAAAAGTTTGGACACACCTCCCCATTCAATGTTTTTTTCTTTATTTTCATTACTATTTACTTTGTAGATTCTCACTAAAGGCATCAAAACTATGAATGAACTGTGTAAGGGCTATTTGACCAAGAAGGAGAGTGATGGAGTGCTGCGCCACATGGCCTGGCCTCCACAGTCACCTGACCAAACCCAATCGAGATGGTTCGGGATGAGATGGACTGCAGAGTGAAGGCAAAAGCATCTCTGAGAACCCCTTCAAGACTGTTGGAAGACCATTTCAGGTGACTACCTCATGAAGCTCATCGAGAGAATGCCAAGAGTGTGCAAAGCAGTGATCAAAGCAAAGGGTGGTTATTTTCAAGAAACTAAGATATAAAACATGTTTTGGGTTATTTCACACTTTTTGTTTACTACATAATTCCATATGTGTTCATTCATAGTGCCTTCAGTGAGAATCTACAATGTAAATAGTCATGATAATAAAGAATAAAACATTGAATGGGAAGGTGTGTTTTAAGCTATATCACGATACATGATATATATCTCTATATATTCTCACTTTCTGGGAGAGAACTACATTTCCCACAATCCCACGCACATGACTCGGAGTCGTGTCGCAATAATGCGATGGACACGCGTCTGGAATAAACACTGAAAATATCAAGTAAATAGCTGTATTGTGAGTAGAATGCTGGTTGTTGGTATTTATCAGCTAAAATATGAGTTTTGAGGGGAAGATTTAAGCACTCACACACTGTGCGTTTACATTACATGTCCTTTATGCATTTTTATCCATTTTTTTCTGTATTTGTGCTGTTTTTCTTTAAAACTCGATGGTCACGATATAGTCATTTATTACAAGCCAAGATATATCATGTTTATTCTAGGATTGCAACAACTAATCGATTAAAATCAATTATTAAGACAGCTGGCAACTAATTTAATAATCGATTAGTTGGATCTACGTTATTATACACATACGTACCGTGGCTACCCATTAATGAGGAGGCAGTAAGTTAACCAAAAACAACTAGCATTCTTCTTACAATACAGCCATTTAATTGATATTTTCAGTGAATATTCCGAGGCGTGTCCGCTGCGTTATTGTGCCGCGACTCTGATGTGGAACACCATCTTGTGCAAAAATGTAGTTTCTCCCAGAAATGAGTCAAAAATTAGTTATAGGTCAAAATGAGTCCAAATTGGCTGAAAATGGCCAAAATTTCAATATTTCTTCCTTTTTTAATTCATCAGAAAATATTCTTTTCCATTTTATGTTAGAAAAAAAAAAATAAATATAGAAAAATAGATAGTGACAATTTGGTTTATTTAAAAAAAATGCTGGAAATGAATAGTTTTTCTCCCCTTTTTATCTGATTGATAATCGATTAATCGAAAAAATAATTGGCTCTCATTGATTTGTGGCCCAGAAGCCGCCACCAAACTGCAGACACATTTTCTCATTAAGGATTACAAGACTTCTCTAATCGGATCGAACGGATAAGTTGCGGTACTTAAAATAAATACCTTAAATGCAGCCGTAGCCCACACACAATACACAAAAAGTCTTATCCTCCTATACTGACTCAGACCTGAGCGAACCCCCCCACATCCCAGCGGCCCTTGCATTGCTCTGTTCAACTCTCTTTACTCGGGCAAACGTCTGGCCAGTGTTATCATCCTCGCAGAGGGAAATTCCTGCCATTCCTGTGCACAGAGTAAATCAGTGTTCTGTGTAAGCTGGTGCCAGCTACTCGCCACCTCGCTGTGGGCCTGTGGGCAGTGGGGAAGCACCAATCCAATATTCATATCGGCTATAGGTTTGATACTGAGCCAAATAACAATGGTTCACAGTTAAAAACGCGATTGGTCCACCGACCACTGACTTATATTGTACTTGTAACATAAATGTTTGAAATTAATTTGGGGCATATTTATTATTATATATTGTTTTATGTTGATACAAACCAGGTATTACAGATTAAGAGCAAGGTTTCAAAATGAAGCACTGTTGAATATCGGCACCGATATCGGTTCAGATGTGAAAGGTACTCAACCCTAGTCTTCACATGCTCAACTCTGCAAAGCTCACGCTCGACTTCTTTATACGCATCGGCAGATATGCGCATCAACAACACTGGATATCGGAATCTGCCTTTAATTCTCATATCGTGCATCCCTAATCTATATCAATACCAAGACCACAAAAAATTGCATTGGTTCATCCCGAGTGGGCAGAGGCAGGCATCCCGGTGCTGGTTTAGCACTGCAGCTGCAAAGACTGAATGAAGATTTCCCAGAGTCAGCATTTGGAACCAAAATGAATTGCTTGGGCCATAATTTGAGACCATGTTGTCAAACCGCTTTAATAGCCTAAAGTAGAAACCCGTTCCTCGCAAGGATAAACAGCCCTGGGTCAGGAAGTAAACCACTTGAAAAGAAGACCAAACTTGAACGCTGGTTACGGAATTGAGTCCTGCGGTTAAAGGAACATTAGCTTAACTATCAACCAATTCTAACATGAGCTGACTATTGACGATTGGTGACGTACACAAGTATTTAGATAACGACTAAAAAGTCACAGTGTCTGCATGTTTATTCCACATCTTTATCAACAGCTAGAGATCAATCTGCATATTCAAATCAGCGATGGCATTTTGGGCAAGACTCAAGTGGCTTGAAAAGGCTGGCTTGAGTGAACAGCTGAAAAAGAAATCTTGTCATTTAAGCACAAGGGGGATCAATCTTAGTGCTACAGAAGCTTCCTTCTAGAACCACGGTCACGGCCTCGCAGCGGGACCCTATAATGTGAGGCGGGGCAAAGAGCCTTGTTTCCCACATCAATAATGAGGCATGGGCAACCTTGAATTAGTTCCTCTTACGCAAAATAAATTCAATTAGTTCAGGAGAGTGGACTCGTGATCTCGTCTGTCTCGCTCTTCCTTCATGCCTGGATTTTTTTTCAGCGGGGAATGTGCCTCAGTGCAATGGGATCAGAGATCACAGCAGCTGAAATTCTTTAGGGATTAAAGGCCCGCATTGTTGCTTGGAGTAATCACTGGCCATTGCGACCAGGCTGGTGGCCATCGAGGAGGAGCACATGGCCAAGAGAGGCCTGTTGATTATCTACCAAGGCAGGCAGCTACTGATAGAGCTGAGAACACATCCAACACTGGGTGGTATATCACTGTGGTTTCATTCGATACCGGGGCCGAATTGATACTTTTAAAACGGTGCCGGTTCCAAAATGGATCTTTTAAGAAAAAAAAACCTAAAAGTTGTTATTAAACAATATCTTTTTAGTTCTTAGGCATATTCCCATTCAAATTGAATAATATAACTCAATATAATATAATATAAGCTTTAATAAGCTTTAATAAGTGGGGTTCAACGCAAAAAGTAGGCATGGTTTTCAAAACTCTCCCCTGTACTTTCATTGTTGTCACATCCCTCTATCTAAGTGGAGAAAACATGATTTGTATCAACTTTGACCGCAGTGTGCGCATAAGTTTACCGAGCGGCGGGCTGCGCTGTGTTTCCACCGCACTTGCACTTGCACTCGTCACAGCTCAAAATCGTTCTTGTGCTATGTAAACTATTGTATAACGGGTTTGAGAGAGCATGCCACGTTTGTTCTGAAAGCTCCTTGAATCACCTCACATGGCAGGAGATGCGTACATCCTGGCAGTATCCCTACATATCATACCTCATAGCCTGACACTTTTACAATTTGACCATATCGCTATTATCATTGTAAGATATAAAAAAAACTAACTGAACCATCGTAACTCGAAACACTCCTACTCTTAGTTATTTATATATTCATTTTGTTAATGAACACTAATTCACCTCGTCTCATCACAACAAGCACAGCTTGTTACATGCAGGCACCACATATTTCAGTGATATTGAAATGAGGCACAGAAATTCATATGGTCATTCGGTCCCTTTACTAGCGTTCACTTTGGCACCGGTTATATACTGGAACTGAGCTTCGGTACCCAACCCCAGTGGTATAGCAACTTGTCTATTTGCTTTTTAAAAGACAACGAGCGCAACTTTCTGTTAGGTTGTCAGCTACTGTTAATTGAGGGTGGTGGTGGTGCCATAATTGTAGGATACTTGGTTGTGAAGCAAGAGGTCATCGGTTTAAACAGGCTGTAATCTACACCAACACTTCCACCATTCAGCAAAAGAGCAAGACCCTTAGTTGCTCCAGGGAAACTGCCACTGTAATTAGGAAATGGAAGTTGCCAAATGCCACATATGTAAATATAATGCAGAATTCCACTGATGCATGATGCTAGCATGACACATCATCTTTTAGTTTGTTTGTTCTAAGTTATTTTCAAGAAAAGAACTTGACAGATCTAGTGATATGATGCTTGTCTATGGACCAAGAGGTCATGGGCTCTATCCTACTCCCAGCACTACCACCACTAAGGGTCCTGAGCAAGACCCATAACTCCATGATGCTCCAGCGAGACACCAACCGTAATTAAGAAATGAAAATAGTTCAGGATAAGATAAATGCTGTGTGTTTAAGTGAATTTAAATGAGTGATTTGTCGTTGTGAAATGTGACCTCTGCATTTGATCCATCAGTGGACAGCGTTTCGGCAGCGCCTGGAGAGCAGAATTAGATTACGGTACCTTGCTCAAGACTAAGGGCTGTCCGATTATCGGGGGCTGATATTAAGCATTTTGCCAATTTTCGGTATCAGTGTTTAATTTTGTCCATCACCTACAGTACATTAAGTAATTACAAGGTGCGCTACTGTCGCTCCACTGCCTCCTCTTCTCTCTGTGGCATTTGCTCTCGACTTGCTGCTTCATTTAATGTCCTGCCCACAACAGTCTCTGATTGGCTGTAAGTCACACGAGTAGTAGCCAATCAACGCTGAAGCCTTGTTGTCACCCACACACAAGTGCAATGTCAAGCTCCGAGAAGAAGAGGAGAGAGTTTCAGCGAAGCTTGGAGTTTGTAAAATTCCGAAAAATATTTTTTTATACATATATTCCCTATATCGACCCTGAAAAACCAATATTGGTCGACCTCTACTCATTAGTACCTCAGCTGTACCCTTACCAGCCCGGACCTTCCAATCACAGGGCCAACTTCCTAACCCTGACAATACCAACTATGTTAAAATATGTTAAAATGCCCTGCACTCAGCCACCAGCTCAGTAATTTAGGTGATTTTAGCCCAAATGGATTACACAATTATACAGGAACATTCCATGCTAACATATTTATGGATTTGTCATAAAGATGAACTAGGCTACATCAAAACCTCTCAATTGTAGCAAATGATTTTCTAATCGTAATTAATGAATGAACAAGGAGGTTGCAGAGCTCAAGATGTTGAGGTTCTCTTTGGGAGTGATGAGGATGGATAGGATCAGGAATGACTTCATCAGAGGGACAGCTCACGTTAGATGTTTTGGAGATAGAGTCAGAGAGGCCAGACTGAGATGGTTTGGACATGTCCAGAGGAGAGACAATGATTACATAGGTAGAAGGATGCTGAGGCTGGAGCCACCAGGCAGGAGGCTGAGAGGAAGACCAAAAAGGAGATTTATGGATGCGGTGAAAGAGGACATGAAGTTAGTTGGTGTGAGGGTAGAGGATGCAGAAGATAGGACTAAATGGAGACAGATGATTCGCTGTGGCGACCCCTGAAGGGAAAAGCCGAAAGAGAAAGAAGAAGAATTAATGAATGAACAAGCTAAAAAAATCTATTGGTTGAAGCATTTACAGTTTTTTAAAAATTATTTCTGGTGTAGTACCAAAGTTTGTAGCAGTTCCTTGTTTACAGATTAACATAATCCTTATCTGTAGTAGATGTAATACAATTAATTTACTAAATATTACCACAAATAAGAACTGTTATTATGCGTCTCTCTTTCAATATAACTAAGTATGCACTTCTCCCACGTCCTACACACCTCCCTCAGCCACGTGGACAAGAAACAGGGTAACTTTGTGAGATTGCTGTTTATCGACTACAGCTCAGCGTTCAACACAATAGTGCCCTTTAGACTGTTTACTAAGCTGAGAGACCTAGGACTTGACAACCACTTGTGCACGTGGGTGCTGGACTTCCTCACAGGCAGATCTCAGGTGGTGCGGGCGGGCAGGTGGGTCTCCAACACAGGAGCTGCTCAAGGGTGTGTGCTTTCTCCTCTGTTATATTCACTCTACACTTTGGACTGTGTGACCACTCGCAATTCCAACAACGTTGTCAAGTTTGCGGACGACACAGTGGTGCTGGGGTTAATCTCCAACAACGATGAGACGGCCTACGTGGACGAGGTGGAGAACCTGGCACTGTGGTGTCAGGAAAACTGCCTACAGCTGAACGTCAGCAAGACGAAGCAGCTGGTGGTGGACTTCAGCAGGAGACACTGTGACTACAGACCCCTCACCATCAACGGTGCTCCAGTGGTAAAGGTGTGTTTTTTCAAATACCTTGGAGTCTACATCTCTGAGGACCTGACATGGGCTGAACATATCAATGTTCAAGTCAAGAGGGCAAAGCAGCGTCTGTACCACCTCAGACAGCTGAGGAAGTTTGGGGTTTCCCCTACCATTCCAAAAGCTTTCTATTCTGGCGATGTGGAGAGCATCATCACACAGAACATCCTGTCCTGGTACGGGAACTGCTGTGTTCAGGACCAGAAAGCCCTCCAGAGAGTGATCTGGGCAGCAGAGCGCTGCTGCACGTCAGCTCTCCCTTTCCTGCAGGAAATTTACGTCAAGAGATGTAGGACCAGGGCAGTTAGGATTGTAAAGGACTCGTCTCATCCCGGCAATGGACTATTTCATCTTCTGCAATCAGGCAGAAGGTTCCGCACCTTCATGGCCAAAACAGAGAGACTCAGGAGGAGTTTCTATCCTCAGGCCATCCGTCTTCTGAACCAGGGCATGCCTTTTTTCTAAGGGTCTTAATTTGCCATTCCATACTGGCTCTCAACTCATATTGTATGATCATTTATACTGTCTGACATATTTGTGACTCTGCACGGCAAAACCAGTTGCTTGTCACAACTGAGGTTTCCGAGAAAAATGAGCGTTTATGTTGCGTGGGGTAAAAGTTTGGATTTTTTGTTTTTAGTGTTTTGAAACAGTGGAAGGTCTATACTGTACTGTTGTGAATAAATTTAGCTGAAAAACTTTCCATCCTAAAAACGTGACTTTCTTGAAGTGAGGAATTCAATTCCAGCAGAATGTTAAAAGTTTCTGTTTTGACCGCTCTACTTCAATATTTACGGTAAATCCACTGGTTGACTAGCGTGAAGATATTTCTCCGGAATCCATCTCCGTCTCCCGAGTTCAGTTAACCTAACGCAGGTAGGCTATCCGTGTGGCTGTGAATGCAGCGTAGACTACCGTAAATACAAACATAGCCGCGACCGCACCAAGCGTCTGTGAGTGCTACGGCGATAGTCATAGGCAGATTCAAAGGCAGATTTCTCCATTTCTCACTTGGCGTGACAGGAGAAACCCGACTCCTTTGAATGTTGATATCTCAGTCATATGTCGTCCGATTCATTCAACATAGGTATCGATTTGAAGGTTGATTTATGCCCTTTCATAACTCAATAAACACAATAACTCAATATTGAAAATTTGTGACAAGTGACTGGTTTTGCCGTGCAGAATCACATTTTACTGTCCAATATTTGCTGTGCAGCTGCACTTGGCACTTAAAAAAAAACATTGCACGCTGCCCTCACTGCACCATTTTAACTCATTGCACCTTATTGTATATAAGAAATAGTTTATTTTCCTTTTATCTTTATTTCCCTCTTCTTCTTCTTCCTCTTTCGGCTTTTCCCTTCAGGGGTCGCCACAGCGAATCATCTGTCTCCATTTAGTCCTATCCTCTGCACCCTCTTATCTCTTATTTTTAAGTTAGTTACTTTTAAGTTTGTATTTGTATCTCCATTATTTATTATTTTTGCCTTAATTGCGTGGTCAAAAGAGCGGATCAGGATACATTTCACTGAATGTTGTACCTGTATAATGTGACAAATAAAGAATCTTGAATCTTTAGAAAGATCATACATTTTTTTGCATCACTGTCTGTAAAAGCGTTGAAAAATTAAACCAAATCATTAAATGTGCTCAAATTCCCTTCCTCTATGAAGCATAAATTTTCTACTAAAATATACAAACTAACAGATTTAGGAGGAGAGGAGGAGTTCTAGTCTAATATTTTTTAAATAATGGTCACAGTCTCCGGTAATAAACTTTCCTATGCTAACTCCATGTACAAAAACAGCTTTAGATAGAACCTGACAAATAAATAATTGTGTGTAATAAGGCAAAAAAGAATCTCACAAATCAGATACTAAAGTTGCAAAAGACCTGGGGAGTCGGGAGTTGCCAGACGGAATCCCTCCCTCCCACCTAAAGTCAGCATTTTCCTCTCTGCCAAAAAATACAACCTTTTCCTATCTGTCTTTCCGTTCCTGTTATGGCTGCCTCGAGAAGGCAAGATTAAGAAAACACAGGTTTAGCGCAGATGTGTAATTGCCCACCTGGCACAGAGTCAAACGCAACTGGAGAGCATTTGTTCCCACAGCTGATAAAACGCGCTAACCGAAATCTGACCCGTGAAATGACCGGCACTCCGACGGATAACTAGGACTTGTCCTTTAACTGCAGACAGATGGAGAGAGCAATCATCTTTCTGTTTACCGTCTTCCGCATGCTTCCCTGTGGGCAGTAATGCTTTCTGGAATCTCTCAGCCGGTCAGAGGGGAACGGGCGCTGTTCTCACATGAGGGAGGCGGTTACCTCAGCGACACGGCGAGTGAAGTAACACCCCGCCGTGGGAGCGTGAGAGAGCGCGGACGCTGCTCCAAAATATCATGGCCAAGGAGAGTTTTCCCCATTGCAATGAGAACTAGAAGCTACGCCGCTGAAACTGAGTGTTCTGGCTGGTCAAACAAGCGATCTCGCTCGCACATGGAGGACACAACCACCTTTGTAAAAAAGGGGCATGAAAAATTAAGTACAAAACTCACTGAGAAAAACAGATGCAGACATTAATCACCATGTTCCAAATGAGTTCCATACTTTGCTTTTTGTTACCGTACCAAAGCTTGCAGTTCCTTTTTCCCAAAGCTAAGTTTTTGTACTCATTGGATTCAAGGACTTTGCAAAAACGGCTTGCTACACTGTTTTGGCGCTGACTAGTTCTATAAGTAATCTGGCTTCCGAACACAACACACAAGCAACTTTGGGAGAAAGGGTACCAGAAAAATAGTAGAAGCCTCACTGAAGAAACAAGAGTTGTAGCTGTTTGTCTATTCACGTTTAAGGATAAGCTTTCGGTACCAAAACTTTTCCAAAGGTCTGATTTTCTGAAGGTCTGAAGGTTCATCTGTAAATACTTGAACCAAAGGTACTTGGGGGGGAAAAAAGACCTGCTAAACAGCTGGGTGGTGATGGCGTCCAAACCCAAAACATATCCACCTTTATGAGGAAAAAGAGTTCAACAAAATTCTGGTTCTCACTTTCAGCTGTGGAGTGGAAAGCGCTCATGTAGATCATTCCCCCAAAAAATAAACAGAAGTTTTCCAATCACCTAAAGTCACTCATAGTCACAGGTACACTATGCTGCCAAAAGTATTCGCTCACCTGCCTTTACACGCATTTGAACTTAAGTGACATCTCATTCTTAATCCATAGGGTTTAATATGACGTCGGCCCACCCTTTGCAGCTATAACAGCTTCAACTCTTCTGGGCAAGCTCTCCACAAGGTTTAGGAGTGTGTTTGTGGGAATTTTTGACCATTCTTCCAGAAGCACATTTGTGAGGTCAGACACTGATGTTGGACGAGAAGGCCTGGCTCGCAGTCTCTGCTCTAATTCTTCCCAAAGGTGTTCTATCGGGTTGAGGTCAGGACTCTGTGCAGGCCAGTCAAGTTCTTCCACACCAAACTTGCTCATCCAGGTCTTTATCATCCACTACTGTGCCTCCTCTGCTGTCTCTTCTCTCTGTGCCGTTTGCTCTCGTCTCGCTGCTTCATTTAATGTCCCGCCCACAACAGTCTCCGACTGGCTATATGTCACACGAGATCTAGGTTAAATGGAGAGCACGCTGAGGAGCTTTGCATTCTTCACCACTGCTGCTGCTTAATTTGGAATACTAAAACGTTTGAAATTTAAGGTTCACAGATTAATAATGTTACTAAATTGTTTATTTAATGTTAAATTAAATAAGCTACGTTAAATTAAAGTTTCAAATTAAATTTAAGTACTTATAAACAATAAAGTTATTTAAATAAAGTTTTGTGTGGGCGTTTTCATAGTTCCAAAATATCGGTTATCGGTCCTGTTAACTATCAATAATCGGTAGGGCTGCAACAAATGACTATTTTTGTAATGGAGTAATCTCTCGATTATTTTATCGATTAATCGAGTAATCGGATAAAAAAAAAAAGTAAATAAAAATGACAATACATTTGTTATTAGGCTTATTCTACTGTGAGTAGAAGTTAGTTATATACGCTTTATGTTGTTGTATTCAATTGAAATTCATTGAAAATGAAGAAACATGAAGTTCAAGGGTCATTTTGAATCAATTTGCCCAATAAAATGAGTTGCTTTTGGCCTTTCTGGAAGAGAACTGCATTTCCCACAATCCCCTGTGCACGCCTCAGAGCTGCGTGACAATAAAGGGTTCAGCGCGTTCCGGAACGAACTATGAAAAAAAAACGATGGGAAAATCTTAATAAATGGCTGTATTGTGAGTGGAACCCTGGTTGTTGTGGTTATTTATCAGCTAAAATATGCGTTTTGTCTGTAATAAAGGGGATGTTTTGACGGAAACGGAGCGTAATGGCGCTTACAAACAGCATGCATGTTTACGTCGCAAAAAATGTCATTTATGCGTTTTTATGCATTTACTTCTGTTTTTGTGCACGGAATATCTCACAAATACGTTCACATACAGAGGGATCTATTCTCGCCTTGATCGCGCCACTGAAAATATTGTGCGTCATTAATAAGCATCAGTGTGAAACACAAGCGGCGCATGCTGTAGCGATTTAAATGACTTAAACGACGCTTCGATTCTAGAAAAATTGCCTCGACCATTTTTTGTAATCGAATTATTCGAGTTATTCGAATAATAGTTTCAGCTCTAATAATCGGTATCGATATCCGGGCTGAAAAACCAATATCGGTCGACCTCTATTTTTTTGTCATGCGAAATTCTATCTTCTTTAGTAGGTACTTGTTTAGACCCCAAACCAGACGGTTTTCTCTCCTAATAAACAGTGAAAATACCTATCATGCCCAACTGAGCAAACAGACGTTGCAACATCCCCAATGCCAATTGCCTCACTGATGGGAAAGAAGCACTTGGCATCTCCCCTTCTTCATTTCTCAAAGACAAATGGTTCCCATGAGCGTACTCCATCCCCACGCAGGGTTTAAGGCCAGACCTGATGGTTGTAAGAAAAACCTCATCAGCTCTGCTTATTGATGTCCAAGAGCACTGAGAAAGGAACAAGAGTTACTCAATATGAGGAGTGTTGCAATATTTTGTGTGGGTTAAGGCGTCTCAACGAGGAAGGAAGTGACATCATGCTATCAGCATGTCCAAAAAAAAAAAAAGGCAACAATTTATGATAGATTATATAAACGGAATTGTGTTCTTCAGCGATGTTGAAGCAGAGAGAGAGACACGTTGAGACTCGAATCAAAAAATACCTTGAGTCTGACTGCATGGGAACAGACGACCCCATGAGATGCACAAGGGCTCAAATTCTCTCAGCCACATAGTTGAAAGCAAGTAAAATGTTACAGTCGACAATTCAGGGACACGTGTGTTCTGCAAGTCTTGGAAAGAATGAACTACTCTTAATTGGGGGCATTTTAAAGGAAAGTTTCAATGCAGAAAAAGTTAAATAATCCTATATGAAGTGGAAAACTAACTGAAGAACTTTTGTGTGTGTGAATCCTGCATTCTTGTCATGAACCAGAGAGTGTCATGGAATATGAGAACCGTGAGAGTTTTCCTTTTGTCCCACACAGCAAAAACGCATGACGTCTTGACTTTCATTTGTCTTACTCGGCACTGCTCGTCCTGCGACGTGAGTGCTGCACACGTTCACGTCGGAAAACAGCAGGCGTTTCAGTTGCTGAAGACAAAACTAAGGGCAGAAAAAGGCAACAAACAAGCAGCAACTGAAGGCGGCAGCAGTAAAGGCCTGACAAAGCATCTTGAGGGAGGAAATACATTTACATTTACGACATTTAGCAGACACTCTTATCCAGGACGACTTCCATTTTGCTAATTACAGGGGCAGTCTCCCTGGAGCAACTTGGGGTTAAGGGTCTTGCTCAGGTACACAGTGGTAGTAGTGCTGGAGGTAGGACTCAAACCCATGATCTCATGCTCCAGAGGTGAGTATCCTAACCTCCAGACCACCACCACCACCACCACCTAGTAAACATGGCGTTAAAAGGTGCGCTACCATGCTTCCACTGTCGTCTCTTCTCTCCATGCTGTTTACTCTCGACTCGCTTGAGCGCACATGAGTGCAGTGTGAAGCTCCGCGATGGAAGAAGAGCAAGGAGAGTTTCAGCTGAGCTTGGTGTTTATAAAATGCAAATTTTTGAGATCTTTTTTTTGCATATTGGTTCCAAATATTGGTTCCAGTACCCGATAACTAGCAATAATCGGTATCGCTATCAACTCTCAAAAACCAATATCGGTCGACCTCTACTTATGAGCTTCTGAAAAACGGCTGTGCTTTCTGAAAACTTAATGCCACACCCATGTTTAACCCCTTAGATGAAAGCTGAAAGTTTACACTGCCATCACATCTTGATTGCATCATTTTAAATCCATTGTGGTGGTGTACAGAAAGAAAAGTTCGGCAGCGTTTAACAAACCCAACAAAACCAAATTGCCCCCGAGCTCTAAAAACTCTCACCCACGTCTTGGTGGGAAAGCGAGAGTGACAATGACTTCCTCAATTGTACTGTTTCCGTCCAAAACCCCAAGAGAGCCGGTGCCCAAAACGGTGCTAAAAATAACCGAACTCCGCATTCTTCCGCTGTAGCGAGGGCACGCTTGACCCCCCTCGCCTCCAGCCCCTCCGCCCGAGTGGACCCAGGGGATTGAAGGAGTACTCCAGGCCTCTCAGGAGCGCAATCAGTCAACGGCAGCCGCCTGCAAACGCGCTGCGGTCCGGCGACCTTCGCGTAATGGTGAGCTGATAGCGCCGGGCAGGGTTCAGAGGTGTGTTGGCGAAGACAAGGACGGTATTATTTCAGTGGAGCGGTGTGTGTTTGTCTTGCCTGACCTCGTTCATAACCCTCTCACAACCCACCTCCCCTTTGGGAAAATTCCCTCCTCCTCCTTCTCCTCCTCCTCCTCCTCCTCTGTGGTGTAAGAGGAGTGACCGCTGTCTCGCGTTTTTCCTGTGGCAGAGCGGCCTCGATGCGGTCGGGCAGATACCGCATATCCCGAAGCCGAGGGAGCTGGAGATACAAAATCATTAATCACACGCGACAAAACACTGGGGCTGCACGATATATCGTTTCAGAAATGTCCTCGCGATGTGAACGTGTGCAACAGTCACGTTACAGGACGAGCGGTGTCAAGTAAGGCAACAAGTCAGGCTACAACTTCTTTTCCGTTTAAAACTAAAGGAAAACTTGCCAGTTACCACGTTTACCAAGACTAAACTACCGGAGAAGTCTATCTGATATGACATCATTTCCCCAACTGTTAGAGATTTGGATAAATGATAAGAAAAATGGATTGTACTCTAATATTAAACACATCAACACATCTGTATCAAAGGGGACCTTGCGTGTGCTCATTAACACAACTCGTTTTTACATCGTGAAAAATGTCATTTATGTGTTTTTATGCATTTACTTCTGTTTTAGTGCACGGAACATCTCACAAATACTTTCACATACAGAGGGATCAGGTCTTGTCTTGATCGCGCCACTGAAAACGTTGTGTCACTATTAAGCGTCTGTGTGAAATACAAGCGGAGCTGCTCTAGTGAGTAAAATGAATTAAACCAAGCTTCAACTCAATTGCCTCGACCATTTTTTGTAATAGAATTATTCGAGTTATTGGAACAATCGTTTCAGCTCTACTTTACCGCGGTGCCACTTCCCATGCGTAATGAATTGAGCGTCCACACATTTACAGATCGGCTCCATAGAACGGCCCAATGCCACCGATACCCGATCCAGACGTTACTGGACCGATATCGAGCCACATATCGGATCGGTTACATCTCTAGTAAAAATACACTATGATTCACTGGGTAAGAGGTTCTAAATCTCAGTTTTAAAACATTTTGGTTGACTGCAAGTCCTAGTACCCAGTGCAGGCAGCCTGATGCATAAACACTCACTAATTATCTCCTTGTGAAGAGACCTGAAGTTCAAAATCCTGTTTGACTGACCTTACAAATAATAGAAAAATAGAATAAAGCTAGCAGAATAGAAGAATAAAGCTTCTATAACTGACAAAATACAAAAAAAGGCCAAGAACCGAAACTGAGTGACTTGCAGAGAAGATCTGATAAGGAAACTTAATGTCTGAACACCCGCAATGCCTCTTAAAGACAAAGAGCAGAGCTCGTAATGTTCTGGCCTCTGGGCTATAATTGGTTAATAATAGTTTCCTGAGTCAGACCACGAAACCGCAGCACATTTCAGTAAAGTCCCAGCCTCATTAGTTTTCCTCCAGCTTCATTAAGAGACTACTATAATATACCTTACATACACACAGGGCATTTCACAGACTCAATATCCTGAGCGAGGACTGACCTTGAACTCAGTCCAGCCCTGCCAAAAGCATTTCAGCCTCTTTTCTGTTTGCATATAGTCTGGGTTTTACATTTACAAACCACACGACAAAAGAAGATGGAGGGTAGAGGCAACTTTTTACTACTAGAAATCTACTACTAATCTTACTACTAGAACATTTAGCTTGTGGATCGTAGAAAGCAGATCTGCACTTAAGCACATGTAGATAAGGTCCAACTTAAAATCTGGGCCTGTCTGAGCGTAGAATTCTTGTCTGCCGCACGACAGAGCTGGGTTCAATTCCCAGCCAAAACAAGGTTGGAGACTCGCAGGACTGGGTGATATCACAATATTTTTAGACCAAATGGTGATATATAATATGTATAGATACTCATATTATCAAATTGTTAAAATTTTTACTTTTATGTTCTTATACTGGGTGGCACAGCAAGAAGGTCCAGGGTTTGAGCCCCGGTTTGGGCCGTGGGGTCCTTCTTTGTGGAGTTTGCATGGTCTCCCCGTATTCGCGTGGGTTTCCTCCCACAGCCCAAAAGCATGCACTATAGGTTAACTGGTGACTCTAAATTGGCCCCATAAGGTGTGAGTGTGATTGTGTGAGCCCTGCGGTGTGTTAGTGCCTGCCCAGGGTTGGTCCCCGCCTTACGCCTGTAGTTCCCGGGATAGGCTCCGGTCCCCCAGGGACCCCAGTTGGGATTAAGCGGTTTGGATAGCGAATGAATGACTGAATGTTCTTATGTGCAATTATGTGGCTCTAACTGCACAGAAACAAAAGTATATGATAAGGCATAAACAAAATATAAACACAATATTCAATATAACGCAAGAAAGGCATATAACCATTAATGCATGAAATCATCTGACCGTACCTAATAAGTGTAGGTGCTGGTACTTTAACTAGTTAAACCAAGAACAAGCATTTAAGAGACAAATTTTATGCAAGCAACACAAGTCTAACGGCTGCTTCTAGATGCCAGGCAGATTTCAGTTACATTGAGGACTACGTTTAGGATGTGCCTCCTTCAACATAAATGACAAATCTGCTAAATTAATATATTGCGACTGTTAATATTTTCAAACTACTCATAAAAATATTGATGATGCTATGGCATCTTATCTTGTGCCCAAATTGGACAATTGGTACATTTGCTAGCATAAAGGTTAAGAAGTTAGCCCTACGATCAGAAGGTCGCCGGTTCAAGTCCCAGACCGGTAAATGTACCACTGAGATACTCATGAGCAAGGAACTGTCCCCAAGCTGCCCACTGCTGCTTCATGGATGGGTCAAATGCAGAGCTCACATTTCGTTGTGGTGCAATGTGTGCTGTGCTCACAATGAAAAATATTCACTCACATAAATTCAGTTAAATTTATAAACGAGCCAAAAAGAGAGAGGTTTAAATTCACCTCTGTTCACTACCAGATCTAAAACCGCTGGGCCACAAACAAGACCCTTAACCCCACCTTGCTGCAGGGAAACTGTTCCTGTAATTAGAAAATGGAAGTCGCTATGGATAATAAAATAAATAAATATAAGAGACCACCAAGTTCATTTGAGCCTATTACCGTCAGCACTGTTGACAAAGTCAAACCAACAGAAAACAGCATCCAATGTGTTCTTCTTACTCTAAGTTCTAAGTCATATCCGTTTTAAGAGCAGGAAACAGGGAGGAGGCTGCATGAAAAGGTGCATATCTTAATCTCTACAGCAAATAAAAAAAAAGTCAGCTGGATCATATTAAACTCATTAAGCCGGGTCATGGCTCAGAGGCATTTTTTGTCATCCAAAAAAAAACACACGACCGTTGGACACGACTGAAAAGTTCAGCCTTATAGATACAGTGACCATCTGCCAGGGCTCAGTGGAAGTCATAAAGCAGTGGAGCTATAAAAGGCTCGTTTACGTTCCTCAAGATGCAGACCTCACTGGAGAAGACGCTGAAGACGGAGGAGGGTGTCAGTGTGTGTGTGTTTACAGGTCTTTATGTATTTGTGAGAACCTAACGCCTCTTTGAAAGATAGTAAAACCAAAGATTTGTTTGGTTTTCTGGCTTTTGTGAGAGATGGACCTCATAATGAAAAAATGCTTTTATAGAAACATTTCAGGTTAAAACATTTCAATGTGAAAAAGTGAAACGGTTTGCTTTTGGTTATTGACGTTAAGGTTATTGTTAATGTTATTAGCCTAATACAGCAAGATGTAAATGTGTGTGTGGACATTATGTATTATGTATTTGTGAGGACTCAACTGCCTCTTAAACACTTGGAAACTTGAGATCTGGCTTTGTGAGGACATTTTTGCCTGTGAGGATGGCTCTCCTAAGGAAAAATGCTTTTATAGAAAAGTTTCAGGTTTTATATGATGGTTACTGGAGTTAACATTCGTGTTAGGTGTAGCAGTAGTGTTCTAGCAATTAAGGCAGCAAGACGAGAACGTGTATGTGTCCCAAGAGAAATAGAAGTGTGGAATGGATGTGAGAATGCAGGAACATGCCACAACACACAACCCTGAACTCAAACCACACACCAAGAGCAAAACTGACGTGAGACTGGTCGTCCGGACCTGACCAAAGTTCAACGGCCAGAGAAATGTTTTCCTTTGTAAAGCAAACACACGTTATCGGTCCGACAGCTTCTGGCCCTGCTGACTATACATATGAGCACTGGTATAGCACAAACAGCAAGGAAAACTCCCTATATCTGAAAAGAGGAACAAAAGCATGAGAAACAAGTTCCACAGAACATGAAGGCCACATACTTTTAGGCCACCGAATGTCTGGCTTGTTTCTCCACAAGATGCTGATTCTACACAGAGACAGACTGCAGGTCATTGTGCATCTTTCCACGTTCATAATCTCTAAAATCATGTTATGGAATGTGATGGCACAATCACAGCGCACATCTCTGCATGGAAGAGAGGAGGGGAGCATCTTTAGCCCCCAAAACAAGTATCTCAGAGAAGAAAAACGCACAGAGCCTTTATTTGGAAGGCTGCTCCCAAATCAGCCAACTTTTTAACATGAGCTGGAGATCAAATAGAAGAGGAAAGAAAGAAGAGTGAGGAAGAATGCAAAATTATAGAGAGAAAAAAAGTTCTAATGCAAAGGAAGGCAATCGGCTGGAATAAAGCAATTAAGGGTTAGTCTGGGAGTGCAAGTTTGTTTTAACCCACTTAGCAGCTGGAAAAACGGAGGTCTAATGATCAGCACTGAGGTCGGCTCATTCCCAACCACGCACAACTTGACTTTTTTAAGCACAAAACGGAACTTACCGAGCAGCTGCGGCCTCGTTTTTGAGCAGGAAAAGACGCTTCAGAACTTTTATCTCGCCGTTCGCACTTTCAACACATTTGTTATCACCGCTTTTTAAGTCCCTGATTCATTCGGCTCCACTCCGCATCCCGCCTGCAGCGGAACCTCACAACTTCACTCTGAACTCACTCCGGCTCTAACGTAGCCCCGCCCCGAGCCCTACGTCCGAGTGACGTCAGAGTGTAGGGCGTGTCCAAACGACAGCACGCGATAAACAAACATGCCTCTGGGAACCTAAATCTTGCACACGTTTTTCTTGTTCATCATTGACAAAGGTTATGAAATGAATCCCTCTTTATGTTAAAGAGAGAAAAAGTTCGTAAACGTCTAATGCAAACGGTGACAATCGCCTGGGCAAAAGCAGCTACTTTACAAACACGAGTTGCCACCGAGAATCCCAAATTGGTGCAACTTTGCGTGGGAAAGTGCAATGGAATGTGTTGTAATGCAACAATTTCATGAATAAAGTTTGTCATGCTTTAATTATATTGTCATTACCTAGAGCCGTGAGCCCTTTCTGAAAACGGTGTCGTATTTTATTAGAAAATGTCATTTATTTTCAATAAATACCATTATGTGTATAGCCAATGGTCAAAGTCCATATTAATATGCTTAAACTGTGATTCTCTTGGCTGTTGGACACATTTCTGCCAACTGGCCAATGCCTTTAAGAGCTTAATTAATTCTCATTGGTCAGGGAGGTTGACTATTCGGTCTAATGCTGCCCTCTACCGGCAATAGAGGGAACTACCACAAATCGTATACACTGTACAGCACAGATGTCTAAAGAGCAGACTGAGAGACAGTTCTTCACGGATTAAAGAAAAAAAAACACATTAGCAAATACATATCAATAATTTAACAACAGAATTTGTTGATGAGATTAATGCGGATGACACACATGTATAAAATCGTTTTGCCAGCTTTAGCTTTCTTGTATTAGTTAAAAAGTAAATTAATCTATAATACGTTGTTGGGGAAATTATTTACATTTATTCACTATGGATCTTCTCCTGTCATTTGCTAATAGTTGGTAACATGATTTCAGATGATATTTTACCTGGTTTAAAACATCTAATTTTAGAAAATTACACAAGTGTTAATAAAAATATAGAAGACTATATAGAACTATATAAAACATATTTTTGCAGTAATATTTCGTAGATCCAGACTATCTCTCTGTCTTCACTTGTGCAAAGAAAATTCTGGAGTAAGAGCAGTGGTTCAAGGCCCACGCCTTGACAGTAAAACATCCAGTCAAGATATTTTATTGTCTTTCTTAATGCGGCCTAGCCAGAAGTCAGAACACCTTACTATGGCCAACATATCAAAATTTGTAAGAGTTGCTCCCATTAACGTAGGGTCGCCAGTTCAAATCCCAGATTGGTAAAGGTACCACTGAGGTACCAGTGAACTAGATACTGTCCCCAAGCACTGCCCACGTCAACTGCCCACTGGATGGATGCTGAAGTTGCTTTCCACTATGGTGCACTGAAAGAGTGAACCAGTTAAAACAGAGGATGAATAAAGAAATGTTTGAAAGAAAGAAAGAAAGAAAGTCTCTGTAGGATCTCAAACATCCAGGACATGGCATTCCTGAGTGCTTGAATTGAAAGCAACCAGACTTTTTTAAAGGTTCTGGAAAACATTTCACCTCTCCTCTGAAAGGCTTCTTGGAACTCTCTATCACAATTTTAGAGCTGAAGAAGCATTTTGTAGGAAACGTCTTCAATTATCTTAAAAGAAATCAGGTTCGATTTTGATTCAAGCTCCCACCAGAGAGGAAAAAAAGTAGCAAGTAAGGAGCATGCAATGTTACACTGTGGCCACTTGTTGGCACTCTTATAAAAAGAAATGATTTACAGTGTCTAATCTTCTGAAAATGTTTCCTCAAGATTTTGTAAATTTCATTCATCAGATGGGTTTGCGAGGTCAGGTGCTGATGATGGAGAAGAGCTGGATCACAACCAAGCCAGGACACTGTTGCAAAGGAGTTTTTTAATCCGAATGAGTTTTTTCCTGGTTAAATAAAGGTTTAAAAAACACCAAAAATAACAATGTTATAATTTGTCAGACCCCAAGAGATTCTTCACACCAAACCTGACTAACATTGTTTTCTGGGTGGTGTAGTTCTGCTTGCAACACATGCCAATCATACAAAAACTCAAAACGTCTTGCATATTAATGCCAATAGTTTTGAAATCACATAAAGCTTATATAACGGTGAATGGGATGTGTACATGTACATGCTTTCTGAAATGAAAAATATCTTTAGTCGTAAATTTTAATATTTTCATCATCATTCACAAGTGAAAATGATTCATTTACAGCCAAATTAAATGCTTGTTTGTCTGATAAGATAAAGAAAGTGTGTAGGTGAGAAAATAACTATGGAGACAATTATTGTAACAAATTATATTACGGTAGAATCATGACAACAAACAAAAGGTGATTTTCATGCCTTATTTATTGAGAAAACTATTATTCAAGATAATATTATGTGGTTTTCCATAGGCTAGTATAAAATACTTTTTGTGTGTTTAGGAGAAGTTTATTTACACACTCTAGAAAGCAGAATTCATGACAAGTTTCCATCCAAAACCCCTCGATGCAAGGTACAATGGACCAAACAATCTCTGGAAGAGCAAGAATGAAGTATATACTGAACAGAACACCCTGCCTACAGTGAAGCATGGCAGTGGCGGTGGCTCTGTGGCTGCTTCTTCTTCTTGCAGCAGAGGGCAAGATAGATTCAATCAAATACCAGAAAATACTTAGAGAAAATGTTATGCCGTCTGTGATGAAGCTGAAGCTTGGGCATCACTGGACCTTCCAACAGGACAATGATTCCAAACATACCTCACTGACCACCAAAGCTTGGTTTCAGAAAAGACCCTGGAAGATTGTAGAGTGGCCATCACTGTTGCCCGACTTCAACCACATAGAAAATCTCTGGTTGGGTTTTAAGAAGTTGGTTGCAGCATGCAAACCTAAGAACATTAGTGAGCTGGAGGTGATTGCCCATGAGGAATGGGCTAAGATTCCTTAAGAGCGCTGCCAGAAGCTGGTGTCTGGCAAGGCATCACGTTTGCAGCAGGTCATAACAGCAAAAGGGTGCTTTACAAAGTACTAAAGATGCTTGTTGTCAAGGGGTTGAATAATTTAGAAACTGCAGTAGTCAGTAAAAGTGACATTTTGCGTTGAATGTACAGAAACCACTTGTAATATTAGTTGTGTTGAGCTGTTTAAACTGTTCTTTTTTGACTTGTTTATTACAAACAGCTGAAAGTTTGTAAATTTTGCCAATAACCCTAATTTGCAATGGGGATTGAAGCATTTTGAGTGCAACTGTATGAGGTGCCAATATCCCTAGCAATTAAAGTCTCCATTAAAAATGACATGTAAATTGATAAAGTTAGCAGGAAAACATTGACAGAAATGTTTTACTTTTATTAATTAATTTCTTGATTCTTCTTCTCAGTAGTTGAATAAATGTAGTTAACTTGATTTTAAACAACTGGCCCAGTCTTAAGTTTCACTTCACTACAAGTCGGACTTTTATAACTATGCGTGTGACAAATAAAGATATGACAGTCTATTCAGAATAACGAGTAAACCTAATGTAAGTTTAATGTGTTTCTGAGGAATGGAAGTAAACCTTCACACTTAGTAACACTACTAACTGATTTAACAAACAAACGCGAAAATAAACTACAAATAAACATTAACTTTATTGCCTGTTCTCTATCGCCGAACTCCACTGACTATTGCCATCTAGTGGCAGTTCGTAGCGATTACACCGAGAGATCTACTCCTCCATTAGACGTGCAGAGCAAAACCATTATTATTGACTTATGTTGAACAACATAATCCGTTTAGGATTTTAACAACAGTAACTAAACCTAATCATCACCATAAAACGTGTGGTTAAGGCATGGGCTTGCAGCTGGGTAAAATCAAATCCTCTATCAAATCCTGACTGACGGATTTGTAAGGCGGGCAGAAATCGGCTGTTACTTGTAAACACATTATGAGTTGATAAGGTGATTAGCGACGTGGAGGCACAACACAACATTTAGGAAGGTTTCATGGGAAGAGTGGCCCTGCATGCTAACGCCTATTGATCGTGGGTTTTTATTGGCAGGGAGCAATTGTTAGTAAACCAAGTTTGATTGATCCGGAGAGCAGGAGGGTGAGGTCATTGGTTGCTAATAAAGGCCCCGCTGTCTGTTACACATCTATTAATTCTTTTTGACAGTACGCAGTGGCCCAGAAAATTAGCCTCCAGTGGAGCAAATTAAGCAATTTGAGCCAAAGGTGTTTGGAAAGTACAGTTTTCGCAAGTGAAACTTGTTCAACTGGATGATTTAAAAAGTGCATAAGTTCTGTCAAATCACAATAAGGTTTCAATTGTGTTTTGTAAGTTTTGTCCATTTTGCCCTTCAGAGTCATACATTTTATTATTTAAGGGAATGATTATTTGTCACTTTAAAGACAGCACAGCACAGCACACAGTGCACCACAATCAAATGTGATCTCTGCATTTGACCCACCCGTAAAGGAGCAGTGGGCAGCTTTTTTGGCAGCACCCGGGGAGCAGTGCTTAGGGACAGTATCTTGCTCATGAGTATCTCAGTGGTATACTTACTGGGGATTTGAACCAGCAACCTTCTGATCATGGAGCCAGCTCCATAACTGCCCTGATAACAATTACCAACTGATAAATCTGGCATTTGATTCTTGCTTTCATCTATCATGCCAGGGTGTCTCCATCCTCCGACTCCATCTCACAGCTCCCAAGAGCACACTGTGATGTAATGAGCATGTGCCACAGGG
This sequence comes from Distichodus sexfasciatus, assembly GCA_032718565.1. Taxonomy (NCBI): domain Eukaryota; kingdom Metazoa; phylum Chordata; class Actinopteri; order Characiformes; family Distichodontidae; genus Distichodus; species Distichodus sexfasciatus. Next base: position 952,454 of record JAVGVS010000123.1, read on the forward strand.
TACGGTAGCCTATTTGATGCCACTTCTGCCAATTCAACATCATCAGAAACACTTGGTAGCTGAAAATACCTGTCTTTGTAAAAAGGGCAAAATATTTTTATAATGATGTAGCTTTTTTCCACACTAAATTACTATTGTGACAAAAAGAAATTATTGCAAAAGCTACAGAAGAGTAAAATAATGCAAAACTACGTGTAATGCAGTGTTTCACATGCTGAATGCCAAAATTCTTCATTCTGGTCTGTTCTTAAAGCTGATATGACAATACAATTTGGAGTGTAGTACTGAAGGCTTCGCAGTGCCACGTTCCCTCGTGGAAAACCCAGCAATCCGTGGCTCAGTTTGGCACCATTTTGTGTGTACCAGCAAAAACAACAGCTGCTCTCATTTTACAGTTAACAAAATTAGCACCAGGCCTCCTGCAGTGCCACAGAAAGAAACTGTTCAATATCCCACAGCCACCACACACTCTCTGACACACACACCAATTCCTCTAAGCCTCACTCTCCCATTACTCCTAATCCTAGTCCAGTAGCTAAAGTCACACTGTCTAGCAGATTAGAGAGTTGATGTGTGCTGGACATGCTGGGTTTACAAATGTTTATTTCCTTCTGCTCAGAGACTGGAAGGGTCAATATTTCTGATGGGCAAAAGTGATTTTCTTTGTTCAAACTTGTGGTAAACTCGTAATTGATTGGTTTAAATATGATACTTCGTCTTAATCATCTACTTAATCAATAAACACAAAACAAAATTAATTAATTACTGAATTCTAAAATACTTACATTTGTAAAGAGAGAAAAATAATAGTGTTTCTAGTAGTGTGGCAAAACATTGTTACAAGAAATTACAGTATTTGGATATTTTTACAATGGATTGAATATGTTGAAGTGTTGTCAGTGTTGAAATGTCACGTAGTTAAAGAGTGAAATGAAAATTTTACACCTCACATTGATCGACATGCATAACTCTTAAGACTGAAACTGAGTCAAGGCTGAGATGTGTAGCTACCCTAAACACAAGCGTCGACTGGATCAACACTGATTGAAATCCCAATAGAACTGTAAAGCAAGCGCACGTTATTGATCTCAGCAGACTCTATAAATTTGCCCTCCCCTAATCCCTCTTTTGCCAGTCCCACTGCTACGATATATATAACATCAAATCATCTAAGGGCAAGCTAGAATTATTAGGCCAGCAAGCATGTCAAGATAAGAACGGTCAAAATTACCCAGGAGATGCAATCTCATAGTCATTAGTGTTATCTTGAGTTTGTAGAAAACAAGTCTTTCCAAGGTCATCTGAACAAGAACCTATGGTTTATTGAGTTGCAGGTGAGATTAAGATGATACTCGGCAGTACATTTCTGATGGCCCTAAATTATGCATACCATTTCCCATTTTACATTGATTCTAAAAATGGAAGACCATCTCCTTTCTATGAAAGCATTTCCACACAGCTTTGTGCTACTTTACAACAACCCACATATCCCACACAGATTTTGCTAGGGAGTTATTAACAGAGCTGTATTAATAAAACATGAATACATTGTAGTGGAAAGATCAACACCCAGGAGTTTAGTGGACAAGCTGTTTTTGACGGCCCGTCATGTTAATCTAAAAGTCAGCAGAACACTGCAAGCTGACGCTCACGTCGTCCCAGGACATTACATTCTTTTTTGATATTGAAATGACTCTGATATTGCAGAAAAAAGTGCAATAGTCAAAAGACAACATGCATCGTTCCTCTGCAAAAATGCTGTTAGGGTCATCTGGACAGCAATAAAGGCAAACGAGTTTTACAAGTCGTGCATCTAACTTTCAAAGTTTTTCATTTTTAGCATTTATCAGATGCTCTTATCCAAAGTGACTGCCATTTTCTAATTACATGGACAGTCTTGCTGGAGCAATTTGGTGTTAATGGTCTTGCTCAGGAAGTTTAATGATGTTGGATAGAGCTGGATTTTAACCCTTTAACGTCTTCTTCTTTGACAGCTTTGGTAAAGGTGTGTAACTTAGCCAGTGTAAGAGCTGTTGATTCAAGTCTTTATTTACAGGTTTGAAGATGTGGACTACAAAGCACTGATGTACATTGCTCTGGGTAAGAGCGTTTGCTAAATGCTTTAAATGGAAATGTATTTCTTGGTCTGTAAGTGAGTATCCTACGACTGGACCACCACCTCTCTTTGGGGCAGTTGGTAGTGTAACAGGTAGGGAGTTAGGGTGATCGTGTGAAGGTAAGGTCGCCGGTTTAAGTCCCGGACTGGAAAAGGTGCCACTGTGGTACTCATGAGCAAGGTAACGTCCCCACACACTGTTCCCCAGGCGCTGATAAAAAGCTGACCACTGCTCTTTCACAGATGGGTCAAATGCAGAGGTCACATTTCACTGTGGCGGAGTGTGGTGTGTTCACAATGATAAATAATCACTCACTTAAGAAAACTTCAGAATTTCATTGAGAGTAAAATACTGCATGTCTTTTTGTTTTGTATTTTGTATTATTAATACTTTTTCTTTAATTACAGACTTTTAAAAATCTTTAATCTGCATATTGATATATCTTATTATAGTATGTATAGTAATATTAATATATTGACCTTACATTCAGTATTATTAATATATTTTCTCTATCATGTCCTTAATCTACATCCAAAGTGAACCTCACATTTTCTTTTATATATTCAGCAAGGCTTAGAATAAATTTCTACTCCTTATAGAATAACAATATTAATATATTGTTGTTAAATATGTTATTAATAATGTTATATTATTCCCATTCTTTGCAGATGATTTCTCAGTAAACCTAGAATTTGATTTTAATTATTCAGCAAGGGCTGAGAACAAGCTTGACCCACCTTTGATCCAAGCAATTGTTTAAACAGAGCAGCCCGGTGCATTTTAGAGATGCTCTTTTCCCAACCAGTATCACATGACTCCTTTGTAGTCCTCCAAGACAACATACCCATAGTTTTAGAGGTGAGGGTGGAATACTGTGATGTCTAATTAACCTAGAGGTCATGAGTTCAAGCCTAGCTGTATCCTAAATCCAGCGTTAAAACCGTTGGGATTCCTGCTCAAGGCTTTTAATCCCATGTTGCTCCAGGGAGACTGTCCCTGTCTTTAGGAAAAGCGAGTGTATCTGGTTAAGAGCGTCTGCTAAATGCTGTGAATGTAAATGTCTATTGTACTTATCAACAGACTAGAATCAAGACGCTGGCTGAGCTTTTCCCTCCAAGTCAAAGTCTAAGAGGACTCATCAAACAAAATTTATTTTTAGGAGTATCAAAATTTGGAGAGTGTTAATTTTCGAGGGGTTGTACAACAAAACGCAACAGTTCTGTTATCTAAAGGAAGTTTTTATCTCCACCCCCAGGCCCTGAGAAGAGTCTTGTTGCACGTCTTCCTTGTTATTTGAGCAGTGACAAGGGGGGAGGGGGGGGGTCAGTTCAGGAGGAGTTTGATGCTGTAAGAGGGCAAGAAGTGTCACATAGTTTTATTATTGAAACGTTTTAAGAAATATTGTTTTAATATTGAAAAGGTAAGTTTTCAGAGCTAAAAAATAGTAAGATGTTCTCAAAATCCTGTTCCTTTAGTCAGATTCTGGCATCATTGTTTTTTTCCCCACAGAAGTGTTTGGGCAGTGCTTGAGTCAAACGCTGAGGTCACAGATGGTTTTAGTGCTGCTCTGTGTCATCTCGTGGCGCTGATATAAATCAGGGCGCAGTCACCCGAGCCCTCGCCGCTCAGTCTCGGGCGCTGCTCCCCGCCTCCAGTCTCCTCGTCCTCATGGAGGAGGTGAAGGAGAGGGACAGCAGCAGGTAAACATAATTTATGACCCCAAGAGCTTTCGAATGGCCGAAAACAAAACAGCGTGCTCGTATTTCCGGCATCAATTTTTCATGGGTTTTCTTTTACAAGGTCACAGGGTGGCACCCTACACTGGACACAGGCCTCATCTGTCCATCCTTCATAAAGCAAATAAACAAATAAACAAAGAGACATCAAACTACCACCCGAACTCACTGTTGTGTGGTTGTGTGCATCAATGAAAAATCAGGATTATATAGCATAGTGAAGACGACTGATCACATGTTTATGTGGATATTATCATTTTCTTTACGTTGGGTTTGAGTGACCAGTGGAAAATGCCCCAGGTATTGACGCTCGAGGGCATATGAGTTAAGAGCGTCCTCTATTTCTCTCTCTCTCTCTCTCTCCCTCTCTCTCACGTCCACACACTGTGACGTGTTCCACCCGATGCTAAATGACAACCGGCAGGCTGTGTATAGCCTTCACTGATGGTTATCCAAGGTTGGGCTGATATCTCCATGACAGAGTTTCAAGTTTGAGTTGTTTGTGACTGATGACTGTCGTCCTGGGTGTCCTTTGAAAAAGCAAATGGATTGATGCAGTGTGACACCAACAAAACACAACTAAAAATTCATGTTCCTAGATACAGTTCTCAGTATTCTGCCCAGTAACAGATATTATATGTGGATTAAAAGTATGTCATCAAATAAGAAGAAAAAATAAATGTGTAAAGAAATTTGAACTAGTCATTCTAGGAAGAGTCTGGAGTAAACATGACCCAGTCCAATTAAAACAGGGTTCATACTCTTTAAAGGCTGATCTACACAACTGTAATATGCATCAAGAAGTATAAGGCTTGAGACAATCAGCGTAATTGAACTGAGGACACAAAAATGATGTATGTACATTTCTGTAAAAAAAAACAGGACATCTTTAAGTATGAGAAATCATGCGTGAAGCGAAATTTAGATATTTGAACATCTCGTATCCAATTTTGGGAGCAGTCTGGAGTAAATATCATGTAACCCAGATTAAAAGAGGGTCCTGTCATATTAAATGTCTAATAAAAAGGCTTAATAGACGATGTGGGAGTTGAACGGTGTAATTGAGCAGATGATACAAAAATGCAATGCATGTGTTTGTAGTTACATTTTGCTATTTTGAAGTTTTGTGTAGACTTCCAGAGTAAATAATGAATATACTGTATAACACAGTCGAGTTGTGGTGATGGTGGTCTAGTGGTTAGGAAACTCACCGCTGGACCAACAGGCCGTGGGTTTGAATCATACCTCTAGCACTGCAATGACCAATTATTATAAATGACTGATCCACACAACAGTAAAATATATTGGAATTGCAAAAAGGAATGAACATTTCTAAATGTGAATGAACGAGGTATAAATAACAGTTACTGAACAACTTCCCATTACCAGAATATGAACTTCCCATTTCACATTTTGTGTAAACTGGATCTAACCCAATCCAGTTAAAATTGGGTTATGGGTGTCTGTGTGGATATTCGTGGGGAAACAAGAAATCAGAACTTCCCTTTTCCAGTTTAGTGTAAATTTATTGGAATCCACTGGAAACGAGAAGTACCCAATTTCTTCCTGCTAACACCCCATTAATCGAGAACTGAAGAAGCCTTTTTCATAAGGGATGAGACATCTTCAGGAATCTAAAAGAAGCCTATTCGCCTTTGATTTGAACACTCAAGATTACCATGTCCTTGATGGCTGAGAATGTACAGCACCTAAGAATCACATGCATTCATGCATAAGTTGAACATACATCTTTTTTTGTGTCATCAGCTCAAATACAAAGTTGATTTTAAACTCCAAATGTGAACTACAGGCATTTAGGTTGCCAGTTTAAAACCACCCTGTACCCTATTCCAATTGGACTGGGTTATATCCTATTTACACAAAACTGAAAACGTGTTCGAATTGAAGAGTCCTGCAACTAAAAGAAATGTTCATACCATTATTTTACAGAAGCATACCTACATCCAAAACAGAGAGACTCAGGAGGAGTTTCTATCCTCAGGCCATCCGTTTCCTTAACCAGGACATGCCTTTCTAGGTCTCAGTTCTTTATATGCTGCTAATACATACTTCGCTGTTACAATAACTTATACTGTACATGTCCATGCTATTACATGCTGCTATTACATACCTCATATCGTTGTTACGATAACTATACTGTCAATTAGTCCATGTTATTATATGCTGCTAATACATACCTCTTATTGTTACGATAACTTATACTGGTTGCCACTTCATTGTCACATGCTCTACTCTGCTATGTACAATGCTGCAGCTGCACTTGGCACTTTAAAAAATCATCTCTTTGCACCTGTCCTGCCCTAGCACATTTACAATTTTTACAGTGTTTACATTGTCAGGTTTGCACATTTAACTTTATGTTCCTTATGTTCCTTATTGTATAATATATAGTTTTATTTTTGTCCTGTTACCCCAGCCTCCGTATTTAAGTTAGTATTTATGTTTGTAAGTTTGTATTGCGTCTCTATCTTCCTTGTCTATTGCACAGTTAAAAGAGCGGATCAGGATACATTTCACTGCTTGTTGTACCTGTATAACTTGCACGTGACAAATAAAGAATCTTGAATCTTGAATCCTTTAGTATTTTTAGCTCAATTCTACAGTTCATCATCCACGCCATTCTTTCTGCTGTCTAGCTCTCATTTAGATCAGTCACTCTCATTCACATCAGAACCTGAAAACTCAGAGACTGTATGTATGTATGCATTTATGCATCTCTTTATGAAGGTGTGTGCGTGTGTGTAAATGTAAGTATGATACGCCTTCATGCCTCCGTATCCATGTTCTGGGGGGGTGAACCGCACTCGCCCTCTCCTCAGACGTGCCGTCATTGCAGCCAATGACATCATCCAGACAGTGTGTGTGTGTGTGTGTGTGTGTGTGTGAAGCAACCTGGCCCGTCTCATCCCTCTGGTCGTCCCGTCCTCCCCTCCATCCAGCCCCAAACATCCCGGTTGGCATTGCCCGGAGCGGATCAGGTGGAAAGCTGAGCAGGTGGTCATAGACGTCCGAGCGGGAGAGCGGGAGAGCAGGTGGGGGCGTTGTCTCGGCTGACTGCAGGGGGGCCGACGCTGGACTAATCCCATCTAAAGCAGCTGGAGAAGGGGGGATGGGGCGGAGTGGGGTGGGGGGGTTAGCACCCAGGTGTGAAGAGTCCTGCTCGGAGTCCTACATTACTGTTCCCCGTGGGCCGGCCTGCATTACAATAGAGGTGTGAGGAAGACGGGAGCATTGTGGCCAAGCTGTGAAAACAGAAAGACAAAAGAAGAAGAGGAGAGGCGTGAGGGCCAATGAGAGGCTAGCTGAGTGTGAAAGAGGGCAAAGAATGTGTCAAAGAAACCACATCATGAGGAGGCTAAAGTTAGAGTAATGAGTTTATACGGCATCAAAGCGGGTCTGTGGTTGCTGAACAAGAGAGATGTGTGTGGTTCAAGATTAATGGGGAACATTAATAAAAACAATGTACGAAAATGAGTTGTTGGTTTTACACACAAAAGAGTGTTAGAATCAGAGTTAGAATCAAGTTTAAAATAAAGCACATATAAATAAGGCACATAGTATAAGCATATATAAATAGACTATAAACTCTAAACGAGAGAAAGAAAAGGAGATTGTACAGTTTAGTTACATGCAGTATTTAAACTACAGTTAATGTCCTGGAATTGTCTTTTTACATTAAATGTGTGTTACATCTACAGCACTTCATTATGAAAATTCGACACAGACAATCAATTTAAAAAATAACTGCATTCTTATAAAGTCTAAATGAACTCAATAATATGTGTAAATATATGGAATTGGCTTTGGTGGTTGGTGCTAAAACAATTAAGGAAAATGATTAAAAACTATGCAAGATAATTATATAAATCCATAGAGTAGAGACTTTTTTGAACATCTGCTGTGTAACTTAGTTACAGAATTTTTATTTTGATACAATTACATTGCAGTTGTTTAGTTGCATTATCTGATTGTTTCATTAGGTTAAAGCAACACAACTGATTATTATTTACAGTGAATAGGATATATTTTCTTCCCTAATTTTCCTACCGGCTTTTAACATGTATTCTAAAAAGAATTTATATATATGTACATATTTAATTTTATATTTATTTATATACACATATATACATACATACATATATACACACACACACACACACACGCACACATATATATAAGCATGACACGTATACACATGCATAACACACACACACACACACACAAATAATAACACAGTGGCACATCGACATAATAACAATAACATGACATTATGTTAGGAATCTCTAGGATAAGTTTCCATTCACAGAATTAAGTCGGTGGACAGAATGACCGAGACATCATTGAGCAGTGTCCTTGGTAAACAGATGTGTTGTTTGTTCAGCACATTTTATGAGGTGTTGTTGTTGGGGAGAAAAATCACAATTACAGTCAAAGAATCCTGGTGCATGCCAAAGAAAACACTTACACAGAGTAACTATACCGTGACATAAATGTGTAGAATGCAGAAGAAAAAGACCAAGAGAAGAAAGTGACCTGTGGCATGACATCATGACCTAAGCTGGAATGATGTGCATCCTAGTGTTAATGGGCTGGTTTAGTAATGGGCTTAAAATAGTAACGGGGTGTATTAGCATGGTCAATGAGTCATTCAGGATCAGGATCTTGGTGTGTGTGTCTGACTGTGTGTATATGTGTGTGTGGGAGGAGGGTTTTGCATTCATTCAAATTCAGAGTTACAACAACAACAATGGTGCTTTGGCATGAAAGATTAATTCTCAGTTCTCTGACCTCACTGTAATCAACAGATCAGATCAGTGGCAAAGCAGTGAGTTTATGACCGTGTGCACGTTTGAAGTGTATCGTAAAATATGCCTCATTTTTAATTTGCATGCTTTGAAATTGATTTACATTGAAAGTAGAATATTTCTCCAATATCCAATTTTGTGAGAGTGTAAGAAAACCGACCATTTAAAGACTCCAAGTGGCTTCAGAAAGACTGTCCCTGTAATTAAGGATTGTAAGTCACTGTGGATAAAAGAGTCTGCTAAATGTCATAAAATGTTTTTTAAAAGGGAAGCCGGCGGCCTGTCGGTGGGATACTGGTGGTCTGATAACAAAGAGGTTGTTAATTTGACTCAACCTCTATCCTACCACCCTTAACCCAAGTAGAAACTTCCAGAAGTACACACGCAAAGTATCCCTTATGTAGATGGAGGACTTTAGTTTGTGTGTCTGTGCAGGTTTTTATAAAGGTGTGAGAGGATCAATTTTTCACCAACAACAATAGAAACATGACATTTGTCAGTTTTCTGTGCAAGTAAATCTCTTTACGTGAAGGTTGGAAAAAACTAACTTAATTGACAAATTAAAAGTCATCATTTTTTAGTTGCCGAGGTGAGGTTTAAGGCTAGCTGTAATATTGTTTAAATATAAATATAAGCAACACAAGTACCTCACAAAGATGAGGCTGTGTGTATGTGCAGGTTTTATAAATGAAAGGAAAACCTGAGATTTGTCCGTTTTTGAGGCTGTGTTCTCTTTAGGCTGGTCTTCATAAGGGACAAAAGTTCTTCCTTTTTACAAAAAGTAGAGTAAATTTTGGTTTTTAGTTAATTAAATGTAGGGTAAATTGTAGTTTAGTTAACTCTCTAGTAAAAAGTTCAAAGATTTGTGTGAATGAACAAATGAATGAATGAATTGTCCCTTTTTGGCCGTGAGGACATTTTTGAATGTAAAAGTTTGTCCTCATAAGCAACAAAGTTCTAGTTTTTATTTTAAAAATAACTATGTTTTGGGTACTGAGGTGAAGTTTTAAGTTTGCTGCAGTATTATGTAGCTCTAATAATAATAGTAGCACAATAGGTATCTCACAAATGTTGTTGTATTGTCCCCTAATTGAAAGAAAAACTTGAGGTTTGTCAGCTTTTTGTGGCTTTATTTTGGGGATATTTCTGATTGTGAGGGTGATCCTTTTTGGTTACTGAAGTTAAGTTTAAAGTTATCTGTAGGATTATTGAGCTCTAGTAACAAGAAGTACCTCATAAAGGTTGAAAGACGTGAATGTGTGTGTAGGTTTTTATGAGGTTGTGAAAGCAGCTTATTGTGCCCTCCATGAGATTTCTGTATTAAATATCAAATCCATTGATCTATGTACCTGAGATTTGTTAGCTTTTTTGCCCGTGTGAGGACATGTGAGGGTTGGTCCTCATAAGAAAAAAACTTTCCAGCTTTTATTTTCAAAATGAAATGAGTCTTTTTGATGACTGAGGTTGAGTTTAAAATTAGCTTTAGTATTATTTAGCTCTAATTATAAGTACCAATATAAGTACATCCCAAAGGTTGAAAGACATGAACGTGTGTGTAGATTTTTTCAGGGAGACTTTTTTGCCTGCGTGAAGGGGGTTAATCCTCAAAAAGAAAAAACATCTAGCATTTATTAAAAAAATTGAAAGAGTCAAACATTTTTGGTTACTAAGGTTAAGATTAGCTTTAGTATTATTTTGCTTGAGTAATAAGTACCAATAAAAATACATTACAAAGGTTGAAAGACAGACGTGTTTTGTCAGCTTTTTGCGGCTGCGTTTTGGATATGTCTGATTGTCAGTTTTTATTACTGGGGTTAAGTTTAAGGTTAGCTGTGGGATTAAGGATTACTAACCCTAGAAACAACTAGCAGTACAAGTACCTCACAATGGTTGAAAGATTGTGTGTGTGTGTGCGCACAATCCAGGAAGATGATGTCATCAGTAGTGACCAGGCTCTAGCCGCAGGTGTCCTGGGGCTCTTTACAAAGCCGCCATCGGCATGTTGGCATTAGCGTCTGAATGGAGCAGATTAGCTGATGGCTGGAGGTGGGAGACCCCCTGCTGAGGGGGCTTTTTCAGCACCACATTCTGTGTGTTCACACAGCCGCTTATACAGGTGTTGATTTGATCTTTCTGAAGTATCCTGAAGAGTCCATTGATATGCAGTCACCTTCACTGATTCATTTTGGCTCGTAAGAATGGCAACGGACTGTGCTGACATTCACGGCCGTGCGCTCTGGGCTCTCAGCCTTTGTGTTCAGGTGTAACATAAACCAGAGACAATATGAAAACAGTTAACATGTTATTTGCGTTCTCGGAATGCATCACCCTTGTGAAATATTAGGATTCTGTACCAGATAATATTTTTGTTTAAAACACTTTTTTGACACTTTCTCTTTTTTTGTCTTACTGTACTTTTAAAAGAGGAGCAAGACAAAGAAAAAGTAATTGACACTGGAGTAGAGTGTTTCCAGTTATGAGGTTAAATAAGTGTATTAATATCAAATTCATAAAAATCCAAGGAGTTAGCAAACATGATCAGATTTTTACATTTTTCCTTTGTACTTTTTGTAAATCTAGAATACTAGAACTACTAGAAATCCTGGAATATAATTTTTCATCTATGATGGAAAATGTGTGGATTAAATACATAATTTTCGTTCATTACAGGCATCTATCTATCTATCTATCTATCTATCTATCTATCTATCTATCTATCTATCTATCTATCTATCTATCTATCTATCTATCTATCTAAATACAGAAACAATAACCTGTTAATTGCAAAAGCATTACCGTTGTAAAATGCTGCCATTTGTTTTTTACATAAAACACTTATTTGACGCATTCACTCATTGTACTGTAAGGCAAAGAAAGTCAAAACACTAGAGTAGGGTGTTACACTAGAGTAGTGGAAAATGTGTAGATTAGATACAGCATACAGCATAATTGTATTTTCTGTCCCAATATCTATCCATCTTTATACAGATATATAAACATTTTAAACAGTATACATATATATATATATATATGTATATATATATATATATATATATATATATATATATATATATATATATATATATATATATATATATATATATATATATATATGTATATATATATATATATATATATATGTGTATGTATATATATAAATACATTAAAGTAACTTGACATTATCTTTTGCTACCAGCAATACACTTTATTTTGATTATAATAATGTAGCTCAACCCAATTGAGATGCTATGGGCGGAACTGGACCGTGATGTCCGTAAGAAGTGTCCAAACAGTGTGAATCATTTTTGGGCAATCCTTCAGGCGGCTTGGAATAATATATCAAGTCAATGTTTGAATAAACTGACAGCTTGGATGCCCAGATTACGCAGAGCTGTAAGAGCTGCTAATGGTGGATATTTTGATGAATCCAAAATGTCAGTATTTTCTATGTATAAACTGTTTAAGAAACTGTTTATGTAATAAAATATGTTTTCGTAGTGTGTGTTGTTCCTTATCAGTGCAACATTATCACAAATTAAAAGGATTCGCGGTAATACTGTCCAAACCCCACTTTCTAGGCTGCCCAAACTTTTTGGAGGGCAGTGTGTGTGTGTGAGTGTGTGTATATATATATATATATATATATATATATATATATATGTATACTGTTTTAAATGTTTTATTTTTATTATTTATTGTTATTTGCAACCTTTATGCACATAGCTGGTTGGTCACTTTCCAACATTTCACCAAAATTTGCATTAATCAGCACTGAAATGCTCTTTCTAATTTGTGGTAATGCTGTCAGTTTTTGAATAGATTTTCCAAAGCACCTATTAAATCAATGTGTACCAGGTCTTCATTTGGAGAGTTGTCTTTGTCTTTTTTCTCCTCATGTTCAAAGTGGGAAAGGCCAGTTTTAGCTTTAGGAAGGTTCGGACGTTTAGGATCCCTCCCACCTGTTCCCAGCTGCGATGACAGCAAGATTGTTTTGTTAGTGGGCCACTCTCTATTGGTGTCGACACGAACACTTGTCAAAACCCTTTCATGTTCTGTTGTCGACTCTCATTAAGGCTTCTCTGGTTTGTGTGTGTATGTGTGTGCAGCCAAACTCGAGATTAGTTTGCACATGGAGGTGCGCAAAGTTCAAAGAGAAATGTTCAGAGGGGCTAGACAGAGATATGCGTCTTTGATTCACAGCGCTTCCGCCATTTTAGCGCTCAAGCCAAGATCCTTTTCTAGTATTTCTTATATGTTGTGAGTATTTGAAAAGCTAGAGGGGGCAGGAGTTTGTGTTGTCTGAAGCGAAGCTTCATGGTCACCCATCTCTCTCAGATCACATTTGTCTGTTCTTCAATCAATACTCTTGCTTTCATGTGCCTCCTTGGGATTCCCTCCCCCTTCACACACACACTCTCTGTTTCCCTCACACGCACTCAGACACACACATTCATTACTGCAGCTGATAAAGTCTGGTCGGTTTTACAGATGCCGCATTGTGGCCAGGGGCTGAAATGCACAGCGTGAGTTAGATTCTGAATCCGTCTTCGGCTTTTCCTCAATCATACTGCTGGGAAATAAGTCCGAATGGCATTAGTTCCCCTGAAAATGCAGTATTAATGAGAACTTACACGTTTCCACACATTAATATTGGAACACATTTGTACCCCTGTTGTTGATATTGAGCTGTCTGCATGATCTCACACAGCCGAGCTCTGGATGGGGGTGGGGGCTAGGAGAGGCTGTTGATGCCTCCTAAAGCTGTGCGACTGAAAACCAGAGTGGAAACAAAGTTCACACGTGGAAACATCAAACGCAGAGGTGCCATCCAGCTGTGAGGACCCATTATCGATCCAGGACTGGGGTCAGATGCTTGGGACCGTCTGGAGGGAGGAACGGGTGCTGAGAGGCAGCAGGATATGATGAGGGAGATGGAGGAGAGCCTTCAGGCCATATTCAAGGCCATTGAGCGTGTATGTGTGTGTGTATGCAGGCTGGGTGGGAGTAATGGATGTACGCAGATGACACACAGCTCTCACATTTCACTACAAACTGTACTTGTATATATATGTGTAACAAATAAAGGATCTGATAATGTTGACGTAAGATTAAAAGATGTTTGAGGGAGTCTCTCCTTCCACTAGTACAGAGTGAGTGCAGATCTATCCAAACATTCAGATAGAAACTTTTGGGGGTACAGTTTCCCAGTGTTGGTAGTGCCAGTGTGGCATCCCTGGTGGTCTAGTGGCTAGGATTCAGCACGCTCCCTGCCATGGCTGGGTTCGATTCCTGGTCAGGAAAACTATTTGGGGGCAGTTAGTGGCATAATGGTAGGGTGGTCGCCCCGTGATCAGAAGGTCGCAGGTTTGAATCCAGGGCCAGTACTCATGAGCAAGGTACCGTCCCCAAGCACTGCTCCCCGAGCGCTTGTTAGCTGCTCACTGCTCCTTCACGGATGGATTAGGTCTCATTTTGTTGTGGTACACTGTGTGCTGTGCTGTGCTGTCATTGTGTGTTCACAATGACAAATAATCACTCACTTTCACTTTCACTAGGGGTAAGATTTGAACACACTACCTCTTGGTCCAATAGAGCACCACCCCAATGATATGATCAATACTGACTAACAGAATTAGTTGCCAGCATCACTAAAAACAAATTAAAGGTGTACTTGGGTAGCTCCTTCTTAAATGCTTAAATTTTAAAATGCTCTACAGTGGAAATTATGCAGAACACATCCCACTTTCGAAACGAAAATAATATTTCATTTGTGACATTTAGCAGAGCGACTTCCCTGAAGCAACTTGGGGTTAAGGGTATTGCTCAGGGTCCCAATAATGGTAGTGCTGGAGGTAGGATTTGAAACCACGACCACTAGACTTGACTAACATCCTTTATGTTTATGGAATATATCAGACACTCTGATCCAGAGCTAAGAATCTTTCTCTATTTTATAATTACAGGGGCAGTCTCTCTGGAGCAACTTGGGAGGTGCAAGGGTGGTAGTACTCAGAACTGTGTAGAGATGATTTTGAATCTACAATCTCTGGGGCCGTATTTGCGTGAAATATAACTTAATTAAAGTGAGTGATTATTTGTCTTTGTGAACAGAACAAAGCACAGCACACAGTGCACCATTATGAAATGTGACTGCATTTGACCCATCCATGAAAGAGCTGTGGGCAGCGCTTGGCAGCACCTGGGGAGTTGTGCGTAAGGACGGTACCTTGCTCATGAGCACCTCACTGGCCGCTTTACCGGTCTGGGACTTGAACCCACAACCCTCCAAATCCCTAACAGTTTCGCTACCAGCTGCCCACTACCACTAGACCACCACCACCCATGGACCTGTAATACTGTATGTGTGATCTTTAGTCCTTTAATCCCAGTCAGTTATATAAATGTTTAGATTGTTTGGATCAGATCACAAGTCAGTTTATTTTTATTCCAAAACCAACAATCATACAGGAAAAGGTTAACCAGATTTTAATTACTGATTAAGAGCCTGTGTCCACCAAACACATTTTTTTGCGCTGACGGTACCTATTTTTAACACAAATCCAATGAGCTTCAGCATTCAGAGCGCTAAGCGCCTTTAGCAAAGTGGAGATGTTTTTTTAACTGCAGCACTCTGAGCGCTAAGTTAAAATCCGTTCAACTTTTAGTACAGCACAGGGCTCATCAGTGTCACTCCTCTCTCGCTAGCCAATCAAAATTGAGGAAGGGGTGGGACATACACAGTCAAGAACTCACTAACAACAATGGCAACATATCTGGAGCAGCTGGAGAAGCTGATGGGCCAATCTTCTCCCGCACAATTAGACCCTGTTTAGTCTGCAATATGCCTTGAAATGTACATCAACCAGATGCAACTCTTGAACTAATCGGTGGTACTGTCTCAGCTGTTTTCTTCCACGGTTTATCTTATGCAGCAAATCTTTATGTTTCGAAGACATGTTATGCTAATGCCAAGATGCGATTTATATACACTGTAAAGATAATCTTGTTGGCTAAACTACCAATCTCAAATGAACGTTACAATGTTTACATAAAATAGGAAGGAACGAAGTGAGAAAATGCCCAGAAAGCACTCTTGAAGTGAGATTTTCACCGCTCTCAGTGCAAAAAACCCGTTTGGTGGACACAGGCCCCAAGTGTACTCATTGGATAAACATCAATGTAAATTGATTTAATGTTGAATCAGCTGAATTATTACTTTATGGAAACAAAATAGTGCTATTATAAGCATAATATTGTCATATTTCATTCAAATCTGACATGAAGAAAAACGATAAATTATTGACCACACTACCAGTTTTAGCAAATCCTCATTTACAGTACTTTTTGCTAATTTCAGTTTGAATCAGTGTAATAAAGCAGGAAAATCAAGTTTGCACTGTCTGAAAAAGGAAAATGATCTATTTAATCTGGGATAACATGGGAAGAAGGGTCTAACTTTGTTAGCATTTGACAAGCAATAGTGGAAGGAAAATAATTATACTTATGTGACCCTCCACGGCAAAACCAGTCGCTTGTCGCAACGGAGGTTTCCGAGAAAAACGACCGTTTATGTTGCATGGAGTAAAATTTTGGATTTTTTGTTCTTAGTGTTTTGAAACAATGGAAGGTCTATACTGTACTGTTGTGAATAAATTTGGCTGAAAAACTTACCCTTTCCATCCTAAAAACGTGACTTTCTTGAGGTGAGGAATTCAATTCCAGCAGAATGTTAAAAGTTTCTGTTTTGACCGCTCTACTTCAATATTTACGGTAAATCCACTGGTTGACTAGCGTGAAGATATTTCTCCGGAATCCATCTTCGTCTCCCGAGTTCAGTTAACCTAACGCAGGTAGGCTATCCGTGTGGCTGTGAATGCAGCGTAGGCTACCGTAAATGCAAACGTAGCCGCAACCGCACCAAGCGTCTGTGAGTGCTACGGTGATAGTCAACTTCAAAGGCAGATTTCTCCGTTTCTCACTTGGCGTGACAGGAGAACTCAATTTTGAAAATTTACGACAAGCGACTGGTTTTGCCGTGGAGGGTCACATATAAAACAGTGGCAGTATAGATTTGTCTAAAATGTAATATGTTAACAAGTAAAATGACTGTTTACTGTATTTTATGATTTTTTTTGGTAATATGAGGCACACTTCGTCAGTTGTAACACAACATAAACTTTTGATTGGTTGTATAGACAATGTGCAGAAAACTGTGACTGAGTGAAGTTTTTTCTTACACAAAAGTATCACAAAAGAAATGACCTTTTCCACTCCATTAATAAAACAAGTTTATAGTAGGCACCCTGACACACTGGAGATCCTTTGATGGTGGATTTGTTTTTCATCCACACGTCTATTGATCGGACAGCAGATAGAACGGCTTCACTTCAAAGCCTTTTTACTTCAGTCAGGCTTGTTTAACCATGTCGCCTCATGACCCAAGAATAGGTTAGTGTGCTCAAATCTTTAAGATCGTGGACACACACACACACACATACGCACACTCACACACACACACCCACACCCACACACACACACAGTCTTGTATTACTATCTAGACTCCCATAATGACTAAAGTACATAATTTTACACCTACACCTAATCCTAACCCTAATCTTAACCTCAGGAACCAAAAGCACATCTTTTACCTCTTTTAGTTTCTCAAATAAAACAAGCACATTTTCTATAAAGTCATTTTTCCTCATGGGGACCTCTCAAATGTCCCCACAAAGCCCAAAAAATCTGATAAAAGTGATTTTAGGGGACAAAAGGTCCCCACAATGTGATAAATACATGAACACACACACACGCACTTTCATCTTATCAACTCATCTACTTTGTTTTACTTTCACTCTTGGTGTGTGTGGTTTGGTATGAGGATGAGCAACTGCTTTTCCTGATGGAGAGATACTTTATAAATCAGAAGCAAAGATAATTGACTTTGGTCTTTTGTTTCACGCATACACAAGCACACATGCTCACACACCTGACATATGCAGCTCCCATTATGCCACTGCACAACCATCTCCTGTTTCACGTAATGATGGGGATGATTAGACACTTTTGGCGTCATTACCTCAGCATCTCGGTGTGTGCTGCGGTGCCAACCTGGATAACAATGTGATGAAGAGGATAAAGTCTTTATCACTCAATGCTGAATTTAAAACACACTTTGATCAATTTCAAGATTCAATATTCAAGATCACTTTATTAATTACATGTTCATTAATTACACACACACTGCCTGGCTAAATGTAAAGTCACTCTTTGGATTAAAATAAGCATTGGTCTTTTGATTGCTTAATTACTGCAGTGATTGATAGGCTCAGTTGTCAATAAGTTATTAAACCCTAACTGATGCACTGTGCAGCTTCTTATTTCTCAAGCAATCATGTCAGACTAAATGTCCCGTGGGGGTGGAAAAGATGTTCCATTGCTTTAGAAGAATCAGTTTTGCTATAGTTTTTTGTACTACATGAAATAATTTTTCAATTCAATTCAATTTTATTTATATAGTGCTCTTAACAACAGTTAAAAAGCAATTTACATATAACTGGCCCAAACCCCCAACAAGCAAGCCTGAGGCAACAGTGACGAGGAAAAACTCCCTTTAGCAGGAAGAAATCTTAAGAGGGACCAAGACTAGGAAGGGGACCCTATCCTCCTCTGTGCGACCGGGTTGCATGAACATTTATTACATACGTAAACATTAGTTTAAGATTAATCGTTAATTAATAAATTTTTAAAAAGTGAAGAAATAAATAAGTGTTTCACAAAATTGTATGCATTGTCTGTAGCCAGTGTACAGTTTAGAGGGCTGTCCCCTTGTTTGCCTTTGAAAGCTCAGCCATCTGGGTGAGCTGTCTTACAGCCTTTCACAGTGTGCGGTGTCAGTGCTGTTCCATTTATGTCTGGCCTTGATGTGTGCCAATGTGGAACTTAATTGGACACTAAGTATACAGAGGTTAATGACCCTACAACTAGACACTACCTACTCTCATCAGCCATTCCATACTAGATGCATATAATATTGTGTTACATGTTACACTGTTACACTTTTTCAAATAAAAAATAGTATGTATAGAAACTGAGATAAACTTAGCTTGCTTCATTTCTTTTGCCCAGCAGTGTATACAGTGTTTGTTGGTTTTTGTTCAGGACATGTTGCTGTCATGTTTGTGATGTACCTTTTTGGAGGACACTATTTCGTCTCTACTATGTGTTTTACAGTTATTTGACTGAGATGACAATAAAGCTCTACTTGATTTGACTTGCTTGGGTTCCCAACACAGACAGCACTGATTTTTGTCTGCTGAGCTGGAAATCAAAACTCTAAACTTTTGAGTTTCGGTTACTAACATCCCTGTGCCACCACTGTCCCACTAAGAAGTACTTGGACATGGAATCTAATCGGATATCACCTAGAACCATCACCCTGAAGAAAGCAGTGCTCTACGTTCATGCCATTCAGTATAGACTTATATCCCCAAATTCCAGCAATGAGGGTTCAATGACAGTACCTAGGATTTGAACCCTCAATCTCTTGATGCCAAGCCAGACTTTCAGTCTCATAATCAACAGAGTATATGGAATATAAACATTTAAAAAATCTTTCTTTTGCCTGGTCGGGTCCAGACTATTTTTCTGGTCCGTGTTACTTGATTGTTGTAGTTGCCGTTAACCCGCCTCACCACTGGGTAAAGACGCGCCTTCCCCTCATCAATAACATATAAGCAGAGAGAGAGCAAACTAAACCCCAGCCTAAATGGCATTCTCCTGAGTTGTTGATGAGTTGTCTGGCTGGGCCTGATTGACAGCACTTTTGTTTTCCGTGTATTAGGGAATCTGACTTCACCTCCGTGCCCACAGTGGGGCTTCACGTAACCAAGCCGAGCAAGCGAGCGAGTCGCTGCACGCCAGTGAACCCGCACTTATGCTGCTGACCGGGTGTGTCTTCCCGTAAAAATGACCGCCACTCTCTTCCCTTAGGTAACCTCCTCAACCTGTCGACCCAGACGCACAGGTGTCCGCAAACACACAAACACACAAACACACACACACGTGTATGAGGACAGAGAAGGCTGGACGCTATCGCTAGCCAATCTCGGGCTCCTTCTCCCAGTGCTACTCAGCATGAAGAGTAAATAATTGATGAAATATACATTAAGGGGCATTCGCGGGTTGATATACGATGTTCACGCGCCAGATAATATTTCAGTGAGGTCTAGATCAGGAAAGGGAGGGATTAGATGATCTCTTTCTCTCTCTTTGTCTCTCTCTCTCCCCTACCTCTACCTCGACGGCGGTCATCTTTGGATGAATAATTGAGTATTATACCTCGCGACACCTCGCTGATATTCATTACCGTAACTTAACCATGTCATCGCATTTTAGTTCTGCAGCATGATAATATGACCATTATTTGGAGCAGGCCCAAATGAATTAGTGACGAGGAACAGATAATCACAGATAGGAGAGCATTAAGTTGCTGTCAACAGCCATAAGAAAATATTGTGTGTGTGTATAAGGGTATTAACTATTCAACCTTTTTGCTTCACAAGTGCTACTTTTTTATATCTATTTTCATGTCTTGCAGCGTCACTCATTAGGTGTGACAACACTGTTTTTTAAAAAAAAAGTTGGTGATAATATGCTTTATGTTCACAGGGTCACAAGTTCAGTTTCCTGCAAACAGCTGACATCAGTAATCTCTGATAAACTTTACTGCTCTTTCAGAGAAGTTAACAACCACACTGTTAGCCATTAATGCTTAAGCTGTCCTGTAAAGATATGATATTATATCTCCACGTTTCAACCTTAAGCCTTTCTTTTTCTAAACAATACAGCTCAGGTTAGGTATGTAACATTTATGGTATGTAGCAGACGCTCTTATCCAGAGTGACTTCCATTTCCTAATTACAGGGACAGTCTCCCTGGAGCAACTTTGAGTTAAGGACTTGGTTCAGGGGCTGTAAAAGGGTAGTTTTAGCAGTTAGCTGGATTTGTAACAGTGGCCTCATGGTTCATAGATGAGTATCTTACTAGGTCACCACCATCATGTTTTACTAAATACTACATTAATATTTGTGTTAAATTATTAAAATAGTGATTCATTTTTTTCTTCATATTTAGACATTTATATATGATTCATTAAGACTTCTGAAACATTTTGGCCAGTGATGTGCCCTGTTTTGCACTCTCAGAGGTGTGTTATGACCCCTCTACCCCAGCACTCACCTCCTCTAACTTTTTCCTGCCCCCATCTTCAGTAAGATTTAATCTTCATTGAGCTAATTTATATTAACTGCATTTATCAGATGCTCTTATCCACAGCAACGTCCATTTCCTAATTACAGGAACAGTCTCTATGGAGCAATGTGAGGTTAAGATTTGAAAGATTTGGACACCCAATCTTTCAGTCACCAACACAAGATTTTTGCCACTACACAACCATTTCATTAATATAAATAGATTAGTAGATCTACACCCAAGGATAAAGTAGATAAATCAGGATAAATCAGAATTTGGCAAAAGGATCAGCATGGTTAAGTTTAGTTTGACTTAATGTTGGACATCTGCATGTGTACTTTACTGAACACTTTTTCTTTTGTACTATTTTAGACATTTTTCAGAAATTTCAGTAAATGATTTCCCACTTTGTTTGGAACCTTAGGCATACAGCGCCGAAAAGATTAGAGACCACATCACTTTATTTCTGATTCATTGTTTTTACAGTTTGTGGCCGTGTGTCTGTGTAAAACCTACAAGTTAATGCTCTTTTATAACTTTACCATGTCTATTTCAAAATTTCAGACATTTTTGGAGTAATTTATCCTGTCTATTATCTTATTATCATATGGAGTAAATGATCTTAGTCCAACCTGGAAGTTTCAAACTACACACATATTATTTTACAATTATGTCACTAAAAGAATATGGTCCACAAATCTATGGTATCCTCACGTGCTGAAGTCTGTTTCCTCTAATCCTCTAATCAGCAAATTGAATCAGGTGTACAGGTGTGGGAATATAACACGTGGAATAGCTGCTATAAAAATAGAGTTGCAGTTATATATTAAAATATGGCCTGCTGTCTTATTTTTCACAGACCTGAACTGTGAAAGCTCATAAAAGAATAGAAACATGAACATTTTACACTCACAGCCACGTAAGTCAGTGAACAGAAAAAAGTGATGCGGTCTGAGCTGAAGTATGTGATACAATTTATTATGCACTATATATACACTACATGATCTTGTGTGTGTGTGTGTGTGTGTGTGTGTAAAGCAGGGGCGAAGGACTTTCTCTGTTTCTCTGTTGGCCTGTTGTCTCCTTGCGATGGTGGTGTGCTGGTGAAACAGGAGACAGGCATGTCTGAGGTCACTCTCTGATTACCTGTTCCCATTCAGGGTCAAATGACTCTTAAATGTGTTGTTTACACTTCTGCCTCATCTGTCTTTGGTCGGAGCCCAAATATTCTCATCTGCATGAACACACACGCTCACATACACACACAAAACGATCTCTGTGGGTTCACTGCAGGTTCACCACCACCACCCTCATATATTACCCTGATGACAAGGCATTCTTATAATAAACATAATCACATACTGGTAAAAGGAGGATATAATGTCATTTCATTTTATATTTTATTTAAGATGCAAATATTACTGTATTTTTGGTATGACTGGGCAAGTCAGGTAGGTGGTAGTGTCCAAATGGTAGGAAACATATCTATAATCCAAGAAGTTCCTGGTACAAATCCTGGCCTATCCTACTGCCGGAGCTATCACCACGTGGGCACTAAGCAAGGCCCCTAACCCCAAACTACTCCAGTAAGAAATGGAAGTTGCTCTAAAAAAGAGTGTCGTCTAAAAGCTGTACATGTACATGACTTTAGTTTTAAGGGTCCCATGTTAAACATTTTTTAAAAAGTTGAAATAGGTCTATGAGCTCCATTAAACATGTCTATGAAGTAGTTTGCTGAAAACACCTCTCAGATTAGGCATTTTCACCTGCTTTTTACCCCTCTATTTCAGTCCCCTTCAGAACAGGCTGTTTCTCATTAGTATTCCTAAATGCAAATGAGCTGCTACTGCTCACACATGCTCCATTCCGGAACTGGGGCGTAGACAGCACGGCAAGAGTTTACCTCACGTGAAAATAATGGACATGGCTGCTGCTAACAGACCATCCATACAACCATACGTCTTCAACACAACACTCCGCCGGTAGACTTCTTCATTGAGATACCTACGCTAGCGCTTGCAGGAAAACATGGCTGATCAGCAAGCGCTAGCAGTTCTACCTGGTGGGCGGAGCTTCTCAGATAGGAGGGTGGACTTATTCAAATATCCCCTAATGTGACATAGAAGTAGGAGAGAAATCTCATTTAAGCACACGATTTCTGGCATTAGTAAATTAATACTAACACAATTGACCACTTTTATCAAACGTGCAGTATGTTTGGAGCAGTACAGACCCAAATAGAAAAGTGATTTTTTCATAAAATGGGACCTTTTTGTACTTTGTTCCAAGATTTGAAATTAGCTACTGCTGCTACAACACACATATTTTTAGCTGCCACTTTGTTGACAAGATAACTAAAGATTGTTGACTGTTGACTTTTATTGAATGCAATAATTGTATCTGAGTACTTTAATGAAAGTGCAGCTTGTTAAATGAAGTGTACTTTGAACTTTAATAGTTGATTCATTTGGCACCACAATATGTGAATGTGAAGAAATAACAATGATGTCAAACTTTAAAATGAAATTATAATTAAATGAGACTGTCTTGTAATTCTTATTTTGGGTTGTGTACTGTTCTGTTCACTTCACAAAAATTGAAGCTCAGCGCCTCAATTTCAGATCCTTTGTGCAACAGTGTAAATCAGATGAAATGATGCTTCACTGTGACACTGCTTGAGACAGTCGTTAAAGAATAACAGCTAACCGCAGACAATGCAAAGAATTGGCAAGTCACACGTTTGCAGTACAGAGGAATATTCAAACATAGTCAAACAATCTGTGCAAATACATGGGATAAAGTGAGATCTGCTCTAATCTTTTATTGTTTGTTTTATTGTCTGTTGAAATGGGGCACTGTTTTAATAGGTTTTTAAAAACAAAACAAAAAAAACTAGAGACCCAACATGTGCTAAAACCAATTGAGGCTGTTTTATGTGAAATTCTTCTGTGATATGCTCAGCCACTATCAGTCTCTCATGCCAACCACAGAGGAAACTTAATGGTCTGTGGCACAAGCCACACCAATGGCAGAGTGTCTGACATCATGACATCAGCGTTCTGAAGGAATGATCTGGTGCAGTTTGGTAGCTACAAATGAGTCGGCTCTTTGGAATTTCTAAACGACCTATAAATAGCAATAAAATGCAGAAGAAACAACAGGAGCCCGGTCCACCTTCTTCAAGTGTCTACAAGTGTATACTGGATAACTATTCTCAAGCCACATTCTCATGTAAAAAACAAAGGAAGTCTTTAGGCATGACGTCATTTCAGATGAATTTCACTGCTTGGATAACGATGTAAATTGTGTACTGGAGGTTTCAAATTCACAAATCGTAAAACCATACACTGTCACACTGAGTAGAACAGATCACAACTATAGCAGTGTTGAAATTAACCACTGAAGTAGTGATCTAGTATTACATTTGTCCCTTTGTACTATCCACGAGTGTGTTTTCAACGTCATAACTAATCGACATAATGGTGGCAGGATACTAATAGGTTCAAATCCAGCTCTAATACACTGCTAGACCATCACTGTAATTAGAAAAAGGAATTTGTTCTTGATAAGAGCATCTGATAAATGGCATAAATTTAAATGTTTTGACATGTGGTACCAATGTACCAACGTTACATAATAAACTACTGATTAAAATAGAACATTGTTGAGAGATGTCAAACATAAAGTACTTAGTCACGCTTGTTTATCTGTCATTATCTCATCTTGCTTTCTGAGGCTTGCTTAATCAGAGCTGAAAAAGCCACATCATCCTAATTCCACTTATGTTTGTCTTTTGATGCCCAGCAGGCTTTTCTAGGAAATTTTGTGCACAAAAAAACACCCGCTGTCAAATATAAGAACTGCTAGAACATTATTAATTGCAAGCAAATACCTCCATCATCTCCTCATTGTTTACCAATATTATATTCTAATAATGATTTATTTTCCGTATAAATGGGGTGTGAAGTTGTTTTTACATTATAGCCATTGCTCCTGTCCCGTAAACACCTCTCTGAGGCAGACTTGTTGATTCGCTAGCAGAAACGAGATATTTGCCGTTGTGTGTGTGTATGTGTGTGTCTGTGTTTTTTGTGTTTAATAGCTGTTGAATATTTCAGGAGCAGGGTTTAGGTTACCACTGGCCGAGTGCCTGATCCGTCTGGCATGGGGAGCACTCGATAATTATTCTCATGGCTGTAAGTACAAATTGCTGAGAGCGGCTTCTGAAAGCGTCTGCTGAAGCATGTCAGTTACGGCCTCGCTACCAAACTGCGCTCTTCAAAAAAAGCCTGGAGGTGACTTTTACCACAAACTTTCATCACATCAGAATAGAATTTGAAACTTTAATTAGTACATGTTTTGTACGCCATGTCACTGATTCACATAAATAGTTTTAGATCCACATTTGCCAGAACAGGGTGGATATTATGCAAATGCATACTCACGTCTGTACCATTTGAGCAATAAAAGGAAGTCACCTCAAACCAGACCTGCACGACCACAACGTTTCAGTCTTGTGTTTGTCTGCCTGTTGCCTGAAGTCATGTGTTGCATGAGGAAACAAACTGAGAACAGCGAGATTTAATCACTGCTGTGTGTTTCCTGGCACTGACATGGTCAAGGCTACATTTTAACCCATGCACAATTGCATAATTTCACTTACTTTTTTTTTCTTTCTGTTATGCAATTTTTATTCTGCAGTGCTTATGTAAACTAATCGGAACATTTCAGACTTCTTAGAGATGTCAGTCTGAATAGCATAAACCTTCAAGGCTTGGTGCTTGATATTCTGCTACGACTATAAAGCCAATAAAACCTGATCTGTCATCTTTAGCAGATGGTGGCCTGTGACCTACTGGAATGCCACTGAAAAATCTGTAGCCACAGATTTATGCTTTAGGAAACTAATCTCTGTAGCTATTTCAATATAAAAATAAAAAATCAGGTGAACTTTTTAGTTGTATACTCTTCTGTACTTTTATATATTCAGTGCGGAGACACAAAGAGGAGGAAAGTCAGAATATGGATTTATTAATAAATGATACATATAAACTCTAAACTAGACTAATTATCTATAGACCAAGCATTCGTAGGTTCAGACCTAGCTTCCAGAACTACCACCATTGGACACCTGAGCAAGACCCTTAGTTGCTCCAGGGAGAGAGCTTTTGATAAATGCCATAAATATTCCTTTTTACCTCCATTTTTATTTCCAAAAATGAAAAACAAGGCACAGTACATTTACCTTCTATTGATTATATCACCCCCAGGTATATTTTTTCTTAGATCTACGGTATATAATATTTAACATTTACATTTAAATGTCATAACCCTTCAATAAGCTTGAATATTACATATTTTAAATAACCTTATATTCTTTTTTGCAGTTTTGCAGATAAATTATGTTTTGCTGTTAACTGTAAACACATACAGGCACTGTAACTCACAATCATACTGTACCCACAATAAAATGGAACAACACCAGCAGAGCCGCGCGAGTTACGCCCGTCTGAAGGTCACCACATCTAAAACAATGTTAGTGTGTCATGACATCATCGCTCATCTGCACGGCTGCAGCATTTTTGAACCCTTTATTTCAACCCCTTTCAACTGTCAAACTTGGCTACATTTTTTGAAAACCCAAGTCTTGTGCAAAAATAGTTCAAAAAAACGGAGAAGGCTGAGTGTGCAGACGTGCCACTTCATCTTCGGCACGATGTTTTTTTTCTTCTTTTTTTTTTTGCATTTTTTTCATAGGACTTTCATGCAGCTGTGTTTGTGGTCTGAGCCGCTCTGGCACTCTGCCAGAGTGCGTGTTATTGTGTGTGCTAGGTTTGTGTGTATAGGTTTGCATTTACCTGCTTAAAATCATACACGTATGAATAATACAGTTATATTTCTGTATATGTGTAAAAACTTACATAATTATCCACACTTTGAATATGCATGGATTTTCCTGTCCTTGTGTGTGTGTGTGTGGTGTTTTTGTGTTTGCATCGTGTCTGGTATCAGGTAAGGGTCTGGCTCCTTCCTACATTGTTGGGCGATAATGGTCCGTGATTAAAAATGGATGATGGCAGATAAATGTTTAGTAGGTGGAGTGCAGACCGACACCGGAGCCACTGGCCTCGGCTCGGAATAATTAGCAGCTGTTGAGAGACCGTTTCAGTGGAGCCTCGCCTCAGCCCTCAGCGACCCCTCACTCACACACTCACACACACTGCTTTCATGTAGACCCATTTTAAGCCGTTCACAGGTAATTAACTCCTAAATAAGCGTCAGCACTTCTGCTTACTTAAGGCTCACCCAGTCAGGCGAGTGTAATATACGACACTGACTAGGGTGGAAATAGTTTTAAGGGGGAGTGACATTAAACGGAATTCATTACATTAGATGATTATAAACCTGTCAGTGGAAAAAAACGGAAAAGACAGATTAAGTGCGTTGTGGTTTAAATCAATCTGTATTTTACTGTGAACTTAATAGACGGGCAATCCAAGCCTGCACACAACTGATTTTTATATGTGCCTTTAAATTTGTAGTTATTTTGAGTAAAAACAGCAAATTAATATGTCATGAAAAATTCTGAATTGTGTAAATAAGCTATGTAAAACTGCACATTAATAATGTCAGACAAAATTCCTACTTAAATAAAAGATTCTTGCATTTTTGCAATTTATCTTAAATTGTTGTTTTGCAATGCCTTTAACAATCACTTTGAAAGTTGACTTCATTCCAATTTAGTTTTAAAATATGTTTATTGACCTTAAAATCAGTGATAATTCTAAAGTATCATTTTCTAAAATGAATAAAAATGGTAGAAATCTCTATTTGAATGGTGTCTGTAGGTTGTTGGGAAAAGAGGAAAAACGCTAAAATCAATGAATCAATAAATCAATTCCAATCAATCTTACAATCTCCTCTTTTCTTCCCAGAACAAAAAATACTTATTAAATGATACAAAAGCTTCTACAAAATAGAACTATTCTTTTATTTATAAACTACGTTATTTATCAGTGTTATCTAAAATTATCGTCTAAGCTGAAATTCAGGTTGTGTATGGAATTATATATTTTATTGAAGTAAATATCCATTCTAAAAATAATTAATTTTTTTCTGATATATTTAGGTTGTTGGCTGCAGGGAATCAAGAGAAAAGCTTTTATTCAATCACTTTAAATTATCCTCTTGTACCTCACAGAGCAGAAAATACTTTTACAGAATTTAACTGAATTAATGACGACTTTCTATATAATACAAATCTTGTTTTATTTATAACCACAGTGGTGCTTTCCTCAGTTTTTTCAAATATTTCTTAATATTATATTCACTACTAGTTGTGATCATCTAGAATCATCTAAAATAAAATTCTGTTTATGTATTGGTTTTTTTTTTTTTACTGTATTCATGTATCTAAAGGGGTCAGTGTGTTGGAAGCAATTGTGTCAGGAAACAATTAAAAAAAAACCTGTCTGGGAAGTTCTTTAAACAGGTCAAAGGTCACACAGCGATCAAAGCATTCGCACATCCATCTCAAAAGTCCCTGACATAGAGCAACTGAGCTACAAGAGAGTAAGAACCTGTCAGACAGGACAAGCAGGAGAGTCAAGCTAGCAGTGAGCAAAAAGGCAAAGTGCCAGTTCACTTACCACAGAGAAGTAGTTTTATGTAATCCAGCTGCTGTAGATTAAGGAGTGGGATGCATGTGATTGCGAGATTTATGTTTACAGCACACTGGATAAGAACATTTTATCAAATGGACAATATCCACAGAGTCACTAAGGCCTTGCCCTTGCCCAAATAGGCTGCTTATTAAAATAGTTAACAATATTTAAACTATATAAATAGTGTCTTACACTGGCAAGGTATGTTTGATGTTGATGTTGTTTTGAGTCAGGAATGTTTGAAATTCACACCATGCTTATTTAGTGGCCTATATCTTAGACCTGAATCAAACTGTCATTCGATCTAAACCCATCGCTCAATAGAGAATCTCACAAATCGAAGTGCGTCTTCAGTTCCAAGGCCGCCCTCAATGCTGCTCCGAGACTTTGGCCCCATCAGTTTTCCAGACACGATTTGAGCTGCCGTCTGGCACTCTCTGTTTACCTGTGCGGATCAGGTGTCTTTGCTTAATAAGCGAGGGCATCTTCCCTCCTCGAAGGTGACGGACTCCAGCTATCTCTTGGTCCGTCAGAGAGAGAGAGGCAAGGGGTCAGGCCTAAATGACCCTCCCCACTCGCCACGTTTAATTATTCACACACCCCCCTTCACCCGGGATGACTGACAGCCTCTGCTTTTTGTCTTTTTTTTTTCCTCTGGTGTGAATAGAGTGCAGCTTAGATGGGGGGTGCTGAACAGAGACACACATGTGAGGTGTGTGAAGTGCGTGAGTGCACAAGATGCAAGCCTAGATGTCTTTTATGTTATCTTTGTCAACTTCACAATTTTTGAATAACATACTGCACGTACAAAAACAAGGTTCTTTGCAAACCTTTTTATGTTAAAAGTTTTTATGTTAAAATCTTAGATGAAAATTGTTCAGTGAAGCATGAGATTTCTGATAAATTTAACAAATCATCAAAATAGGTAAATATTATATAGCAAATACATAAATAGTATGTAGCATAATTTACACACAACATTAATATGCAATTATGTCTGTAAATTAGCATATAATAATATTATATTTAACAGTACTATAAATGCAAGTTTTTCATGAACATTAATTTTCACATGAAAATTGAATGAGGATATTTTAACATTAAAATTCAAGGAACTGCACGTACTGTACATCATGTTCATACCTTCAAATATTTGGGAGGCATTTTTCTCTGAGCAAAAACAACCGATCTCCTGAATATTACATGATTAAAACTGAGGAACTGTTGTACCCGAGGGCTCGCTTTAGTGCATTTGGGCGTGTGTGTGTTATTCTCTGTTAGTTGTAGTAAAGGGAATAGTTCATCCTTCCCTCAGACTTTCCTTATGGCATGAAGCATCCCTACAGAGGATAGAATCTAATATATAAATATGAATGAACCCACTGGAAAAACAAACAAAGTGCTTAAATGGGCTTTAAGCGACTAATCAACAGTGGGCCAATGGAAAAGGCGGCTGAGGGGAAGAGGGCGGGACGTGGAGGCCGAGGGGCTGTTACTGGGTTAGTGTGCCTGCTTAAGTCCCGACTCAGTCACTGCTATTGGGTCAGTGTGCCGCTGTTTCTTCATCTGACTGGCTGCCATAGCTAATGTGGTTGCTATGGAGCTCATCCAGTTAGAACGATGCAGAAAATCCTCTTGTTGGTCTCTAGGCAGGATTTGTGAACTTGACAAGGTTTGGATGCGACATCCACACATTTGTGATAAATGTGAGGCTTAATAAGAGAAAAAAGAGAAATAGGTAATGAAAAGACAGTAGATAGATAGATAGATAGATAGATAGATAGATAGATAGATAGAGAAGAGAAGAGAAGAGAAGAGAAGAGAAGAGAAGAGATGTGAAAAGATATTTGGGGGTACTGTGGGAAATGGAGCATGTGATTGTTCATCTGTGTGTGTGTGTGTGTGTGTGTGCGTGTGTGTGTGTGTGTTCATCCAGATGCACACATGTTGATCAGATGTGGTCATGCATTCTGTTACAGCACCATAAGAAGTGGCTGCATCGTCTCCTGCGTCTCCACCAGCTGAGGAAGCCACCATTCTGCCACCGAACGCTGCCAGCCAATGATGACTCTGTTGCCATCAGAGCGGGGAAACAGCATAAGACACTTGTTTAACTCTCACCCCTGTCTAACGGCCCCCTGCACCGACCCACCCCCTCTGGTTTCCATAGAAACACATTTCCCCGGAAAGTCTCCTGTCTTTATTCCTATGAATCATTCATCTTGATTTTACTGCCTCTCTTTCGGCAAACAAACTGATGACGAGGATTCTGCAAGGGTGATTCGTTTAATCAAGGCCTGGCCATCAAAGTGTCATCTGGTATTCTGAACTGATAATCCTCTTGAAGAGAAAAAGGGGAGAGGGAAGCCCCCACAGGGCCTAATTAATTATTCATGTCGTGGTGTATGAAGTTTTCACAGTTTAGCTGATCGTCTGCTTTAATCCATAAACCCGAAAGTTGTCTTAAGCTGAAATATAACGGACACTGGTCTGCAGAAGTTATTTTTAAAAATTGTTTAAAAAACAAATTCACGCCCTACACTATGCTCATAATACCATATACTGTACATAATTATCCTGAGACTTTCATTTGACAAAATGAAACTAATAGATTAAATTTAAAATATATTTAAAATATGCTGAAAAATATCTTAACAATAAACAACTGCACTCGTTCTATCTAATGAGTCACGTTTGTGAAAATGCAAGGAAAATATTTGATTTGATTATTTGATTATTTGATTATTTCTCAGGTAAAGTGACATAAGGAAGTTTCCAAACGATGTCAGCAATGATATGATGATAATATAACCATAACCTATTGCCCATCTAGTGGAGACAGTCTCTGTGTACACAGCCACAAACGACTTCAGTGGGGCCAGTTTCTATCACAGTTCTGGTATTTAATGCCCAGTTATTGATTTATAACTCTGAATGGGAAGTTGGATATTTGTGATGCCTGTGCTTTGTAAGGTAGCATGTTTCACCATGTGGCCATCAATGAGAATAAACAAAAGTTGGACTAAGAAAAGAAAATATTTGAGAAATTTAGTAAGGAGTAGGTGAACACATTTACATGTATGGAATTTATCAGGCGCTATTATTCAAGCTATCTTCCATTTTCCAATTACAGGGACAGTCTCTTTGTACCAACTTGAGGTTAAGTGCCTTGGTCAGGGTCCCAGTGGTGGAAGTGCTGGAGGTAAGACAGAGCTGAGCTTAAACAAGTGACCTTTTGTTTAACAGATAAGTACCTTAGCCACAACCACACCACATTTAAAATTGTCCTGTGATAAATGGGGTAATACTGCGTGGTGCTTTCTGTCTTGTGCCACTCATGTAGCCACATGACAAAATGCAATATGTTATATAAAGGTGTTATATAATAATTATATTAAAAAAAATATTGAGAGCAGGTCAATAGAACTCTTCATGAAATTAATTCAGCCGAGCCATATATGAAAGCCTTTCAAATTGAAACTGGGTGAAAACATGGTTTCAGTTCTTCTTTCCATACGTGTCTGTCCCACACTTACTGTCTGTGCTTTCAGGTAGGGTGCATTAGTATTCTTTTTTCAGTTCAGCTCTTTCTTAACAAATTCTCAAATCCTTACCTTTGCACTCCTAGCCAAGGCCGGTTAAAGATATGTCAAGTGGCCCACATCTGAACTTGCTCATAACCCAGTTTGGCATACCTCCAGCAAACTCTGAGTGAACCCTGGTGCCGTCCCCCAGTCTCTGGTTTAGGGGCGAGTGGGGGAGAGCAGGCAGGGTCGATCAACAAAAGGAATAAGGTTACAATATGTGTAGAAGACCATGGATCAGTTGAAGGAGAGGCTGGTCTGTTTTTTTTCTTGCCAACACTTAAGCTGCATGTAAACTTCTGCACAACTAAGCATCATATTTCTGGGACCTTTTCTCATTAGGATTGGCTTTCTGTAAATTTACAGTTGGTCTGTGGCCTTGGTTATCAGTTGTGCATTATAATGGATTGATAGAATTTGTTTAATTAAATGAGTTACTTAAGTCAGCAAGTAAGGAGTCAGTGGAAAAAGAATTAGCAGTGTCTTTGTAAGTGCCCTAATTTTTTGGGGGGGAGAGAAATGTATTTATTACACATTATACACCCATAACACATTATTAACCAATGTATAACACAACACTATAACCAACAGTAGCAATAACGTGCTGCTGGTAATGTCTGTCCAAAAATGACTGCTCTTAATATTTGATTTGCATGTGTAAGCACGTGTGAGTGTTTGTTTGTGTATGTGCGTGTGTTCGCGTAAATGTAGTCAAAGCTTCCTTGAAAACAGGTGTCATCTCTCTATTGCAAAGCAAAAAAAAGGAAAGAAAGAAAGCCTTTGTCATGTTTGAAGGAGGAAGGTTAATTTTGGTAGCTGCCACTTCACCGCTTTGTTTTGTTCTGTATTTGACACGCATAAACTTGTTTCCTGTTTCATAGTTTCACATGGTGTGAGAACTCTCCCTCTTTCTGCCTCTCCACTTCTGTCTCTCTCTTTCTTCTTTCATTTTCATTCTTATTGACCCGTGATGTGAGCATCACTGACTCAGTAGGAGGAAAAGTTGCATCTAACGTTCATTTCTTTCCAAACCAAGGGAGGACTGCTAATTGTCATAGTCCCAGTTACATAGTTGGGGGAGGGTATGCGTGTGCATATGTGTATGTGTGTGTAGTGGGAATTGTCCTCTGTGAGAGAATGTAGGGTCACACTCTGCCCCAGCTGTCCAAGTGTTTATTGATCAGTTCAAGTCCCCGAGGGTGGTGAGGGTCAGATCATAACAGCCAGCACCTGCCATGCTGGCCTAGTGGGGCAAAATCTTCCAGCAAAGCATAAATAGAACTGGGGCTCGTAATCTGGACCTGCCCCCCTGGCCTGGATACTCTCTCAGATCAGCTGTGTTTGCACAAAAGCAAATAGTATCATGCGCATGCCATTACAATCCTACACTCAGTGGTGGTAAGAGTTGTACTTAAGTACAAGTGTTCTTACATAAAATATTACTAAATTACATGTAAAAGCTCGGGTGTTAAAAAGGTACCAAAACTACTCAGCGCACTATTTACCTTTTAGCCATTTTAATTTATTGAATTAATATTTTGCATCATTTTTCTAGTCAAACATTTGAATTACTAAATGAATTACAAAAGGTCTGACTAAAATGTTATGGCTACTGCGAGGACAATCACATATGAACAGATGCTACTGAAATGCTGGTCAAACTCTTGAATATTAATTGAAATTCCAGGCGTACTTAGTAACACAATGTCATTTTACAAGTAGTCAAGTAGATTACTTAGTTTAATCTGTACTCAAGTACAAGTAAAATTGTAGAACTAAGAATATACTCATGAAAGTACCGGAAAAAAACTTATTTGCAGTATCCTTTAAGTAGTTGTAATTTGTTACGTCTGGCCCTGTCTACACTTCATTCAAATCATGATAAATTGTCAAACTATGAATCAGTTAGTGCGATCTGTGCGGTTATAGTTACACGGTTTAATCAGGAGCATCTTAACCGTCTTGTCATGCTTTGAATTTATGTTGCTATAATTATAGTGATAACACGACATGAATGCATATTTCACGACGTACGTAGAGCAATTCACAACATTTAAATCAGATGCGACGAGTTAGTTTGAGTTAAACGGCTTCACTGTAGCTAATCTTCCCGCTGGAATTTCCCTTCCACGTGTCCGACTAGGAGGAGGCGGGATCATAACAAACCCCGTGATTGGCTACAAAGGCACCTGACGGTTCAGCAGTTAAAGGTACATTAAAGTGCATCGAAAGTGCAGGAAAAAAACATTAAAATATATAGTCTAACAATACGGATATAAAGTATCCCCTTCAAGTATAAAGTCAGATTCTAAAGCTGCCATCTTTGCTCAGTATCAAAGCTGTGCTTGTTTGCAGTATTATCAAAATGTGCTCACTATATAAAAAGTAAAATCTACTATGTATCTCTTCATAAAGTCGTTTAATTACATTTAAAAGTACAGTATTGTACAACAACGAATTTTAACGCACCCATGGGTTTTTCTAATGGGTGGAAAACAGCTGGATTTGAGTACAAGGTCTTATTAATCTTTAGCTACTTGAGAAACATAAAATGTGGTGCGCGGCGCCTTTAAAAGAGGTATATTGACATGGCGCGGGTGACGTTTGGTTGGGGGAGGGGCAAAAAAAGCCGTGGTCGCGGAACCAAACGAGCCGCTCGGAGTTTACGCGGCAGAATGGAAGTTGTCACGGAGCGCAACGCAACGCAGCGTAGCTCCTCGGTTACACAGACAGAGAGGTGATTGCACTATCCTGACTGACAGAACGGGCTGGAGAACAGAACAAACGAAGGTGAGTTTAGCCCATCATACCATAACGTTAGTTAGCTTGCGAGGCGCGGTTTGACGACGGGGATGGTTTTGCTGTCAGGAATATGAAATTAGTTTAAGCTGACGTTAGTTAGATGGTGTGAGCGACTGGCTAACCGGGATGAGCTGAATTAGCTGCATGTAAACGTTAGCTATCAGCCAGTAACAATTAATGTTGCGGATTACCGCGCTGTTACGGTTAATCTTCTGGGGTTTATAACTTGTCAACATTTAGCTGCATTTCGTGTCTTTTCAATCCCACTAGTCAGAGGCGGATTAAGTCTGACTGACACACCACTGTAAACACGCGGTTTTCTGTCGTGCGTCAACGGTAGCGCTCCGTCTGACAGAATGGAGCAAAAACACCGACTTTATGACTTTCCTGTGATTCACTAGCGTCGCACTGATTACCACACGCGCGATCAGCACCAAACACCGGGCGAGATGTTTTGGTCTCATTTGCGCTTTGATTAATTTTTTGTTAGCCCCTCTGACAGCGTATCAGAGACTGACCGAGCTGTTCACTGTTGTGGCAAACACTTATGCTAACCGCCCGAAACTGCGGTCGTTTCGCCATTAACCGAGCCGCACACACCGCTAAGTGAAACAGCCTGAGCGGTTGAAGGGGGCATGGAAGCCACTTAGTGCTAAACGTCCCCGTTAGCTTTCCCCGATTGTTGGGCCGCGTTCGCATCTTAGAACTGAATGTTGGTTTAACTCCAAACAACACTGAATGTCCTCGATCGTTAGCAGGGTTTATAGTCGTAATAACCCAGAACGGACTCGGCGTAAATAGAATCGGTGTTTCCCCGTTGCACAATGCTGAGGGGAGCTGCTGCCTCGGCTGCGGGTGAAACTCGCCACTTTTCGCGGTTGTTGTTCCGATGTCGCCCGTGTTTTTCCGAACGCTGTCTAGAGTTTCAACGTTAGTTTTACAGAGAAATAGTTCGAAACACTTTGTGCTTGCTTTCTGTTTAAATAGGCTCAGTCCGACCGTGATTAAAAACGCAGTAAATATTGTTCGGACACGTAACCTAAAAAGTAATTAAAAGCTGTCACATTTTTAATTTTTAAGATCCATTAATGACAACTTCGGACTTAAAGACGGCGGTCACTGATACATATTAAAACTTAAAAAAACAAACAAACAAACAAAATAAAGTGATGCCAAAGTGGGCAAATTTATTGTAGATGTCTTCAGAGAGGTGGATTTGCACACTAAGGAGCTTTAAAGTAGCCGTATGGATTTCTAGCGGTCTCGCGCTGGAACCGGTTTGGAAATGTCGGTGTACTCGGCGCGTGCGACGGCGCGATAATAAGGGAACTGTACACGCGTTGATTTACTTCTATATTTAGAAACGGTGTTTTGCTAGTTGGTAGTTGAGTTGACAAGTCCTGTCATTTGCTTACACATTAGATTTGGCGTGAATTTGAGCTCTTGGGGCGTTACTATAATGTGTGTGTTTGTGTGTCTGTCTGTGTGCGCGCGCGACGGGGGCGTTTCTCTACCCCTCCGGCGGTGTTTTTACGTGTCATATTCCGCCATCAGCCTTATGAAACTAATTCCATTGCGGCCAGTGTGCCATATTGACAGCTTACAGGTCCCCCCGTTTTTTTGCGTTCAATGCAGTGTTAAAAGTCTTTTGTTGTGACTGTTTTGACACAAGGCATGTAAAAAGAGCGAGGCATCATCAAAAATCATTTATCCGCATGCTTTTGGAGGGACGAATGGTGTGCGTAGCTTCTACGCTTTAGATGTGTTGTTGTGGCAGTAAGTCAGAGCTCAGCATGTTTTTAATGAGGGTGCATAAAGTTTTGTGGGTAAGCGCAAAACTTTTGTGTCCTGTTTGTACACTTGCATAGGATTTTCTTTTGTGTGTGTTGCACACTTAGGACCCAGATCAGTAGAGGGAGCTCTACGTCGCTTGCTCCAGATTTGTTCTTTCGCACGGCATAATTTGTACACACACACACACACACACTCAGGATACCACTCCAAAGTCAACACTGTAGTAAAACACGCATAGTGTCAATTCGAGTGCACGGCGCTGCATGTATTTTGATTGTAAAGTCCGGTTTTTCATTTTGGACTCGCACATGTCGTGACTACTGATCCAGGGACAAACGTATCCCTAGGCTGCGCGTATATGCACTCATTACTCAGTGATGGTCAGCAAGTTGCTGGTTTTGCCGTGGATGTTGTGGTGAGCTGACTTTATGACAAGCTTGCTGGCGTTCGACTTCATACGTAGCCATTAAGTCGCAGCTTACACAGTCTAGTCCTAACCAAAACACAAATGATGAAAAGCTTACTGTAGTGTGGCTTTCTCCCTCCACCGGTTCCGCGTCTTGTGCAGCGTAATTGTTATGTGGACTCGACGTGGTGGCATTTCGCGGGGACACGCAGTCTCCCGCTCGTTATTCCCGAAAAACCAACGGGCCCCGACCGCAGGACACGGAGCGAGTAGGCGACACAGTTTCTGCCTGTGCCCTGCCAAAAACCTCGGGGAGGTTAAATTTAGCAAACCAGTCGTAGAACCGCAGCCCAACTCTGTGGTTTTCGTCGCCGGTGTTTATCGAAATCGGCACCGAAGAGCGCGTCCGCACGTTACACTTAATCTCAGTCGTTATTACACCGGGTCCGAAGCATTAGAAACGCTTTCGGTAAAAGGGACGAAAAATGAGCGATACGTGACTTTCAAACTGTTCTTTGTGTATGTGTTTAAGGGAAACTGCATGAGCTAGCCAAAACACAAGGCTTGCGCTCACGAATAGGGATGTAACGATACACCTGTTTACATCGACACAGTGATTCAAAGATCGAGCCCACATCAATGTAAAATGTAAATATGGATCAGAAAGTATACATATCGAAACATCACATTGTGTTGAAGTCCATTTATATTCAAATGTAAGATTCTTCATTTAAATGTCTAGTTAAGCTCAGGAGTAAAAAATGTCAAATTATATTTTAGTAACTCTTTGCCATTTAATATCAGTGGAAGTGATTGTGATATCGATCCCTGACTCCTGAATTGGATCAAATCAGAATTGTATGGTAGCGACGTTGTAATATTAGCAGAGTATTATGAAGCAACTTGTGATTTGAACCCCTACTCACAAAAGGAGCTGTAGATGTTTGGATCACGGTGCCGGTGATGGTATTGATGATGGCCATGAGAAAGACAAGTAACTAATCTACTGTATTGTTTCTGCAGGTGGAGACTGTACGAGGCCCTGCTCATGGATGAAGATGAGGATGATGTGTTTACGAACGACCCTTCCTTAACCGGCCTTGTAGGCCAGGAGGAGCGTGGCACACAGACTCCAGGGCGGCCCCCGGCACCGGAAAACGGCATGCTGCCTTGCGGGGTGTCCAAGGAGCCCAGACGCCTCTTTTACGGTGAGACACCTACACACACAAACAGAAATATTAGTCTTCCAGGTGCTGCAGACTAGCTTGTTGAATCTGTCTCTCTCCCACTCCTCCCACCTCCTCCTCCTCCTGCATCGCCCCTGGCGTCTGACAGTCCTGCTCTCGGCAGCTTTTATTACCTGTCTGTGTGTACCCAGCCACTTTGCAATTCAAATGACTGCACGCAAGGGCTGTTCCGCTGGCAGCGCGCCCGCTTCAGGGACGCTGCGGCACCGCCAGAGCTAAAACATATCAATCTACGTGGTCTTGATTTGTAGAATCTCTCTTTTTTAGTCCCAGTATTTGACCAAAAAATGTAGGGGAGGTGAATCTCTGCTTTAATTTCCAGCTCAGGCTTTTGAGTTCAACCTCCTCAGGCTCCCGACTCTTCCCCGCCATCCTGACCTCTTCTAACCAGCAGCTTCCTGTTTGACTTCTGTGAATGTCAGAATTAGTTGTTCTATGACTCAAGTCTTCTGCTGATGAGACGTCTCCTCTTTGATGTCTAACATAAAAAAAAGTTTCATTTTCATCCGTTGTGGTTCAAAGCTTATTATTTTTAAAACTTCAGAGCCCGAGGCTTAGAAACCACAACAAACAGGAAATTTGGGTTCTGACGTCCTGATTTAGTGGTACCCCGAGCACTGTGTGGAATGATAACAGTCCGGCCGGTGACCGGTCATTTGGTTGGACTCGCCGCACTCATCTTGGCGTAGTTTTCAAACTTTAAAAGTCTGACTTATTATTTCTTCATATTTGTGTGCTATGCAGTTGAAAAATAATCAAAACAGACATCCATAACCTCTGTTTGACGTAATCTTGTTTGTTTTTTCAAAATGTCAGTTATTTCATTTATCTTTGAAATTCTGTTAATACTTTTCCCAATGCGTGTTCATATACTGCCACCTTAAAACATACTACATAGAAAAGTATTATCATTAAATATCATTTAATAATTTTTCAAATGTATTTTTTGCTATTCATACATATTTTGTGTGACTCCTTCTGGCATATTGCCTTACATCGTTTTTACTCTGATCATCCCTTTCTTTTTAGGTAGCGCAGGATTGTTATTATTGGCCCCGACGGCACGCCCGGAACTCTTGGGACACCCGCCTGCTATGGAACCACACCGGCATTGGCCAGCGCACAGCGTGGAGGCCCGCATTGGCCGTAAGCTTCAGATGATCGGAGATCAGTTCTACCAAGATCACATGCTGGTGAGTCAGAGCGCACTCACACTTTTCCTCAGCGCCGCCGCTTTCCAGCTCCGGGTGGTACCTGACTTTAGCCAGTTAAGCTTTTCAAGCAGAAAGCTGAGATTCAGGATCATAAGGTTGTTGGCTTATTGCTGAAAAAAGGGGTTATTGTGTCTCATTGTGGCTTTGTAAACTGTTAAACACTGTACAGATTTTCCAACATTATATTGCACAGTTATACACTGTTATACCCTGTCAGACAGTATTACAGAGAGTTAAAGTCTGTAAAGTCATGAAGAGGAGCTTCAGTGCAAGTTTTGCACATCAACATTTTCCACGTCCTGCATTTGTTTTGGCGCTTACACTCTTTCCTCAGTTAAAGCCTTGTGTGTTGACCTCTTGGTTTATCCCGCGAAACATGTTCATATTCTCTCTCTCTCTCTCTCTCTCTCTCTCTGCCTCACTCCCTCCCTCACACACGCACACTCAATTCATCCCTTTCCTTTCAGCTTCCTGTTTATTACTCTCTTTCCCTCCTGTGTGCGTGCACGGTTGAGTAAGTTTGTGTATGTGCGTATGTTGCCCTTTGCCGGGCAGGGTGACTGTGCATGTGCATGTGCATGTACAGTATATCCAAAATGCTCTCATTGCCCTCTGAGGGGAGTGTATGTATATATATGTGTGTGTGTGTGTGCGTGTGTGTGTTAGGGGGGTAACGATGTATCAACAACTCTGGGCAGGCGCCAACACACCACAGGGCACACACACACTCACACCGTCACACTCACATTTACACCTTAAGGGGCCAATTTAGAGTCGCCAATCAGCCTATAGTGCATGCCTTTGGACTGTGGGGGGAAACCAGAGCACCCGGAGAAAACCCACGCGAACACGGGGAAAGCATGCAAACTCCACACAGAAAGACCCTACGGCCGGCCCGTAGTTCGAACTCAGGACTTTCTCGCTGTGAGGCGGCAGCGCTACTGTGCCGCCCATGAGTGGAAAGGAGGTGGTAAATAAGCACATGATATTGCCTAGGGCTGGGCGATATGACCTCATATCAATATCAAGATTATTTGAACATTTTACCTCCAATACGATAAATGACCAGATATTTAGTTTGGAGTTTTTGTTTTGTTTGTTTTTAGCCCTCATAACCCACTGACCAAGGTTTCTATTGTAAATATGCTCACCTTTTAAAGCTGGGATATTTTATTATCTAAAGAAAGAGTCTTTATGGTTTTAACGTTAACCTGGGCTGGATATCATGTGACAACAAACACAGTATGTTTCTAAGGGGACAGTACATGAAGACACTCTTTGGAAAGTATTAGTAGACATTTTTTAAAGTACTAACAGAATGTCAAAACTAATTGAGGTTACCAAAATATGCAAGAATACGCCGATTAGAGGGTCTGAATGCAGTTCAATTTTTTATTCATTGCCCTTCACTCATATCATACTGCCTCATATCGATGACTGGCTTCTGAATCTAATCGTATCAGACTTTGTGATATCGGAAGCTGTCAAAACGTTGTCCATTGAATCCATATATCGTATCATGATGAAACTTGTGATTCACACCCCTGGTGTGGGAGTGTGTTTGTGTCGGCGACGGCTCGGCGAGTGCAGTGGCCCCTAAGCCGGTGGATGTTGTCGGCCGGACGAGAACAATGTCTCTTTGTTCGGCTCCGTTTCAACAAATCAGCAAATCAGATAGCATTAACGATACACTGTCGGCTGCCGTGAGGCCCGCTTGAAAAGAGCTGATAGGTGAGTGTGAGATAGAGAGTGAGAGAGAGAGAGAGAGAGAGACAGACACACACACACACACACACCGCTTTTTTTCATTATATACTTGCGGGCGGGAATCCTATAATCATTCCTTCACACACCAGCAGTCATCACTCTCTTTCTCCAATGCGCACACACCCGCACAGAAAGCGAGAAGTGGCCAGGCTAGGTAAATAAGGTGGTAAAGCCCAGGCTTGGCACAGGCTCTCCAGGGAGCAGCGGTGGTTTAGGGAGAGTCCTGCCCGGCGTCTACAGCGCCC
Source organism: Distichodus sexfasciatus (assembly GCA_032718565.1). Lineage (NCBI taxonomy): Eukaryota > Metazoa > Chordata > Actinopteri > Characiformes > Distichodontidae > Distichodus > Distichodus sexfasciatus. The sequence goes on from JAVGVS010000123.1 coordinate 994,105, forward strand.
GCAAGAGACGGCCAAATAAGAGGCTTCTTAACCCCCCCCACTCCACACACACTCTCACACACACACACACACACACACACTAGCACACACTCCCGCTCACTCTACAAGCCAGAAGGAGCCTCGAGCCAGTACTACTACAGCCAGCCTGGTGCCAACTGCAATTTCCCTGCGATAATAAGATACTATTTTCGCCCCAGATCAGATCTCGGCGAAGAACACAATTGCCAAATTGCAGAGGGTTTTTGTCAGGCTCTTGTGCATTACTTGAACCCTTCACTCCCGTCATACTGCAGATAGTACGTTTTTAATCCCACTTGCATCAACGTTTAAAAAACGTTGCACAGGAAAAGTGGTTTTAAAGAGACAGTGTGCTAGGGCTGGGCGATACGACCTCGAATCAATATCACGATTAATTGGACATTTTGTTTTGACTACGAATAATGAAATCTCATTTAGTGTTGGCAACATGAGAATATTTGGACTGAGAATTTCCGTTAATAGGATACCCTGTTCTGGGACGTGCTTTGTCTCCTGAGACAGAGACGGGTTGAGACAGAGTAGTGACACGGACTATTGGCGTGGGGTCGCGTGCTAACCAACAGGACGGTTCATGTAAGAGAGATGGAGATATGAAATGCTCTTTCTTTTGGGGCCGAGGCAAAGCCAGTACGTGCTGTCCTCCTCCTCCTCCTCCTCCTCCTCCTCCACGCCTCACTGCTATTCTTGGCCCTGCGGTTTGGTTGTGCAATTTACTCCTGAGCGCCGAGGTAGGTAGGCCACCTCAGGCTGTTGTCAAGCCCTTTTCCAGTTCCGTGACGTTGGTTATGTTTTGTTTTCGTCTTTCTGTTTTCCTTGGTCATTTTCCTTAGTCATTTCTCATTTTTGGCCCCATTTACCAGGCTTGTATGTCAGTTTGTGCTCCTGTAAGTGGACCTCTTTGAGTGGGTTTTCCGCTACGTGATGGTACAGCTGTTCAGCGTGAATGAAAAAGTTCCAGTACGGTGTATGTTTTTTCCCATCTGAAAAAGTACCCTTGCACAAGGAGGCGGGTTCTGAATCGTTGCTGCTGGTTGCGTTTTGATGATGTCATCTCACGGGACGTAATTGTACAGCAGCGCAAACATACGGATATGAGTTCACTGCCTGAGCAAAGACTGCTTTGGTTTACTTTAGCATGCGAAGTGGGGCTGGACGATGTAACTCCAAATCAGTATCACGATTAATTGAACATTTTCCCTTGATTACGGTTAATGAACTGTATTTTTGGTTTGGCTTTTTTTGGTTTCTTTTTTCCCTCACTGGCAAAGTTTTTTGTGACGTTAAAATAATTGAAGGAAACACACAGATGCTGTGGCAGACTGGACGGAGCACAGTTACCTGACAAACACATGCAGTACTATGTTTTTAAGAGGACAGTACATGAAAAAGTATTAACAGTATTAACATAAATCTTGTCTTCGGCAAGATTATGTCGGTAACGTTTCTGAATGTCGGCTTTGATTAATTTGTAGTTAATTACCCAGCCCTAGACTAACAATGAGGTCTAACAATGTTACTGCAGTGAATGAGACACAGCCAACCTGGCTTCTAATATCAGTGTCATGGGTCACATTTCTGTGCCTGACCAGTGTTCTGGTTTAGCCTGTTTAGTTCCTGCTCAGCGCACTTGAAGCATCGACTTAAGGTGTGCACAGAAAGCTATAGGAGACTTTACTGTACTATGGTACAGTAATATTTTATCTAAAGACTAAGGCTAAATCTCAAGTATAGCGGCCAAAATTAACACTGCTACAGGGTTGGGCAATCCCAGTCCTGGAAAGTCGATATCCAGCAGGTTTTCCATCGTACGTTTCTTACATTTTTAGCTTCACTTTTCACTGTTGCATTCAGAATTACAGTTGCAACAAAGGGATTATTATATTGTGTGCTACGATCTGAAGTGGGGTGAGGTTGATTGACGTGTGAGACAATCTGGAGCAAAGAAAGCGTCACTAATCACATGATTAACCTGCGTACTTGCGAAAGGGGCGATTTTTTTTGAGCATTCTCTCTATTTTGTCATCCCAAATTATTATTATCACTTGGTAGTGTAAGGGTTAAGGCCGGTGATCAGAGGGCTGCTGGTTCCCAGACTGGTTAAGGTACCACTGTGGTACTCAGGAGCAAGGTTCCATCCCCAAGCTGCATGTCAGCAGGTTGTGGTGCACTGTGTGCCGCGCTGTGGTGTGTTCACAATGACACACAATCACTCACTGACAGTTTTTTGTAATGTATCAATCATTGTCATTTCTCAAGTAACTACACGTTTAAGGAATATAATAATTACTTTTTTGAAAATTGATTTCTGAATACAGCCGGTGAAAGCATTGTAAAGTTATGAGCAAAGAAAAGGTGGCCGCCCCTTTCTTCTGAATCACAGTGTAGAAGTAGACTTGCAGTCCCATGCGACTTAATATGCGATATAATGTCGTAATATCTGCTTATTAAATACCCACGTTTCGATTCTCCATCTTGGCTTAACACTCTGTGTGCAAAGTGTGGGACTGCGTGGAAGGAGGGAGTCTCACACTCTCGTAATAAATGAAGAGAAGTCGTTCGTCAGCCCCGCGAAGATAAAGTGAAAGCTAGCGCAACTCTTTCGCTCCTCGTTTACAGAGTTTGCGAATGAGACCCATGGGGGGCATTTGCCAATTAAGGGTCGGTCCCTGGTGCAGTTTAGCTTTCCGGAGGCAGGGATCGGTTTTGCTGACGCTGATTTATCTCTACTCCAGAAGGTTTATTGAAATGGTGGTAAAGATGTAAATGTAAAAATAAAGGTATGACGGAAAACCTGCTGAATATATGCCTTCCGGAACAGGAATTACCCACTGCCGCTCCAATGTTCATTTTGACAGCTAGTTAAGTTTAGTCTAGGTCTGTATTGTAGACTGTTGTCCTTCATAGTTTTCGTGGACAAGAAGTAGTTACATTTCAGTCAACGTTTACCTACTATACTATCAAGTGTGGTAGGACCCGGCTCAGGACATGCAAAGTGAGGAACACATGCAATTTACTTGCAATTTTGCATGAACAGGCAGAGTTAATTGCAAAAAGACAAGCTATTTTGTTTGCAAATGTTCCCCTGCATGCTCAGAATTTTGGCACAAAATAACGCCATACTTTTTAAGACAGAAGGTACGGCCCGTATAAAATCCCACCTTGGACTTTGCACATGCCTGGCACAAGCGCTACCTTGGTGACGAACAATAAATGCCTCATCAAATATCGGCAGAAAATAGTGGGCGAATCTAAAAATCAGTCCGATGCCAATGATTTAAAAAGCAGTTATCGACCGATTCCGATATTATCGTGCGTCCCTAATTTTGTGCTTTGCTCAGCCAAATTCTAAATAATCCGTTGACTTTTCATATTTTATGCGAAATGATAATTATAATCTTATGCAAAACATGTTAATTTTTATTTTCCTCATCGGACTCCATGGTTTAGGGCATCCGTCTCTGCAAGGCTGGGATTCCATCTGCACATGTCCCACAACTAATCCAACCAACGACAGAGGTGCATTGCTTAAATATTTCCACAAACTAGATGTCCGACAGTCCTCTAGTCATCATTTTAGTCTAGTGTTCTATCTCCATGTTGTCACGGCTTTATTATTTAAGATCTATTTCACTCGCCAACCTCTCATTTTAGTCAACACTGCCCTGCACTACACATTAAAAGGGAGTAAAAATCACTGCACTTGGTTGAAGCACAATTTGCAAAACACACTCATATACTCGAAAGTTTTTCTTTTCCCATTCCCTTGACTCCCCTGGCTCGTCTCCACGGCGATAAGAGCTGTCAGCTACACGTTTCGTGCCCCAAGGCCCCTGCTCGGGTAGCAAAAAGCCTGCCCTTTTCGACACCGGGAGCCCTCGCTTTATCTGCGCCTGGCCTCTCTCATTACACGACTCGACGCCGGCTGAGTGACACCTCGGCTCCAGCAATGGCTCAGACGTGACAAAGAGCGCTCTTGTTTTCCCGAACGGCCGACCAAGCGACTGCACGTCCGTGGCAGTTAGCGCAGCGCCGGCGGGCCGCTCAGACCCAGATGAAGCGGCTGGCGAGGCAGAGAGAACCGCTGACAGATAAATTGCAGCTCGCTCCTGACAGGACCGTGAGGACGCCCCAGGGCGACCGAGAGAGAGACAGAGAGAGAGAGAGAGAGAGAGGGAGTGGAGGTGGTGGGGGGGTGGGGGCTCGCAATGCTCCTTCTTGGCCGACTTATTATCTGTACGGAGTCTGTGCTTTCAGGGGATATGGCAGGACCGTGACATTTTTTTTTTTTTCCCCAGACTGTTTTTTTTCCCCCCAAACTTTTGGTCATAGGGAGGTCACTTGGCCTCTGAAATAAGTGTGGGAGTGTGTAGGTCTGGGCGATACGACCTCAGATCAATATCACAATTTATTACAACATTTTACCTTGATTTCGAATAATCAGTCGTCAGAGTGTCAGTCACATGACACCACACGTGGTAGTATTAAAAGTTTTCTTTTTAAAAAATAGCAACTGATTAATAAAAGTAATTGAAATAATTGTCGTACGCAAGATGACGGCGATTACAGTTTGTGAAGGTTGGTTTCAAATTAACTTTCAATTAATTGCCCAGCCCTTGCACTGAGTCTGTGCATTGAGGAGATTTGGCAGGATGGTCATAGAAAGGTTGGCCTCACGTTTCACAGGATCCTATAGGGAAGCTCGGGTTTGTGTGTGTGTGTGTGTGTGATTGTACATGTATTTAGGGGTTTATGAGGGCCTTGCTGTCCCCTAAAATATTTTTTTGTGGTATTTTAGTTATTTATATCATCATTTACTATAGTTTTACTTCTGTCTAGCCACTATGGGAGTCAGTGGAAGTCGCTCACAAAGATTGAAATACAAGTGTGTGTGTGTTTGTGTGTGTGTGTGTGTGTGTGCGCGCTGAGGCTGCAGTAGCACGACTTCCTCCTCTTTGTATGTGTGTTTACTTGTGTGTAAGAGAGGGAGGGAGGGAGGGAGGGAGTCGGAGAGAGAGAGAGAGAGAGAGAGAAATAGCTTCACAATCTCACCCGTGTTTACCAGCTCTTGGACTCCTCTCCGCTCCAGAGAAAAGGGGATGTGTTTTTGAGAGACACATTTCCTGTCAGACGGCTTGTCTAAAAGCTGTACAAAGCTCTCGGAGGAACAAAACGGCAGCCCGGCGGGGGAAAAAAACAATGGTCATTGAAGCACAGAAAAAACTTCTCAGCCAGCTGACCTCTAGTGTTATTATGACAAATCCAAGTCCGCTACTGTGAACTTGGCTTGTACATTTGTTAGTTTAGTAAGTGGTCTGAAATAAGCTTTGCCCGTCATTTTCAGCAACAGGCTCTTCTTCACCTTAGGCTAAAGTCTGACGCTGATGACGCTGTTAAAACGCGTGCCTTATCAACATCGAACCCGAGTTTTGTTTTGGCACGGCGTGTGTGTTTACACTGTGGACCCTGAGCTGCGCCACTTCGTCCCACTCTCTCTATTGTATATGATTGAGATGACAACTTTGGCTTATTTTGAACCCAAATGCGTGTTGCCAAACCACATAGAAAAGACCGTCTTTTTGTCCTTTCGGAGTGCATCAGATATGACAGGAAGAAGAAGATGAAGAAAGGAACAAGACGACGGACAAAAAAAAAAGACAGTTATGCTTTGGGAAGTGACACCGGGAGAACTAGTCAAACTAGCAGCATGGATGGGAACAGGGTCAGACAGCATTTCAAACAGAAATATATGTATTATTGGTGAATAAATCTGTGATGTTCAGGTAGATTGGTTTCACAGAAAGTGAGTGATTATTTGTCATTGTGAACACACCACACCACAGCACACAGTGCACCACAACGAAATGTGACCTCTGCATTTCACCCCTCTGTAAAGGGGCAATGGGCAGCTAACAAGGGCAGCGCCCAGGGAGCAGTGCTTGGGGACGGGACCTTGCTCATGAGTACCTCAGTGGTAACGTGGTGGTAACTAGATCAGAAGGTCGCGGGTTCGAATCTCTGAACGGCAAAGTTACCACTGAGGTACTCATGAGCAAGGTACCGCCCCCAAGCACTGCTCCCCGTTTCGCTGCTCACTGCTTCTTCGCGGAGAGGTTAAATGCAGAGGTCACATTGCGTTGTGGTGCACTGTCTTCACAATGACGGCATGGCGGCGCAGTGGTTAGCGCTGCCGCCTCGATCCCCGGGTGGGCCGTAGTTGGCGTGGGTTTCCGCAGTGGGCTCCGATTTCTTCTCACGGTCCAAAAGCATGCAACATAGGTTAATTGGCAGATCTAAATTGGCTTCGTAAGGTGTGGATGAGAGTGTGATTGTGTGAGTGTGCGTGTCCAGGGTTTGGTCTCCACGTTGCCCCCCCCCAGAGTTCCCGGGTTAGGCTCCGGTCCGCCCTCCTTCGACTCCAGTTGGTATTAAGCGGTTTGGATATTGAATGTATGAATAAATGTCAGCCATAATCAGCCACAAAGTGTGTGTGTGTGTGTGACTTCTCTGAGTGAGAGGCAGGCCTTTGGGGACAGGGTGTATTACTGTCACGGTAATTGCTGACTTGATCCCCAGTGGACTTGGTGACATTTTATGTGTGTGTGTGTGTGTGTTTATTGGCGCTGTCGTGATAAGTGAGGGCTCTCGGGAGCCGGGTAGCTGATGGTCAGCCTGCACGCAGGGCAGATAAGAACCGGCTGGAGTGACGACACTGAGCGTCTGCGTAAACTCCACTGCTTATCTCACGCTAAATTTAGCGTCTGACTCAGTTTTGACAGTTAGCCATGTGGCACGGACACACACAAACACACGCAGCTCTTTGCGTGCCACTGTGTTTTGGGTGAGAAACCCAACGTACGTGTTAAAGGTCGCTCCCGGCCACCGTCTCTGCTCCGTCCCGGCGCTTGTTCGCCAGCTGACGCAACGTGGCCTCGTTACATTGGTCATTAAACGCTTCTCGCATTTGCAAATCTCCTCGCGACCCGCTTTGTATCTTTGAATCTTGAAGCCGTGCTTTTTTTTCTTTTTCTTTTTTTAACTTCCCGCCCGGAATGACAGAAGCTCCCCGACACGGTCGACACCACGGTAGCGCTAATTACGAGGAGTGCTGCTGCACGGCTTCTTTTTTTCCCCCCCTCGTTTCTTTTTAATGTCCTTGATTTAAAAGGAGTGAGGGAAGACCCGAGTGATCTGAGGCGCCCTGTGAAGCTCAGGAGAGGCTGATGGCGGTTGCCGCTGCCGTTCGAGGAAAGCGCAAATTGGCCTGCGAGGAGAAGGGAAGAGCTGACGGGGGGCTTACGCAACGCGCTGCAACGCCGCCGCGCTGTGATCTTCGGGAGCCGGTGGCAATCGTTATCTCTTAACAACAAGAAAAGATAGTTCTGCCCTTAAAGAAGCAGGCGTCTGCCTTTATTTTGCAAATGGCGTGTTTGTTGTAGGGGGCTTTTTTGGATTTTTTGGAATATATTAGTCTAGGTCCGTGTGCTGGTTTTATTTCGACTTTCTTCATTTTTTTTCCTGATCATCTTTGCCTTATTAACATCGCAAATGTTTATAGGCGAACAGTGGATGTGTAGTTTTCCTTCAAATCTACTTTAGACTAACTGTAGGGCTGGGCAGTTAATCGAAACTGACATCGAAACTGGTTAGCGAAAGTGAGTGATTATTTGTCATTGTGAACACACCACAGCACAGCACACGGTGCACCACAACGAAATGTGACCTCTGCATTTAACCCATCCGTGAAGGAGCAGTGGGCAGCTGACAAGCGCCCGGGAAGCAGTGCTTGGGGAGGGTACCTTGCTCATGAGTACCTCAGGGGTAACTTTACCGACCTTCGGATTCAAACCTGCGACCTTCAGATCACGCGGCGAACACCCTACCGTTATGAAGTTCTGTTAATACTTGTTTCTTAATACTGTTAATACTTTTCTCAATCCGTGTTCATTTAGGGTGCTTTCACACCTACAGGCTTTAGTTCCGTTTCAGTCGAACTCGAGTTCGTTTCCCCTCTTGGTGCGGTTTGTTTGGTCTGCTGTCAACACGGTAATCGCACTCGGGCGCGGACCAAAACAACCGCACCGAGACCCCCAAAAAGAGGTGGTCTCGATCCGAATCAGTTAGCGAACTCCGGTGCGGTCCTCCTGGTGAGAAAGCATACCGAACCCAAACAGGACCAAAGGCTGCGAATCACGTGATATACTGTACATACCTGTTGGATCTTCGGGAAAAATTTCGCACGATGAGCATATCGCTGTTCTTCCTTATTAATACGCGCCACCTCCTGTATTTTCGCGATACGCGCCTTCGGCGAATGCGGTGCATTAATGCGCTGCTTTCCAGCCGTAACCGCGCTTGATTTTCAAATGCGATAATTCGTCTGAAGCGGTGAACGCACGAGATGTAGAAAGTAATCAGCAGGGCGACCACCAGTCCACGTAGGTTCTCCATCTTGAAACAGTCAACACAGAATCTTCTTCCTGTATTTACATTTTTGTTCACGCGGCAAACGCATCTGACCAATAAGCGGAGAGGACGTTCTCGCGTGATTTAAAGTGACACAGTTTGGTACGCTTGGATTTTTTCCCGTGTGAAAACAAACCGAACGAAGGAGAAAATGCGACAAAATTATCAACTGATTCGGACCAGAGCAAGCGTACTAAGGTGTGAAAGCACCCTTACTGTCCCATTAAAACAGCTTTCTTTCGTTTCTTTATTATAAAATCACAATAATTTATAATCTTTCAGTAAAATAAACATCCCTGCTTTAATGGTTGAATATATCTACAAGGTTAAAAAACAAACCAAAAAAACTCCCCAAAATCAAATTTAATTGATTGTAATCGAGGTAAAATTAATCGTGACATTGATTTCAGGTCATATCGCCCAGCCCTGCTTTGGAGGTTGTGTAAAAGGTTTCAGGAGGGTTTGGAACAGGAGCTGGAGTGAAGAGTGTAGAAATAGCTTATCTAACCTGGTCTGTTGGACTGGGTTTCGTCTTGATACGCTGTCTGTCTAAGATGCTGAGCGAAGCAAAAATGCCAGATTGTTTCTGTGTGTGTGTGTATGTGGGTCTGTGTGTTTCCACCCTTCCTCCAGAGTCTCCTCTAATTCCACTCACTGCCATTATCTTCTCTCCGGCCTGAAAGAGGGTGATCCCGTAAATCGCCGTGAACCCATTTGGGCCCCAGTTCTACGAATTTGGAGATTAGGATGTGCGCACGATCTGTTCTAAACACTTAACAATGATAGGTCAGCTCACACCAACATGTGGGGTCACTGACGAGGTGAAATGCGGCAGAACGGCAGTGACAAAATCAGTGCAGCTGGTGAGAGGACAGCGTGCTGCCTTTTTGCTCGGGGCTTCATTCGAGATTCAAGATTCTTTATCACTTTATCACTTTCGTTCTTACCTACACGGTTAAACAAGTCCAACATGTAGTGAAATCAGCCTTCAATCAGCCGTGAGTTAACAATAAATGAAAACAATAAATCACTGAAACAGTGTTTTAATGTAAGTAAATTTGGAGAAATATGAAAAGGATAAAACTAAAGAATTTTCGGAACAATATGCATATTAAGTCATTACAAGCTGCGCTACTGTGGCTCCACTGCCGTCTCTTCTTTCTGCGCCGTCTGCTCTCGACTCGCTTACTGTATTTAATAAACAGTCTGTCAGTGATGTGATAAGGATTTGGCGGAAATGCTAACCGTCAGCCGTTAGCCCGTGTAGCGTGGTGGTTAACCCAAACGCGGATTGGAGCGCGAGTAGGTGGGATGGCCACGCGAGTTGATATAAGAACTCTCTACACTAAGAGCAAGATTTCCCACAAGAACCCGCGTTCTATAAGACACACTCAATCAAGGAGATGAACCAAATCACAGCTGAAGCTGAAATGAATCGGAGTTGGGCCGGGTTGACTCAATGACTGAGCGATTCACCGCAAGGAATCGACTCCTTTTATACTCCCTGAACCGCGACCGACCACCCCCCGGGACCTAGTGCCGGTCGCGTTACGCAGTGTGCGTGACAGTCTATATGTCATATGATCGGCTACGTGGCACACCAGTAGTAACAAACCAACGCTGAAGCCTTGTTGTCACTCACGCACAAGCGCAGCGTGAAGTTCCGAGGAGGAGAAGAGGAGAGTTTCAGCTGAGCTTGGCGTTTGTAAAGTCAGATAATTAAACAGATTTTTTCTTTTTTATTTCATTAAGTAACACTTATCGGTACAGTATATAAATTCTTTTATTCATCCATATTCATGTGCCGCCTCACAGCAGGGGTGTGAATAACTAGTTTCATGATGTTACGATACATCGATTGGACAACGTTTCGACATCTGCTGATATCACAAAGTCTGATACAATACAACATTGATTCGATCCGATTCAGACCCTCTAATCGACGTATTGGTGCATATTTTGGTAACCTCGATTAGTTTTGAAATTCTGTTAGTACTTTAAAAAAATGTCTACTAATACTTTCCTAAGAGTGTCTTCTTGTACTGTCCCCTTAAAAACATACTGTGTGCGTTGTCACATGATATCCAGCCCAGGTTAACGTTAAAACCATAAAGACTCTTTCTTTTAGATAATAAAATATCCCAGGTTTAAAAGGTGAGCATATTTCCAGTAGAAACCTTGGTCAGTGGGTTATGAGGGCTAAAAACAAACAAAACAAAACAAAATATCTGGTCATTTATCGTATTGGAGGTAAAATGTTCAAATAATCTTGATATTGATATGAGGTCATATCGCCCAGCCCTAGGCAATATCATGTGCTTATTTACCACAATCTTTTCCACTCATGGGCGGCACAGTAGCGCTGCCGCCTCACAGCGAGAAAGCCCTGGGTTCGAGCACAGGTTTCCTCCCACAGTCCAAAAGCATACACTTTAGGTTAATTGGTGACTCTAAATTGGCCCGGTAAGGCGTGAATGTGCGTGTGATTGCGTGAGTGTGTGTTGGGATTAACGCACCGCAGGGCCACTTGTTCATATTGTCTTGTAGAATTATTCTACTATCTGTATGCTTGCACTTTGGAGATATAGAACTTAAAGACACGCTCTGAAAACTGGAGCCATGTCGTCTCGTCTTGCTGTATAATGGGTATAGTTGAGATGAAGTTTACTTAGTGCTTTCAGTAATTTCAGTAATTCTTGAAAAGCAAAATTCTCCAGTGACAATGATAAACTTGTGCCTTAAAATCTGATTCAAATAGCAATTAAAATAGAATGCATTTATGGCCCGTCCCATGTAGAAGCTACTGTTATTCTGTGAACGTTCACAACAAGGAACAGCAAGGTGTTACAAAAAGAGGGGGTAAAAATTGTGATTTTTTTTTTATCATATCGCTCTAATTTGCCTTAATTTTTATGATATTCAGCAATATGATGTAGCCACGTTTTTGGGCTTCGTTATGCTCCTTGTCAGTTTTGTTTTGTTCTCACTTGCCGTGTGCTTGTGGGTGTGCGTGTGTCTGTGAAGGTGATGGCCGGTCACTACCACACAGAAAAGACGAAGGTCAGACAGACGCTATCTGTTGTGGAAATATAAGCAAGGTTCCGGCGTCTGGTTTTCACACCCACCCTTGCCTGGCACCCTCATCACACCTCCTTGGGCGAAACTGCAGGACACAATACAAATAAGATGACAGGCACATGCTGTAGTTATGTGTGTATGTGTGTGTAATCATGCAATCGTGTTTTGGCTTCTGTGTTGACTTCCTGTCTTTGTGGTTTTTCCATTCTTTTTTAGCAGCACAGAAACCAAAGGGACCAGCGGCCGTTTTGGTTGCGACTGGCTTCGGCGCTGTACGCGCTCCTGTTCGAGAGGGAGCCGGCACGGAGGTGAGACGGCCCTGCCCGAGGACGAAAAAAAAAACGCAAAGGAAAAAAGAACTGCCACCTTTCCGCCCAGGTCCGGCGCCGCGGGCCCCGGGCACTTAACGGCACTGTCATGAGTTTCTAACACGGGTTTTTAGGGTGGGAAGAAGTGGAGAAAAAAAAAGACGAGACGTAAAAGACGAGCGTCTCCGCGGGACGGCCGCTTGGTTTGGTGTTTTTTACGCCGTCAACTTTTTTCCCCCCTTTCCCCGCCCCTTCACGAAGATGCCATAACGTTAACGAGAGATTCTCACAGGAATATTTTCGTAAGGAGGTATTTTGTACAGCATGTACTGTTTCATTTCGTTTTTGCACTTCCAAAATCGTGTTTTTCTCTTTATTTGTCGTCGTCGTCCTTTTGGGAACAACTTCCACAAGTCCTGGGAATGCCTTATCTATCATCTCCGACCACTGCAGAACCTTGTTGCGATTGTGGACTAGAAAAAAGGTGGAGGGGTCAAGACGGAGAGGCAGTGGACTGGTCAGATTTGTTTTGTTGTTGCTTTTATTGAACCTCCCAGGAAACCAATCGACTTGACAATTAGCCTGACTAATCTCCAAAGAGGCAGTTTTTCTGAACAAAGAGTCGAGCACCTCAGTACACCTGTGTTTTTGTTGTGGTTTTCATTTTTTGTGACGTTGATTACATTGGCCTTGTTGTAGCTTCGTTTTTTTCCATCACACATGATTTAAGGTCATGGGAGGTCAAGAAAGCCTTCAACGGTTCGATGGGAACAAATCCAACAACCAACATCTTTTCCTGCGTCAAGTGAAGAAGAAAAACCATTTTAAAGGCAATATTTGACATTCTCAGGTCAGACCTACATGCCTGTCCACGTTCGGCCGGCTCGAGGGTCGACGGCATGGTGACTTTGTCATCTCCAAGCCTGAAGAACCTTCCAATTTTTTTTGTACCAGCACAGGGAGCACAGAAGTATCTAAAGAGGAACGTCAAAACCACCAAAAATTGAAAAAAAAAAAAACATCAGGGATGGTTGTTTCCAAGAACGTTGGTGTTTGGAAAATGCTTGTGTTGGGTTTTATTCTTAAGCATTCTAAAATGTTTTAAGACCTGTCAAAGATCAGACAGGCTTTTTTCGGGCTTAGACGTGGGAGGCACATGTTTTGCCTTGTGACACCAACGTGCTCCCCCATTCTCGTCGTTGCAGGTGTTCACGTTGACCTTTTTACGCATCGCTGATTTCCTGATTTCCTACTGAAAGCTTAATTTGGACCACTCTCGACTCGTGGTTCTTCAATTGGCTGGTGAAGGTGAAAATGTGGCCACTCGTTTCCTCCCCACCCTGCCCCCCCACCCCCGGTCCTCTTAGCAATACTGTGTCTGTGAAGCGACTGCATTTCTTCTCTCAGGATATACTCGGGTGGTTTTGTTTTTCATTTCCGAATTGTTTCGAACAATTTCACATTTAGTGCTTTTTTTTTTCCAACCTTTTTCAAGTTACCTATAAGATGTTTTGGTGGTGTAAATTGTTTTTGTTTTCTTTTTTTGTATGACCACTACTTTTTGTCTTTTTTGTGGAGTTGAGGAAGTATTTTTCCTGTAAATGGTTAAGTCTGTAACCTGGTGAAATTGTCACATTTGAAGACACTGATGGATTCTTAATGCTGTTTTTTTTCCTATGACATGCCTTCCTTTTTTATTGCTGTTTCTTTTTCCGTTTTGAAGGAGATGTGTAATTTTTTTTTTGAGACTCGGTTTCCCATTTTCAACCCTAAAGGCTTTTTTATTGTTACAGTAGTTGATACCTGTATGGAAAAGAGAAAAAAAACAGTTTGTACTTACAAATATGATATGAAGGAACTTTCTAAAAGTTTTCAAAAATGCATTCTGTAGCCTTAACGTTTTCCACCATCACCATGGGTGCTATAATCTATTTGAGAAAGAGATTAAAAAAAAAACTAACTGATCATTGGCTAGTATGTAAAGGGTAATATCCAGTCAGAAGTTGCCTTATCGATTTGCGTAGACATGGATTAACTGTAGCCTTAAAACTCCGTAGGTACAATATGACGGTACAACACACGTCAAGTTCTCATCAATAAGCCGCCTTTTTGCCTGCTGTGAGTTTCCGGGTGCTTTCAGGCTACTTTTTCAAGCATTGTTGAATGTCCTTAGAAGTGCTGAAAGTTTGTTTCCTGCGGATCGTGAACGCTGAGCCAGTGTCTGTAGCCCCGGAGCTCATAGCCCCCTTCCTCGCCCGATCACCTAGTCTCCAGTTCATATTTCTATACACTCCTTTGCCTGTTTTTTTTTGGGACATTAATTTTGTTTCTTTAATTGAGTTAATACATTTGTAATTTATTTGGTGTTTTTCCCTTATTTATTTTTTTGTATATCGGTCCTTTCATTGCTACTGTATAAAGTCATGTGTGCAATTTCTTTTCTTTGTGTTTCTTTTTCATTTTGGATGTATATGTTTTCTTTTTCTCTCCTTTTTTTCCTTGGCCTAAGGAGGGGTTAGCCATGTTTTGGTCGTCTTCATCCTGAGTTGTTGTTGTTGTTGGGCTTGTGTGATTTGTGTGTATCGCATTACAACCTCACTTTTTACAAAGGCGGACGGAACGATCTCAAACATTTGTACTCCTTTGTGTTCTCGTTACTAGCTAATTTAGTTAGTGGTAGGAGCGTCCATTAGAACCAGAGGTTCATGTCCGTTCTTCTAGAAAGGCACATGGTGTGATATAGACATATCATTTAGCACTAGCATATGTTGTGGTCTACCAACAACTCAAGGTCAGCGCTGATTATTGCAGCTAAAACCAACTGCAGGCAGACAAGCTCCTGAAAGTGAGATTTTCAGCCTTGATCCCCAAAGCCTGCAGTGTCCTCCGGTCTTTGATTCCTTCTTAAGGCCATCACCTGCATTCTCAAAGCAAACCAGTATAGAAAATCTGCTTCTGGATCTGTCACTTCTAACAAAAGCCACTACTGGTTCCGAGTCCAGAAGCATCACCTCTGATTAAAGACAGTACTGGTCTCGGATCAGCACTTCTTCCTACTCTGGTAGCCTTTGAGAATGTAGGACAGTGCTGTACTTTGAGAACAAGTTTGGTCAACTCTACCATACACTAGAACAGGGGTGATGGTGTCCTAGTGGCAGTGACTCGACTACAAACCAAGAGGTTATGGGTTTAAGTCTGGCTCTTTCCTGCCTTCAGCAGTACCACCATTGGGCACTGAAGCGACTTGGGGTTAAGGGGTTCCGTGGAGGTTGTGGGTTCAAATCTGGCCTATTGTACCTCTGGCTCTGACACCACTGGGTACTGGAGTGACTTGGGATTAAGGGGTTTCCATGGAGGCTGTGGGTTCAAATCTGGCTGTATTGTACCTCTGGCTCTAACTCCATTGGGTACTGGAGCGATTTGGGGTTAAGGGCTCTGTGGAGCTTAGAGGTTCAAATCTGGCTCTACTGTACCTCTGGCTCTGACACCACTGGGTACTGGAGCGACTTGGGGTTAAGGGGTTCCGTGGAGGTTGTGGGTTCAAATCTGGCTCTCTTGTACCTCTGGCTCTAACACCATTGGGTACTGCAGCGACATGGGGTTAAGGGGCTCAGTGGTGTTCATTCTGGAGGTGTGGGGTTCAGGTTTGGATCTATCCTACTTCCATCACTACCACCATTGGGACCTGCAGCAAATTGGGGCTTAGGGACATGCTCAGTGGTGTTAATGCTAAGGGTTTGGGATTTCAGTATCCTACCTCGGTCCATACCGTCGTTGGGCCATGTAGCAACTTGGGGTTAAGTGACTCAGTGATGTTACTGCTAGAGGTTGTGGATTTGAGTGTGGCTATGTCCTACCTTCGTCACTGCCACCTTTGAACCCCTGAGCAAGACCTTTGACTTCAAGTTTCTCCAAGGAAACTGTCCATCATTAGGAAGTGAAAGTCACTCTGGAGAAGAGTGTTCGCAACAATGACACTTAACAGACCATTAGTGTTTTTGAATGGCAACTTTCAATCCTTTTTCCCCCACGACAGTGTATTTAGCCATTGACAGTTAGGCAGAAATCTAATTCTTTGTCATTTTTGTATTTGAAGGAACACTTCTGCCCAAATGCTTACATGGCTAACTGAATGAAACCTGGAGGAAATGGAGTTGCCTGATGTTGACTTGCTTCTGCCAGAATTCATTGATATATTAGTGATTATAGCATTCAGGGGAAGTAAAAGATTGAACTGTAACTCTTCCTCAATACCTATTAATATAGGGAGGGGGCGTATCAAGACACTGGGCCATGTTTTTGAGTTTAGTTTTGAATTTTTCTTCACTTTATCCACTTTGTTTTCCTTCAATTGATATGCACTGGAAAGTACTTTGTAACTGTTTAATTTCATGGATTCTACGACTTTTCCAGTGTTACAGTCATGGCATCTCCCAGCATGGTTCTTTTAAAAGTTCTTCAGGTGCCAGGCACGAGTGCCTGTGTGTGTGTGTGTTTTTTACAAGCACACCATGGTGCCCAGTATTAGTCTGAGAGGGATTTGTGCAGAGGAGGAGGCTGGGGGGAGCTCAGGCCCAAATCTTCATTTTAAAACAGAATCTTTATGTTCAAAGGAATCCCAACTTGGATGTGTTTTTTGTGACGGAAGCCAACAGTGTCTTGAAAAGCAGTTTAAAGTCCAGCGTTTTCAGTTTCCATTAGATGATAAGGACTTTCGGAATAATAAATGAGAGCACATCTTGCTCGTTTCTTATCTCCTATTTTTTTTTTTTTAAAACAGTCTCTGCTTAGGGGCAGTTTTTCAGAAATGCATTGTTAATGGGTTGTAATGGACTATAGGACAATTCAAAGGGCTTTCATAATGGAAACATTCCTTAGTGTTCTTTAGTTAAGGAAGTACCAATGAAATATTTTTCATCAATCGACTTTTATCACGAAATAGCTTGTCACCTTAAGTTTTTATAGTAAATTTTACAAATACCCATTATTACAAGCCACGTTTCTGAGATTCCAAAACATTGTTTTTTATTCATTCAGATCCAACAAAGTCTTGAGGCTCACACATTCTCTGTACACTCAGAAATGAGACCCAGCGAAAATGTAGCATTTTTGTAAACATTGACTGTGTGTCTTCGAGACTGTACTGTGCACTCCTTAACTTGTTTTTATTTTCTGTTTTTTTTTAAAATGTTGATACAATATGGAAGTTTTAGATAATTTGTTATATAGTGCAATATGCTGTATATAAGAGCTTTGCTCTACAAAAGTGATTTCTGATTTTTGTTTTTCATTGGTACATTTTTTCCATTAAAATTGTATTAAAGCCTAAACCGCTTTGAGACTTTCTTCATTATTAAGCACGCTCCGCTAAAAACACGACTACAACAGCCTGGGGGCATTTTACTGGAGCCACGCTGTGCTCAGGCAGAACGTATTGTTCTGTGTTTTTCCTCTTTCCTCTTTCCTCCCTTCACTCTGCTGAACCAGGGAGTCGCGAGAGCGGCCAGGCGTTTGGCCACGCCGCTGCCAGCTGCTTCCATCTCCCACTGCGAGGTCATTAATTCAGTGGGCCATGCCATGCCTCCTGCCCACACTAATGACTGCCTGTCAAGTTTACACACACACACACATAAACACACACAGCTGTAAATGCCCTAGACTCATGACCATTTATAGGCTCAGCATGAAAAGTCCCTCTCAAACCAAATTAATGTTCTTTATTTATTTAAGGGGCACAGTTGCCCTGTTGATGCTTTAGAGTGGGAAACCCCTGTCTGCAGCTTTTCACTTGGCCTCTTTTAAATAAATGGTGCTTATCAAGATGACAAACGGAGAATATATATTAAACCTTTGTATTACATTCATGTTATGTTATGTAAATTTATGATGAATAATCCAGAATCATAGGAGGCACAGCTAAATTACAAGATGCCCTGAAATGCCCTTGCAAAATGTATTTCAAATTTATCTCTGCCAATTAGAGGTCTGCTTCATTTTTGCTGTGGTGCAGTTACTCAGAACAACCATCTAGTATTCACACATTTAAATTATCCCAACCACAAGAAAGGTGTCATTTTTTAATTATAGTGTGTGTATTATAGTCATCAATTGAGATTTAAGGCTTAATCCTTGCCTTATCCAACTTTTACTGGAGACTTCAAAAGGTACTTAACTGGACATAACGGACCAGTCAAAACCTGTTGTCAGAGTGTCACTCTGGCAAGATCCTAAATCATATTTGTTGGGAATGTTTTCCACAAGATTTTGGAGTTTGTCTGTGGTATTTTTAGCCAATCATCCAGAAAAGCACTTGTAAAATCAAGCACTAATGTTGGATTTAAAGGTCTGGTTTGCAATCTCTGTTCTTGCTCTCTTAAGTCACAGTCGGCCTAATTTATTACAGTATTTGGATCAGTTTGCCTAGACTAATACAGATGTGATTACTGCCAGACTTGGTGAATCAAAACATCACTTACCTGCTTGGCAAGGGACGTAAATCACAAAAAGCAGCAGGTGAGAAACCAAGTCATTGGCATCTATCAGTCGGGAAAGCCTTACAAACCCATTTGTAAGGCTCTATGACTTCAGAGAACCATTATCTAAAGTTGGCAACACTTGCAGCCTTGGTGAAACACCCTAGACTTTTGGTAAAATATTCTGTGGACTGATGAGTCAAAAGCG
Organism: Distichodus sexfasciatus; assembly: GCA_032718565.1. Classification (NCBI taxonomy): domain Eukaryota; kingdom Metazoa; phylum Chordata; class Actinopteri; order Characiformes; family Distichodontidae; genus Distichodus; species Distichodus sexfasciatus. Next base: position 1,012,674 of record JAVGVS010000123.1, read on the forward strand.
AACTTTTATATCAACATGGGTCCTATTTCATCTGCCACAAAGCTTACATAGTAATTGTAAAACAGAAATTGTGGTTGTAGTGTGATGTCTGAGGCTGTTTGCTGCTTCAGGCCCTGGATGAGTCACCATATTTGATGAAATTATGAATTCCACTCTTCAAGATTCAAGATTCGTTTTTTGTCACATGCAAATTATACAGGTACAACATGCAGTGAAACGTATCCTGATCCACTCCTTGCTGTGCAATTTAGGCAAAATTAAAATAAAGTTAGAATAAAATAGAGTTACAATACAAACTTGAAGGGGAGCTAAGGGAATAAAGATAAAAAATAAATAACTGTTTCTTATATGCAATAGAGCTACCTATGTGCAGAAGGCAAGGAGTACAATTAAATTAAAGACCCAAGTGCCGGCTACAGGTGTATCTACATGTATATATGAATAAAAAAAGAACATATACTGAAGTTTTATATCTGAGTATACATATTTAACTCTGAAGACTGATAACAGGCGCAATGACTGTTTAAAGTGCCGAGTGCAACTGCACAGCAGTGAACAATGTAGCATGTAGCAAACAGAGTAGGAGCACATAATATTTGGACAGTGAAATATGGCAGACAGTATAAATGATCATAAACAATATGATTGAGAGACAGTGTGGAATGGCAAATAAGGCTTTTAGAGAAAAGGCATGTCCTGGTTCAGAAAACGGATGGCCTGAGGATACAAACTCCTCCTCCCAAGTCTCTCTGTTTTGGTCATGATGGTGCAGAACCTTCTGCCTGATTGCAGAAGATGAAACAGTCCATTGCTGGGATGAGACGAGTCTTTTACAATCCTAATTGCCCTGCTCCTACATCTCTTGTCGTAAATGTCCTGCAGGGAAGGGAGAGCTGATGTGCAGCAGCGCTCCGCAGCTCGAACCTCTACTAAACATCGATATGGTAAATATCTGGCTATTGGGGACCTAAAGCTTATGCACAGCTGGGTTATCCAGCAAACCAATAATTCGAAGCACACAAGCAAGTCCACCTTTAAATGGCTCAGAACAAACAAAATTAAGGTTTTCAGACGGCCTAGTAAGGCAGAATGCTTCATTATTACAAAAAGTACTTGTTTTCTCTCCTTACAAAGACAGCTATTTTCAACTAGCAGGTGTTTCTGGAGGGTGTTGAATTGGAAGAAATGGCACAGTGCACGTTTGGCAGGTGGAAAATAGCGTCCACCTTGGTGTAGATAAGCAAAAATCTGTGGAAATAGCTTCAATGTAGTTAGCTACTTTTTACCTGTAGCTTGTAGTGTTAATGCTATATTGAAATGGCAGCTTGGCGGTAGCTTAGCTCCTTTTAATCATAAGTAGCTTGCAGCTTGAAAAGCAGCAGTTTCAAAGTGGCTTCCCTAACACTGCGTGAGGTACACACTCAGCACACACTCTCAAACCCATACACACGTCAAAGCACTTTATCTCTTCTCTCAGCTCTGCTTTCACGCCTCTACATCCTCCAACTCACCTGCTCCAGTGCTTTCAGGTGGAGAATTCCCCTGACGAAAGCACCAAACATACACACACTCAAATATGCTGAAGTGCTTTACTTCCTGCCCGATCAACCATGCATGCAGGAGGCATTTCAATCCAAACCCATGCCCTACACAAGCCCTGTTCTGTGCCTTAGGGGACGGTGAGTTGTGCTTTTTAGATTCCTTTAAGAACAGCCGTCACTTTCGGCACGCTCACATTCGGCACTGTCAAATTGTAAAGCGTGTCGACTGGATTTGTAACTAGGACGTTTGCTCACAAGTTGAGAGAGAGAGATATGCTAGTTCCTGGTAGTTTTTCAATAAGACATAGTGCTCAGTGAAGTGTCTCTTGATTTTTCTTTTCTTTTCTTTTTTTCCATGTGCTGGTATTTCCAAATTTATGGTTTATACTCTAACAATGATTTGACCAATTATTTCAGCTTGTATGAGTTTTCAGTGTTACAACTGTGACTATGATAAAGAGTGAATATGTTAATATGCCACATAGGAACTTTATGTTTTGAAATAGCAATATATTGTGGTTCTTTTCAGTAATATATATCTTACAGATAAATCAGATATAACATTCATGTAGAACCTAAAGGGAAACATCAAATGAGGATTTTTGCAGAGAGCAACACAAATCTAAAACTAGTCTGTAAAAATTAGTTAAATTCTTTTTTTTCCAGCGAATATTTACATACACACTTTTAAACATTAGCAACTGAGTTACAGCATTATAAATGTAAATACTTACCAGGGCAATTAACTATTGTGTTACATTTTTAAATGTTCAAATATGTTCAAATATTCAAAAATGTAAATCCCTTAAATGGAAGCGTGTGACGATGAGAGGTGCTTCATGAGATTAGAATCGTTTACAGCCAACGTGGAGAATACACTTTCTTCTTGGGCAAAATGTACATATGCTTTCTTGCCTGTTATCTCGGTGAGGGGAACAGTAATGTCTGTACTTCCGGTTTAAAAACATTACTCTTGAATTGTCTGGTCTCGTCATTGCTGCATGTCTCTTGATTGGTTGTGTGTGAACTAGTGGTGGTTAGGATGCTTGTATTTGGACCAGGAGGTTATGGGTTTGAATCTCCAGCACTACCATCATTGGGTCCCTGAGCAAGACCCCAAGTTACTCAGGAAGACTCTCCCTGGATTTAGGAAATGGAAGTCGCTAGAGCGTCTGCTGATTGCCATAATTGTAAATGTAAACATAGCTGTAATTACAACTTTTATGCTTAATCTGGCAACTTCAAAATTTCATTTCCATGAACTGACTTGCAGTAACACTGAAAACTCATGGTAACTCAAGTTAATTAACTTGTTAGTAATTTGTTAGTTATTAGTTAATAAAAGCAGGTCTAAGTTGATGCATGTTAACATGACTAATTGATCTTTTTTTCCGTTAGTAAGAGGAGCTGCAGCATAAAGGTGCTGCAATCCACAAAAATCAGGCACAGAAACAGAAGTACACCAGCTGAGGGTTTGAAGTAGCTTTGGAAATACAACCGAGCAGAGCCATTAAGTCGAGCGCTAAAAGATGATGATCTCTGCTTGGTCTCCAGCCCTCCCCTGGGGCAGTGCTGTTGTGGTGTGGTGGAATTGAGAGGGGAGGAGGAGGATAAGCGGGAGGAGGAGGAGGAGGAGGGTTGGAGCAAGGGGCCGGCCTCCAGCACCGCAGCCCTGCTTGGCTCAGCACTTTTCACGCAGGAACGAGAGTCTTGGCAGCCTCTGGCTCCTGAACAATGGCCCCTCTATTCCTGGGGCTGTGCGCTGGTTGAAAGAGACACCCATTAGCCCCACTGTCTATCTCCAGGGTCGGGCCTGAGGGTCACCGGCAAGTGCAGCTCTTGTTTATGTCTGCAAAGCCAATCAAAATACTGACTTGCATGGGTTAACTCTTTCCTAACATGAAGAGAGAAAGAAGTTTTGGTTTGCTCATCAGCGAGCAAAAGTTTTTTTCAAAAATATGATAATCTCTAAGTTTTGCAACCCCATAAATCACTTCAGCCATTTTTATTCCATGAGCTACTTGACCAACTTTAATTCGGAAGTGACCATCACAAACCTGAACTTAAACTGAGCCACCAGGGGTGCACAACAAGTAATTTCTCTTTAGACATTCTATTGCATAGCTTGTCCTACACTGCAGATTACTGAGTCGAAGTCTTTCAAAAGTAGAGCTAAGATGACACTAGCAAGAAAAAACGATCATGAGGTAAATATTAAGAATCTTCCATAGGAATCGCAGAAATTGCAGAAACCAGCTTATTTCAACAAACTTATGAGGTACTTAGCGTTGCCTTAACATCCTCAAAAGTATAAGAAAACAAATTAAAGTCATACTGACATATCAACATTAGGAAAGTCCCCAAAACATCTACCAAACATGCTCCACAAAACATCACCTTGCAGACCAAAATCTGACATGGGCACATGTCGCATGAATATTGCTTTTTGCTCCTTATTTTCACAGATTTGGTCCAACCCCTTAAGAACAAGCCTTGGGCAACAGTAGCAAGAAACCTATGGCAAAAAAAACTTAAGCCGGTTTTATCCCCTGACCCTCTTGACCAGCTTTGAATTGCCAATAATTTGTAAATGAACATTACAAACCAAGGTAAACCCATGGCAGCAGTGGTGCACACCAGTCACTAGAAATTCATTTGCATAGCTTGTCCTGCATGGTAGGTTTGTTGTGTTCTTTCAGCCTGTTTTATGTTTTTATGCACTGTAGACACCCACAGGGCCCATTGCTATTACGCGAGCACAGTAGTTATCAGTAAGAGCGGCAACAGCAAATTAGTACTGAAAGTTGCTTCACACCTCCCATGCTGACAAAGCCACAAAGCCTTTAAAGCAGCAATAGCCGAGGCAGTTTCACGCTGGCTGTGAAGCAATTGCTTAATTGCTAAGTTAAACCGCTTATTTCATCAACCACTCCTTTCATCAACCTCACAGAGCTTTACTGTAAAACTGAAACAGACATCACTGAATTTAGTATGCATAATATTCAGATGCAGATCTATCTAAAAGGAACAGGTTCAATGGAGCAATTTGGTCGTAAAGGGTCATGCTTAGGAACTCAGTGGTGGCTGTGCTGGTGGTAGGCAACCGCCACCACCTAAACAAGTTTATCTTGCAATTTATCTCCGGTAACATAGAGAATTAATCTGTCATGATAGTTTTTACTGAACAATGAGCCATTTGTGCCAGAATTCTATGTAGTGAGTGTTTTTGACTTTAAATGCTGTAACTGATTACATGACCAAACAGAGTCTGGATCCTCTGAAGAGACAAAGCAAGAAAATCCATCTCTGTGCCAATAGGTGATAAAGCGTAGATCAGCTCTTAATGGCGTATAAATCCAAAATTTGTCTTTTTTATTTACATAAAGTTTTATTGTGTTTAATAAGAGCAGTGACCTTAGAGAGACTTTGTATAACATTTTTACAACAGACTTTATTTAAGTGCAATTTAACAAACTGACAGGTCCAGAGTAGGATAAGGGCAACAAGGAAAGACAAGACAAGGAAAAGCTCATATTTATGATATTCCCATAATACTAGTTCATAATATCCCCAAAATATAAGGAGAAAGAGATTTGACACTGCAAACCTGATGTCCAAATGTATTAAGAAGTTCTTCTTTGCTGCTTGTTTTCATGAGACAACAGACAAGGTGGCTGAGTGTCTTGTTGTTTAATATATTTTCATAAAGTTTAAATATATTTTCATAAAATGTGAGACTTTGTATTACACTTTTAACAAAGAATTAAGATGGACTGCTTAAATGTTTTACTCTGCAAATCTGACTTTGAAGCCCATTGGCATTACTTCAGGTGCTGATAGTCTAGTGGTAGAACACTTGCCTTTGGACCAGAAGGTCACTGGTTCAAATCAAGCTGTGTCCTATTGCCAGCACTTCCACCACTGGACTCCTTAGCAAGACCCTTAACCCCAAGTTACAAGAAGACTGTCTATAATTAGGAAATGGAAGTATCTCTGGATCATAGCATATATTAAAGGCAATAAATGTAAACGTACAGACCCTGTACACTTGTATACTGCTTTTTGCAACAGACATTGTCACAAAACAGCTTATCATTTTAGTCCCAAAACGGCAAAGCTGAGCTAACACTTACCATCCTTGGTGTCCTCCAAAAATTCAAATTAAAGTTGTACTGACATATCAACATCAGTAAGGTCCCAAAACATCTGCCTAACATTCTGCACTGAACATTTCCTCCATTTATGTCACCAAAATCTAATATAGGTACATGTTGCAGGGACATGTCTGGTTGTTGCGTGTTTTCACAGATTTCACAAGAGCAAAGACATGGAAAAGACGTCATACAGCACCCTTTACAACAGAAATACTGGCAAAACAGCCTTACACATTACTGGTCTATCTCCTGAAGAGCAAGCCTGGGTCAACAGTGACAAGAAAACTACCTCTTTGGTTTTTAAATAGGAAGAAATGTTTAGAGAACCAAAGACTCAAAACCTTACAAAACTAAATTATACGCTTATGGTGTCCCCTTAACATCCTCAATAATAACAAAACATAAACCATGAACATCATATTCATATCATATAAACATTCTTAGGGTTTTAGAAAGATGTTCATCATGAAACTTTATCTAGCAGACCAAATCCTATCATCCAGATTGTTTTCATGGATGTAATAAAACTACAGATTCTGGACAAACTTTGTTTAGGACTTACAACAACAGTCATTGTCACAAAACAGCATTATATTTTACTGAGTCTTTTAGTGGCAATGGCATGAAATATCTCCCTCTGAGGTAAAATAGGTAGAGAACCTGAGAGGAGCCAAGACTCAGAAGGGGGGTCATCCTTGTCTGGGCCATGCTGGGTTGAACTCATCCCTGTGGTGCGGGGTCTTAGTCTGTTGGGTCAAGCATGAAGTCTATTTATTACACACTCTCCAAGGCTTTGATTACTTATAATTCTATTTGTATAGTGTTTTTTACAACTGACATTGTCACAAAGTAGCTTTACATATATAAATAGAAAAATAGATGAGCTGCCGTCCATTTTATGTTTCTTTTCATTGTTCATGGCATTGTTTCCCGATTAGCCACAACAATATGACCACCTGTCTAATACTAAGTAATTCTGCAGCTACGCGGCTTCATTCACAACAAACAGTGATACTCTTGTGTGTTCTGACACCTTTCTAACAGAACAAGTACTCACATGTTTCAGAGGTTTGAGCTGCGGTAGGTCTTCTATTGGATCAGACAACGCAGACCAGCCTTTGCTACCCACAAGCTTCAGTGATCCTTGGCCTCCCATCACCCTGTCAACAGTTCACCAGTTTTCCTTTCTTTGTCCACTTTTGGTAGCTCCTGACCACTGCAGGCCAGGAACATCACACAAGAGCTGCAGTTTTGTCTAACCAACCCAGTTTGGCTCTTGTCACTCTAGTCCTTATGTTTTCCCATTTTTTATGCTTCCAACACATCAACTTGGACAAAATGCTCACTTGATGCCTAATATATCCCATTTACTACTAGCTGCCTTTGTAAGAATGTGATCAATGTTGTTAATTATACCGGTCATAATGTTATGACTGATTACTGTTAATGTTAGCAATGCCTTTAGCTCATTTAGAGTTAGTTGCTCTGTACAAGTTGCTCAGGATAAGAATGTCTCTCATTCCTGTAAATATCAGAACCAGTGTCTAAAAAGTGTCTTAACACTATTTGCCAACAATCCTCTCTAGACTCTACTCAGGTCTACTCACCTTTCAAAGCAGCAACTCCTTCAAAACACTGGTGTTTTGTACATGACTGTATCAGAACGTTCAAGAAAGCACCAAAAACAACTAGCAAAGTGGTTGAAGGGCGAAAGAACTGTAGAAAGTGCATTCTTACAACCTGTGACTTATACTCTAACTTATTCAGAGGAATGTTTCATCTTATCATCTCCTTCATACATCTTTTAGGTGTGAGCTTACTCACTGTAACTACACTAAACATATCCACATAAAGCACCACCTAAAATGTTAGTGGTCCATGCCAGTTAGTTAGTAAAGTCTAAACTTCTTACATCAATGATCAAAGACATAAGTGAGATACAGCCATACATCACATTCTTTTTCATTTTACAGCATTTGTCATCAGATTTCTGGCTTTTTGTTTTTGTTTCCTCACTTTTTACGCATGGTTAGCTGTGGTCATGCTCTCAATATGGCTTTGTGTTATTCTTTTTATGACTATGTATGTGCATTTACATGTACAAAAATCTCTTTTTTGGGTTTTTGGATCAAGACTATGCTGACACTGTGGTCACTTTATTCTTTGTGATTGCAGGAGCTGCCTGCAAGTTAAGATTGTGTTAAGATTACATTTTTACACACAATCTGTGTAGTCATGTGCCTGAGACAGAAGAAATCTCAGCAAACAAATCATATCAATTATACCCAAGTTTCAGAGGACACGCCTGACTTACATAACCACAACCTAATCCCAAATTGGCACAGAGAGTTTGAAAGTGAGTGGTTATTTGTCATTGTGAACACACCACAGCACACGGTGCACCACAACCAAATGTGACCTCTGCATTTGACCCATGAAGGAGCAGTGGGCAGCTAACATGAGCAGTGCCCAGGGAGCAGTGCTTGGGGACGGTATCTTGCTCATTAGTACCTCAGTGGTACCTTTACTGGTCTGGGATTCAAACCAGTAACCGTCTTAACACGGGGCGAACACCCTAACCATTACGCCGCCAACTGCCACTGGAAGTTTGGAAATGCAAGTTGCTCTGGAAAAGATATGTCTCCCAAATCTTGTAAATGTCAAAACCTGTGTCAATTTTTTTTACAGCCTTATATGCCAAAGAACAAATGCTCAAATTTACTCAACATCCAAAGTTCTAGTTTTACACCATGTTTTGAACACAGTGTATACGCCATGAAGCAGCAGAACAAATAATCAAGTGGTTGAAGAGGGAAAGAACTATAGGAAGTGTAGCCTTACAACCTGTGACTAGCACCCCAAAGAGTTTATCCAGAGGAGAATGTTTCATCATGTGACCACAATGTTTTAGGTATCAACTTACTCAATGAAATTTACTAGACGTATCACCTAAAGCAAGACACTTATCTTCACTCTGGCTGTGTGTCATCTGACGCTAAATGGAGGGGCTTTCAGAGCAGTGTTTGGCCATGACTGAGAACTCATAACCCATTAATGGTCATTAGTCTTTGTAGGAGCACACTTTCAACAAAGAGTGTCTGCGTTTTCTCATAGAGTCTGCTTAGACTGGACAGATTGTGATCAAAGAACCAGTTGAACCAGTTAGGCTTAGCTAGTGGTTAGTTAGCAACTGTTTCATGGAAATGGGGATCCAATGGTCTTGGCTAAACATCAGAAAAATGCTTGAACATCATTAAACAGTTTAAGACTCTGTACCTCATCTTTAAGCTTCTACTAAATTGTGTGAACAGTGGTACATATTTAGGGGGCCATGCAGTGGAACACTGGAACCCTACTGGAATTGTGCTGATTTTTTTTCCTGCCTTAAAACGCGTTGTGGAGAAAAAACTGTAAGACCTACAGCTTTGAAATTTGGCAGGTAGGTCCGGTACCCCACCCACTACTCAGGCAAAAAAAATTGCACCAACATAAGCTATTTTGCGTTTTTCCAAAAAAAAATGCATTTTGCCTACTAACTTTTGAACTGTAGCTCCGATTCTCAAAAATCTTATACCGTCTTCCTTGGGTCAAGACGAATCTTTTAGATCCTTGCATCTATTTCTGCCATTTTTGATTTTTTGCTAATTTGCATAATATGCAAAACCATCTCTTGCGAACTAGTCCCTGTATTTTCGTCCAATCTGCATGCAACTGGTATCATTTGAATCCCTAGACACTCTTCTTTAATTATTATCGATAATTTAGGTCTTCATATTTCTGTAATATGCAAATAAATGTGGTGGGCTTGGCATAGGACTGCAATGCCACACACTGAGTGTCATAGAAATCCGGCTCTGAGTGGGCTACACGTTTGAAATTTGGCAGATAGGTCCGGGACCCCACCCTCTACTCAGGCAAAAAAAAATTGCACCACTCTGCCAGTTGGTGGCGCTATAATAAGCTATTTTGCGTTTTGCCTAATAAGTTTTGAAATGTAGCACCCTAGATAAAAGGATGTAAAGTGTCATTTTTCAACGTCTGTCCACTTCGATTCGTCAAAAACAGATAAAGCTGCAAACTGCATGGCCCCCGTAATCACTGCTTGCAGTTATATTTAAAATTAAAACTGTTCTTCTGGGTAAAAAGTAGGGGTAAAAGGGTGGGAAAAGTACTTGAGTTCTCACTCACTGAAAACCTTGTTTTATGATCGCCTGATGATTTTGAAATTCAAGACTTGATTTAGATTCAAGGACCACATTTGAGTCAGCAGACGCAAGGAACACAATGTGTTTCTGACCAATTCAAGTCCATGTCCAATATGCCTTAATTGGTACAGTTGAGCTGACAGATGGCCATAAATCCTGCTTTTTTAGGAAAGTGGAGAGTAGAACTGTCCTATCCAGATAGCAGGATCAATTGTGTCTTCTGGATGCTCTTTTATGAAGCCTAGCAACCATGTACCCTGAGGGAAGTAGTGATTTATAGTAATGCTGAAGTAGCATCTGAGTGATCATATATTAAATGTCTTGTTCTGTAACTGTTCTGGAATATTATATACTATACCATAGTAATGGTATAGGTGCCTTGGGTGCCTAAAGATCCCCAAGTCTATCTATATTTCTACATACCTACATTATGTTGCTTCTATGTTCAAGACACTGTGAGTTCACCAAGTTCATTATCTTGCCGGAAGTATCTATTGGAAGAAATTTGACTATGACTATAAAAAGAGGTGCACTCTTAGCAATAAGGTTTAGGAACAATGAGGCATTCAAATGACCAACATGCTGTCCCAATTGGACATGGACAAGGAAGTTTGTGCTCGAGTCTTAACTGAGGACCTGAATGTCACAGCAGAAATGGAGATTTAATCATCACACCTTTATTTTGTCCAGTCTCTGGGGTGGAGCAACACATTGTCACGGTGCTTTCAGTTTCATGTCCTTAACTGACAAGAGTGATAAAATGGTGTAGCTAATATAGTTTGACACAAGAATTCAAAAGACATTGTTCAGTACACCAAATCTTTGGGCAGATTTTCTCCAAAGTCTCAGTGATATAATTTTTCCACCCACAGAGTTACTCTTCACTACGTTCTGAATCACAGAGGTGTATTGCATCAAAAATATAAAGGAGTGATTTAATTATATCGTGACACAGGGACTTTTTTGTTGGTCACAAAAATAAAAAGGACGAAATCTTTAAACAGAAAAAGTGCATGCGTGTATAGACAGTTCCTGCAAGTTTATTTTGTAGAGTCATTCATAATTCAAACCTCAAACTTCCAGGTTCTCCAACACTCAGACCATTACACTTCACAAAGTGTTAGGGGAAAGTCAGAGTAGCATGACAATGAGTTCAGGCTCTTGCCTTGTCCTACAGTTTCCCCAGATATCAGTCTGACAATGCAGATGTTTTGCACTGTAGAGTCCATGTCTTGGGGCAAATCTTTTTTTTGAGAGGATCAACAAGATCCTAAACAAATGGTCACAAAAATATATCATACTGACATTCTAATTTGTTCCATTAACAAAGAAAGCTGACCATGTGTGCAAACTTTCAGTCTAATATGAGTTATGAAAAGAAGGGAGTGGGAGTGAATCTCCTCCTTTCTCTTTAACAGGCTTGAGCATAGTAAACATAGTTTTCACAGGTAGCAGGTCAAAAAGGACAGAGATAGTGGCTGTGATAGTCTTTACTGAGGTGAAATCAACCAATTGATAGATTGTGAGTGTGAGACACAGGCGTAATGTTTAATTTGCTAGAGTACTCTGTGCCAGTAAGCTGAGGGCATGCCAGTCCTGTTTATTGTTCCAGCAAGTCTTTCCCCTTAGGCCATGACTAATACAGATTCAATTGCCCATTAGGTTTTGTAACCATGGATAAGATTAGAGATTAGTTTAAGGATAGGCCAATGAACTGTAAACCCAGCAAAATACATGTAAATTGTGTTTACACTGTGGGGTATCGAACCTAATATCAAGCAGCACAAAGATGACGTCTGGTCATTTGACAAAAGGCAACCGATTCTCAGAACATTTTATATTTGAATTTGTTTATTTGATGAAGCAAGTAATTTTGCAAGTATTTCTGCAACACTCAATCTAAAAGACCATCAATATCAAAAGCCAGCAAGAGCCTTTTCCTTTTGTTGGACTTGGTTGGAAATCATTCCCAGTCGCTCACACAGCTGTCTTAACACACGCACACACACACACACACACACACCCACTTAGTCCTGCGGTCAAGGAGGAGGGACCTAAATATCCACGCTATTGCGAACTCGGTGAACTGTTTTCTCTCCGCTCACTGCAGGAAAAAACACTGCACGCAATTCTGACACACATTTCTCCTTATACGAGTCCATAAAGAAGTCTATTCAATCATTGCATTGTCACTATGACATTAGGTTTTAGTTACAACAAGCTGACTATTTTGGTGCTATTTTTGTGAGGCTAAAATGTTGTTGTTGTGGACAACAGCAGCCCAACAAACAGCCTCGTGATAGCAAAAAAAAGTCTCCAGAACTGAAGTCTCTCCCTCTCTCTTTTTTCCCTCTCGATCTTTCTGTCTTTCTTGTCTAGGAGTGAGAGATGAGTTCTCCTCAGGTTCGCCCAGCATGTGGGACGCTAATGAGAGAATAAAGTTGCTGCAGACAGACGCTCGCGGTGATCCGCTAGAGTTGGACGATAAAAGAGCGGATCACACAGCCCGCGGGCGATGCACATACACACACACACTCACACACACACACACACACACACACGCTGGGTGAGTTTTAAGTAGGACCGCTGGACGACACACCGAGTCATCATATTAGGACCTTCTCGTGTCTGACTTTGATAAGGAAGTTCCTGTTGGAAACTACCATTTGGGAACCCTGACATGTTTATTTTCTTGTCTTGTGACAGTTTCGTATGTCATGGCCATGTGTGTGTGTGACCTGACTGTCCCCTAAAATATACGAAAACATGAAATGTGTCAGATATGTATTGCTTTGTGAGCCTCGTGTGTCTGCCTGCACGTGTTTTTGCGGCACCTTTGTGTGGATTTTAGGTAGCTGTCGGAACCTGATAGTCTCCCTAAAAGATACTTAAACCTGAGATGTGTCAGACTTTTCTGTGTTTGTGAATGGTTTTCATATGTATAGGCTGAGAGTGTGTAAATGCACATGAGTGTTTGAGCCTGTGTGTGCGCCAGTTGTGAGGACCTGATTGTCCCTTAGAATATATAAAAGCTTGTCATATGTTTCTGGCTTTGTGAGGAAATTTTGTATGTGAGGACCAGCCTTCATGAGGAAAATAAACTTTTACAGAAAAGCAGCAGCTTTTATCTTATCAAACTAATGTTTGCTCCTGGTTACTGAAGCTAATGTTAGGCTTAGATGTAGTATTATTTAGATTTAGTAATCTAGGGAGTCAGTGGATGTAGCTCACAAGGGTAAAGAGGAGTGTGTTTGTGTATGTGTGTGAATGGCAGGTAGATTTTTAGGTGTTTGTGAGAACCTGGTCGCCTCCCAAAAATTTTTGGACATTTTTGGACCAGCTGTCAATAAGTTTTCACGAATCAAATTCCAGGATTTATTTGACAAGCTAAGAGTTAAATTATTTGAGATGTAAGTATCTTGCAAAGATAGCAAGTGTGTGTGTATGTTGAGGGGTTGGGGTGGGAGTGTCCAAAACAGCACACCATCTCACCCAGTTTGTCTTTCACCGTGCAGTCTTTTTCCTTTTTTTCTCTCCGGACAATCTATTGTTTCACAGATTTGCCCTGCAAATATACTCCCCACTCCTCTGCCCTTCTTTCTCCGTTTCTCCACCCCTCCTCTTGCTGTTGTTCCACTCTGACAGCGCTGATTTACTCCAGGCCTGGACCACGGCCAGCTCTCTCAAACAATCACCCGACTAGAGCTGGGCTGCTCCAGCCGAGTCCTGATGGCAATAAACAAAGTTGTAGATTTTGCACAATCATCACCTCCTGCAGGTCTTGACAGCTGTGGAGCACCCTCCCCCTCCAACTCTCCATGCACCTCTACGTTCCTCCACTTTCACCTTTTCAGCAGATACATACAGATTAACTAGACAGATATTTACACAGCACATTTCTAGACAATAGGGGAACACTTCAGTCACCACTAATGGGTGGCACCAACCTGGAGGACCCGATGCCAAACATTTTGTGCCAGTATGCCCACCACACCAATAATGAGGTGATGAAAGGGCAAGAGAGACTTTGCCAAATTGAGATGGGGGTTGGTATTTATGAGGCCAGATATTTTTTTAAAAAACATGGTGTTCAGGACTTTTATCTGAGAAATGGTCCCATTTTTAGGTGTCCAGCATCTCTGTCCTGGCCTTGGACACTGTGATTCAGTGCATAATGTGACACATCAATACCTCTTGCAGCATTTATTGAGTTTTGAAAGTAGTGCTTTAATGTGAGGAGTCAGACATGAACAAGCAAGTCGGTAAAGAGAGATAAATAGTTTCTTCACCATTTATTTGCTGATGGTCATCTGAGTGTCTGAAACAGTGTCTTGGCGACCATGCCATTGGGTGTCTGAATTGCATAGAGAGTCTAAGCCCCTGACCAAGACCGTTAACCCCAAGTTGCTCCAAGGATACTGGCCTTTTAATTAGAAAATGGAGCATCTGACAAATGCCATAAATGTAACTCACTTTGGTCTCATAAATGTGGCCACAGACAGTAGCGGAAGATCAAGGTCATTGTGCAGCAGTAATTGTTTAAAATATGGACCCCTGAGCAGTTGGTTGGTCTTCTGGTCACTGGTACAGATCACTGGGCCACAATGACACTTGAACTTTCACCGTTGAGCATTTTAGCTGCCATACTGCTGCCACACGGTTATGGATGCATAAAAGGTGTGCGGAAACTGATATGACCAGGCCTCTGAACGTGTGTGGTTTTACACATTTACATTTACAGAATTTATGAGATTCTCTTATACTTTCTATTCACAGCATCTACCACCTTGAAATTACAGGGACAAGCTCCTCGCTCAGGGTGTTGGTGAGCACAGTATTTCTGAAGGGAGGATACACCCATAAAGGGTAGGATACAGGACACCACAATCATCAAACCACTAGACTGCCCTTTCCCTATGGTTGAGCTATTTTACTTCATTTATTATCTGAAATGATGAATAATTCAATAAATCACTAATAACTGGTGGAAATATAATAATTTATTATTTAGTATATTTTGGTCCTTGGTGGGGCCATTAGAGAGTGTAAACTTGAATGCTTAGACCACAACATGTAACACAATGACCTGGGTTTGGCTTGAAAAAGTAAAATGTATTTACAATATTCTTGAGACTAAAAAAGATCTAGAAGTCTTAATACTTTGGATAAGGAATAAATGAAGCATTTACCTTTATTTTGTTGCTCTTGCATCATATTCATAATCAGAAAAGCCAGTCAGAATGCACATGGTTTAAATATTAGATGTTTGTACAGTCGGTATGTTTACCCTCAAGCTCAGTGGTTTATGTAAGTTCTGTTATCATTTATTGCTTTAACTCTCCATAGAGAACTGCTGATTGGATTGTGGGAAAGTTTTGTTCACTTGTAAAAATGTTTTCAGTAAGCAGATGCTGTCATTAAAATCAAAGTACGTATTCTAATTTGTGTTGTTAAGGGTCTTGCTCAAGGTCACAATGATAGCACCTGGAGGTCAGTTCCCCACAATCTACTTATAGCCAAGTATTCTAGCACTACACACACACACAAACACACACATAGATATTGCTATCTTTGTGATGTACCTTCATTGACACCTTACTGATTACTAGATCTAAAAATTGCTATTAACTACTTGATATAACCTTAACGAGAGCAACTGAAAGCAATTTTTGACTCTTTTATACTAACTTTTTAGGATATTTACAGGTGAGGGCTGGTCTATCTGAACTATCTTTTTGGAGATAGTTCCTTGCTCTCATGTACCTATAACCCTGCTTCACCATATGTGACCTTCCACGGCGAAACCAGTCGCTTGTCGCAAATTTTCAAAATTGAGTTATGTTTTCATGAAAGGGCATAAATCAGCCTTCAAAACGATACCTATATCGAATGAATCGGACGACATATGACTGAGATATCAACATTCAAAGGAGTCGGGTTTCTCCTGTCACGCCAAGTGAGAAATGGAGAAATCTGCTTTTGAAGTTGACTATCGACGTAGCACTCACGACGCTCTGTGCAGTCGCGGCTACGTTTGTATTTACGGTAGCCTACGCTGCATTCACAGCCACACGGATAGCCTACCTGTTAACTGAACTCGGGGCGAAGATGGATTCGGGAGAAATATCTTCACGCTAGTCAGCAGTGGATTTACTGTAAATATTGAAGTAGGCCCGAACCGTGAAACTTTTAACATTCTGCTGGAATTGAATTCCTCTCGAAAATCACGTTTTTTAGGATGGAAAGTTTAGTTTTTCATTAAATTTATTCACAACAATTACAGTATAGACCTTCCACTGTTTCAAAACACTAAACACAAAAATTCCAAACTTTTACCCCACAACATAAGCGGTCCGTTTTCTCGGAAACCTCCATTGCGACAAGCGACTTTTTGCCGTGGAGGGTCACATATACATTTGAAAACACCTGCTCAAATTTCTTTCCATAACACTGCACTTGAAATAATTGTATGCTTGACCTCACTGATTATAACATGTGACTACAATTGATTTTTTCTGGAAGCCAGTAAAAAGTTCGGTTCCAAAGTGCAACTGTCTCGTGTCTCCACCATAGAAATCCCCAAGACTCCACTGGCATAAATAACGACAATAATAATGACAAATACTAAAATGATAACACACTGCGAAGAGATAACAGCCCCGGTGGTGATATGCAGGGCTGGAATTGATACCTTGCAGCAGGCCTGAAATGAGCAGTACAGAGTACAAGCACTGACTAATGTGCTACAGGGAGCTGTGAGGACAGTGAGTGTGTAAGTTACACCCTAATTATTGTTATATTGCCTTGTTGTGACACGCTAGGCGATTATGTCATGGGCTTAACTTTATGCCATAATCCACTCCATAAAGCAGGAAAAACAACAGTTTGCTGGGCAAGTGCAATGAGATTAGCATCATCAGACACCTGTGCAGTGTTTGTGTTATAATGCTTCAGCCTGTAAAGGAGATGTTGAAAACCCAAAGCTAGTTAAAGAAAGAACTGTTGTGTTAAGCCTTGTACTGCTTCTATGCTCAACTCAGATTGGCGCAGTTATACCTAGTTTACTAGTCAAAAGGAGTAAGGTATAACCAATCATGTAAGTGATAAATGAAAAATGATGATCATTTACAATAAATATACAACATTCAGAGTGACTTCCATTTCATAACTGCAGGGACAGTCTGGAGTTGAGGGTCTTTCTCAGGAGCACAACGGTGGGATTGCTGGAGGTAGGGTAGCACTAGATAGGATTTAAACCTACAACTTATTTGTTAGTATGTGAGTTTAATACCACTAGACCAGCACCATTTCTTCATATAGAAATATATCTTTAATTTATCAGTTGAATGAGAAAGTTGCAAGTTAAATGAGGAAGTGGAGTTTTAGTGATCAAACAGCAATGAGGTGCCTGACCAAACCTTTTAAAATCATGAGGACAGCTGATTACTATCTGAAAGTTCTTCCATTCAGTCCATTCATTCATTATCCAAACTGCATTATCCCAATCGGGTTCGTGGGAACTGGAACCTATCCCAGGACCACAGGGCACACGCACTTACTGCACTTACACAAGCACACTCCCTGTCACACCTTACAGGGCTAATTTAGACTCACCACTGCGACCTATAGTGCATGCTTTTGGACTGTGAGAGGAAACCAACGCAAGCACGGGAGAACACGCAAATTCCACACAGAAAGGCCCCATGGCCGACCAGGGGATCAAACCCAGAACCTTCTCACTTTGAGGCGGCAGCGCTAACCATTGTGCCACTTACAAGTCAATTGTATTTCTTATTTTACTTAAAACCCAAACATTATCACTCTGGGAAGCTATTAAAGATTCTAAGTGGGATCCTTAATCCTCATACTTACAATTGAGTTGAAATTCAATTATCTTTAGATTAGAACAAAAGCAGGTGCAAAAGCTGAGCATTCTAGGATTAGCTCTTTGAGGTAAAAAAACAAACTATTATGGAAAAAGAGAGTCACATATTCACCCACATACCACCTGTTTGTGGCATGGAAACTTTCAGACTTGATGAATGTGTGTAATATGTGGTATGGAAAGTCACTGCAGTCTACCAACCTTAAGTGCTTAAAAAACCTGTGTAAGAAACATGTAACACTTTGTGTGCAAAAATATGTATATGAATTTATCTGATTGATTAGTGCCTGGTTCATGAACTCTATGATATCCTTTCTAAGAATTGTTTTCCATTCGTGGGATGTGGTCGATCTCCCCACCTATGAGGTCGTCTGCAACAGAATTCTGTGGTTTTCTTGTGTAGCTGCTCAAGGTCTTTCAGGGGATACAGGCCATAACTTTTAGTTTCACTGTAGGGTTGAAACTAGCATGTGAAATACAGGGCACAAGTGACATAGCTCTTAAAATGTCATAACTGTATTAATGCTGAAATGAGTGCACATTAGAGGTCTTGTGCTTTGTGTTATTCATCCTATCAGTCAAACCCTGCACAAGCACAAGCAAAGTCTGTGGTTAAAGCAGACAAATCAAGGAGGTCTTTTTTTTACCAGCCTGGACAGTGACTGAAACTAGAGGTGTGGAGAGTATCCAGTTTCACTCTTACTCTACAAAGCAGCACTAAGACACCACAATGGCTATATATGAAGAGATAAATCTGCAGTACAGCCTCTAAAGCAAACTGAAGGACTTAATGTGTATTAGCCTGAAGAAACCCACATGTTCATCCAAGCGCGATGCATCTTACAGTTATAAAATACGTGCTCATATTTTCTGTATTTACTTTACAGATTTCTGCCATTATACTCAATTGTGTTGTCATACTCTTGTGTAAACACTTTAAGTGCAAGTCCTGTGCAAATAATGGCCCGTGCTCCGAACGCTGATCCATGAGAGGAGATAAGGGTGCATATAACCGTATTTCACTGTGTCCCGAGGTAGGAAAAGCAGGCGAAAGACCATTGTTTTGGCAACCGCTGACCTGTCATAATTCTCAAGCTTTGACAGGATTAGCCAGGCTCTGATAAGCTCGTCCACGCAGTGGCTGTTTCAAACAATAACTTTAAGTTAGCCCAGGACCTGCCATCTGTAGATGTGGAATCTCCTCCCGGCCCGGCCCCCAAATGGACACTTATTCATATCGGAGGGATTACAGCTCATTGTATGAAAAGATCCGTTCGGCGACCTGTGAAAGCTCGATTCAGACTGTTGGTCATCTACAGGCTGGGGCTTACCCTGTAATCTGGGAGTTGACTAACTGATTCCTTGCAGGGACAAGCACCAATCACCGCTCGCAACAGCTGGCACTTTGCAGCATTGCAACACACGACCTGAAAATGCACAAATCTGTTCCAGCTTGTACAGCCATTTATTTTCGCCAGCCGAGACCAAATCAACAACAGAAGTTGATGGAAGACAGTACACACCTCATCCAGTGAATTTCTACTGTTTATCCCCAGACGTTATAGCTTGTGATTTTGGTCCCTGATAACACTGAACCTACTTTGCAGGCTGTAGCACTTCTGGCTGCTTTTCTGGCCCCTGGAGAGCTTAAGATAAATCTTAAAATTAAAAGTCTTAAATGTTATTTTTGGATACAGGTTGAAATTAAAATTAAAATAGCTGCTAATTCATTTTAGAGTATATTTTTAACCTCATAAATCACATGTAATAACATAACAAAGTTACAGCTATGTAATGGTGATCTAATAACTAACTTTATAAAACTGTACTGTGCAGAGCATGAATCTCAACCCCTTTATAATCAGACATTCATAAGTAACACTTTTGATTATACAGATAACACAGATTATGAAGTTCACTAACATATAATCAGGATGATCAATGAAGAAAAGTTACAGGCCATACTGTATGTGAAGATTATACTGTTAGTGAACTTCATAATCTGTTTTATTTGTATAATCAAATGTATTAAACAGATTAACAGCGTAATCTGAGTAGTGAACTTCATAAATCATGTCAACCGATCATATAAGGGCCCTGAAACACGAACAGAATACTATAGTACCCTCTTATGTCTGTCTTGAATAGTCACAGGGGTAGTCTCTGTGTAGCAATTTGGGGTTAAAAGCATTGTTCATTTGCCCAGTGATGGTAGTGTTAGAGCTGGATTTGAACCTACAACCTATTGGTATGTGAATGAGTATTCGACCACTAGACCATCAACACCCCAGTGCTGTGGATAAATTATTACAAGAGAATGCACCAGTTTTTATAGGTTTTACATCTCTTTTTTTATCCGTTATGGTGCAAACTGCAATAGTAGCTGGTTGGTCACTACAGCTATTGTTTTCCGTTCTAGCTCTCGGTTTGGAGGCCAGTCTTCCCAACACAAGTCTATTTATGTCATTGGTTTACATCATGATATGTTACTGTGGGCTGAGTATAACTTAAACCCTCTATTACTCCATTACGAGTAACAAGAGCTTGGTCTGGGCGTATCTGGTGACAGCTAGTTGATGCTGAGGTCTCTTTCTGACTTGGGACTGATTGTTGTATCAAACTCAAG
Organism: Distichodus sexfasciatus; assembly: GCA_032718565.1. NCBI lineage: Eukaryota > Metazoa > Chordata > Actinopteri > Characiformes > Distichodontidae > Distichodus > Distichodus sexfasciatus. Next base: position 1,033,085 of record JAVGVS010000123.1, read on the forward strand.
TCTGAGCATAAGCAAAGTCCTGTGAAATAAACAGCTTTAGGTATCGCCTACTCCTACACAGAATATTTTACACCGCATAAGCCAATTGAAAGTGATCTGAAACTGACCTTTTCAAACTGAAACTTTTGCACACATCTTTCAGTTTGATTGCACTCACTAGTTATTTCAATAATGCTATGATACTTCAGCATAGTTTTGTATAATATTAATGTATACTAAACTCTTTTTATATTCTAAAATCTCATGGCTCATGCCTCCCCACCCAGTAAGTTTTGATTGATAGTTTAGAAGTTGGTGGCACAATGTGTTCCATTTACAACATTGCCAAACCCTTCTCCCTCTCTCTCTCTCTCTCTCTCTCTCTCTCTTTTTGGTGGAAATACATGCAAAGAAAACTTTTAAAAGTAGAGAAAAACGCTCCATGCAGAAAAAGAGCTACACTGTTCTCTTCAAGCTCCAAACAATGGCCACTGGCTCTGCTGAGTGATTTTCCTGCCATCAGGGGGCCTGCAATTAGGCTGTGACTGCACTTGGCCAGACTCCAGAAGTCAGGACTAGGCTGGGCGTCCACCACCGCACTCCGGGCCGAATGCAAACGACACGGCACCGATAAAGCCGCCCTGACAATCCCACAACCCCTGCAACCCCTCTGTCTTTATGGGACGGGGCTTGATTTAAAGGCTCCAAGAATGGCTGCTATTAGGCTGTTTTGGATTTGTTTTTTTCTCTTCTTGTTGTAACGTACCTAATTACGCTAGCGTGGAAAACAAACACAACAGCGGATGATTCCAGTCCGGGTTCCACGTCACATGGGACAAATTTATTTGTTTATGTGATGGGGACTCAAGGTTCCCTCCACTGTGTGAGCCCCCCAAGGGATGTTTGGATAAAGAGGGATGGGGTTGTGGGGGTGGCACATGAAAAAAACAGAAAAAGTTTCCATACAGAGCATTGGTGAACGGAGGAGACACTTTGCTTTGTTATCGTGCATGATCTGGCAATACTCGCATCTGTTCGTCACTCGACAGCACACGAGCTGTGTTATGACCAAGCAAAGTGCATGGGTAAAGTTGTAAAAATAAACAGCACGAAAAGGAGGAACGACAGGCAGAAAGGCTGAAAAAGGTAGCAGAGAAATCAAGGAGGTTCCCATGGCGGTCAGTGCAAGGAGGGAAACCTCGGTCATTTGGGGGTCGGCAGCTGTGGTGTGACTAAGAAATTGTAATTAAAGACAATCAGCAAAAAAGATTAGAGTGAGAGGGTGATTATGGCTGCCATGTTTGAGTGGACGAGAGTATGAAATGTAAACAGTTTGGACTTGACCTCTTAAGATTAGATGGCTCTCTCAGATGTGGCACAAGTTGTCAGCCGGCTAGTGGACTGACCACAGGCTGACCACAGACTGGCCGGGAATTTACAGTCTACGTGAAACGGTCACGTCAAAAGCAACAACCTGCGGCATTCATTACCTCCCACTACCACAACACACATAAGATGTCTCAGAGATAAGGGATAGATAGATAGATAGATAGATAGATAGATAGATAGATAGATAGATAGATAGATAGATAGATAGACAGACAGACAGACAGACAGATAGATAGATAGGAGGGAGAGAGACAATGTGTTTAGGAGAAATAGAAAGAGATTGAGAACGACAGAAAGTTAGTGTTTGAGAGAGACAGAGAGAGTGAAAGAAAGAAAGAAAGAAACATGAATAACAGAAGAAAGAAAGAAAAAGTAAGAGAAAGAGATAAAGACAGACACATATGTTTGAGAGAGAGAGCAAGTGAAATGTTGGCGTCCGTATCGGTTACAGCATTTCCAGCACAATCAGACTGAGCACAGGAGCTCCTCAGGGCTGCGTTTTCACACTCCTCACCCACGATTCCACCGCCCTGCACAGCTCAAACCACATCATCAAATTCGCCGATGACACAACCGTGGTCGGGCTCATCAGCGACAATGACGAGTTGACGTACAGAGATGAGGTTCAGCAGCTGGCTGTCTGGTGCAGTGAGAACAACCTGTCGCTGAATGTGGACAAAACCAAAGAAATGATCGTCGATCTCATTCATGTTGCACTGAAAGCGTCTCAGGAATCATGTTTATGTTTATGTCCACTCCTGTTATAATAGCTCCACATACTAGATCCGACTTGAATGTTAGTACAGACTTTATAAAAGATACTGTTTATTTGATAGACTGTCTGTATAGAATTTTTCATATTGAATGACAGATCACTTAAACACATTCAGTGAAAAAGACAACTCCAAGACCAAAATTGTAGGCTGAATACTGGATGTAACCAAATTGTCTGTCTTTCTACTTCTAGTTTAAAGTGTATATTTTATATTCTAATTATATATTGCTATTCTATGCACCTTATTTGTTCTTTGTTCCTGGAGCCACGTCATCTCGTCTCTCTGTATACTTGTAGCAGAGATAACAAAGTTTACTTTGACTTAGATTTGAGAGAGAGTTAATGCTTAAATAAATAAAGAAAAACAATGTTTTTGAGAGAGAATGTCAGATAGATAGATAGATAGATAGATAGATAGATAGATAGATAGATAGATAGATAGATAGATCCTTCACACCGCAAAAGCATGTATAGTGAGACTGTGCAGGTAAGAACAGCTACAGTGGGATATTTACACAGCTACAGCTGGTGTTATCACCAGCAGCAGGCAGGAGACAACGTAGGGGAAAATGGGATTTTTTTTTGGCATGCAGAATGAAGCGGATGAATTAGTCAGAGTAGGTAAAGTTTGAGCACTGGGTGGAGACCCGAAAACAAAAAAGTTGTGGTAATGACAGAGCATGAGGCTGCACTTCTGAACTCTTGAACTTGGGACGAAAACAAAGGCCAAGAGTTCATTACCTTTCTCTCTAACCTGTCTCTGTCTCTCTCTCAAACACATTCTCATATATATTGACAGAGAATGTGTTTGAATGTCTATATAGATACTAGGGCCGTGACAAGATCTCATGCCATGAGATTAAATATTAAAACATTACGATATTTCTGGTCGAGGTGTAAAGCTGTCTCGCGAAATAGTATGCCGTTATTTTCATGCCAAAATTCAGTCCAAGCAAAATCTAGTGTCTGTATGTATTCAACAGTGACTGCTTGCTCGCTCCACTTGGTACTGAGTTATAAACGTGCCAAAAAACAGCCAATCACAGGCTTGGAGAAAGCTGATTGACCAATTTCATCTCCAGTCAGGTGGTTAATATAGTTTCAATTCATATACCAAATATGAAGGCACATTTTTCCAGTACAATGCCAAAAGAAACAACAAAGAGACGAGATGTGGGTTATTTAAACATTTTCAGTGTAATTTGTTCAGCTAGTGTCCTTGTCTAATTATATCTGTTAATGTTCCCTAAATCTTTCAATTTTGCCTAAATCCTTTAATTTTCTAAGAAATGTTATAATGTTATTTAATGATTATTTAATTAGATTATTTAAACTTCACTTAGAAGTTAGAAGCTGATGTACAGTAATGACGTGAAGAGGTGCATGAGGAATCATTCAAGAGAGAATCCAGTCAGACAAGTTTCTAAATACACTTTTTTGCAGCTGACTTTTTATGTCAACCTATTGGTTTTGAACTTAAAACTTCTGTCATACCTGATGAGTCAATTCTAGTGAGCTTTTACCCGAGACAATGCGTCATTTATTATCTGAACCGCTTAATCCCTATCGGGGGCATGGGGACTGGGACCTATCCCGGGATACTGGGCACGAGGCAGGGACCAACCATGGGCGGCTGCCAACACACCGCAGGGCACACACACTCACACAAACAAACACATTAACACCTTAAAGGGACAGTGTACATTTATATTCACAGCATTTAGCTGACACTCTTTTCCAGAGCAACTTCTAGTTTCTAATTTCAGGGACAGTTTCCCAGAGAGCAACTTGGGGTTAAGGGTCTTGCTCAGGGTCCCAATGGTAGTAATCCAAGAGGTAGGATTTTAACCCATGACCTCTTGGTCCAGAGGGGAGTAGCCTAGCCGCTAGGCTACCATTCACCCCCGAGTGACAGATCATTTTATTATCTGAACGGCTTAATCCCTATCGGGGGCATGGGGACCGGGATCTATCCCGGGATACTGGGTGCGAGGCAGGAACCAACCATGGGCGGGTGCCAACACACCGCAGGGCACACACACTCACACAAACACACGCTTTAATACCTTAAAGGGACAGTGTACATTTTCATTTTTTAAATCTCTCTCCCTCTCTCGCTCTCACTCTCTCACTTTATCTCTAAAACACATTATCCACTGTCCATTGATCTTCTCTGTCTGTCTGTCTCACTCACTCATAATTTCTTTCACTCAAGATTTATGGACATGAATGTGGACGATTTTATTGTAAAAGCCAACAAAATATAGAATACATAAATTCAAATACACTCTGGATTCATGTGTTTCTCTTTCTCTGTCTCTTCCTTCCATCTGACAAGTCAAAGCCCTACCCAATATTGCAGTTGTATTTGCTTCAGTTTGCTTTATCACTCATCGCTGTTCTGGAACTTTCCTTTTCCACCCCTACTGAGTCCTGCCTTCATCACCTCCGGTACAGCGAGTGATCCCTCTCTCTCTCTCTCTCTCTCTCTCTCTCTCTCTCTGTCTCTTTTTTGTCTGTCTCGCCATCCCTCACTCACATGTATTTCATTACACGTGGATACTTGGTGGTGGCAACAGTAGGATCATAAAGCTGACATGCAAATGCTGCTGTTACCTTTTAGTTATCTAAAGAGGCTCTCAAGTCAGGTGGAACCAAATAAATATCAGCTCTGGTTACCATAGAGATTACACACACACACATACACACACACACACACACAGGACAACCTGAACAACCTGTAATTAACTACTGCCAAACCTGTTGGCCTTTTGGAACGAGGCAAGGTAAATAACGTGGGGGGAAATGCCAAATATTTTGCTGTTAATAGACATAACTTTTCTAACAAGAAAACAAGAAAACACATCAGAAAATATTGGTAAATGAGGTCCAACGTCATTATCGAGGAGAAGCCGAGCAGCTCGTAAAGACGGGTAAACATTACATTGCACACGTGAGAGCCTCTTTATCTCCTTCTCCATCTCGTAATCGAACGTAACGCTGGCACACACACACACACACACACACAGAGTCTTTGTATTACTATCTTTGTGAGGTCCTTCCATAGGCTCCCATAATGACTAGATGCATATAATTTTACACCTACACCTAATCCTAACCCTAACCTTAACCTCAGTAACCAAAAGCACATCTTTTACCTCTTTTAGTTTCTCAAATAAAACAAGCACATTTTCTATAAAGTCATTTTTCCTCATGGGGACCTCTGTCCCCTACGCCCAAAAAACAGATGAAAGTGATTTTAGGGGACAAAAAGGTCCCCACAACGTGATAAATACATGAACACACACACACACACACACACACAGTAAATACAGTGAGGCAGGCAACAGCTGCGCTGCCAAAACATACTTACTCGTACCTCCCTCCCACCCTCCTGTCTCTCTCTGGGTTCTTCTGTTTGTCTGTCTTTCTTTCTCCTCCCCATTTCTCGCTCTTCACTCTTAATACTCCGTTACTCCCCTTCCTCCTCCCTGTCCTATTTCTCCATTCTCCTCTTACACCCCCTTCATCTCTCCACCTCCCTCCTGTCTCTTTCCCCACTTTTGCCCTCTCTCTCTTTCTCTCCCTGTCTATCCTCTTTCACTTCCTCACTTTCCTCACCTCTCTCTCTTTTCACTGTTCCTCTTCTGTCTCCCTCTTTCTATCTCTTAATTTGTTTTTCTCCGTCCTTTCTCCTTTCTTTCTTGCTGTCCTCACTCCTTTCTTTCTCCTTTCTCTCTCTGTTTTCTCTCTCACTATTCTCCTCTTTCGCATTGCTCTCTCTTTCTCCACCTCTTGCTCCCCTCTTTCCTTGCTCGCCTCTCTTCCCCAGTCTCTCTCTCTCTCTCTATCTCTCTGTCTTTCCTCTCATGTCTCACTTTTCTCTACCTTCCTCTCTCCCCACTTTCCCTTTGCTATTTCTGCCTGTGTCTCTCTCCTTTCGCTGTCTCTGTCCCATCCCTCTCTTTCTCACTTCCCAACTCCCTGTCCCTTTTCTCTATCTTCCTCCTTCTCAGCCTCACACCTTCACCTCGTTCCCTCTCTCTTTCTGTCCGTCTCTCTTCCCTTTCAGTCTTTCTGTCTCTCCTCTCCCTCTCCCTGCCTCTCTTCCCCAAAGTGTTCCCCACTTCTCTTTCCTCATCTCTTTCTCTACCTCTCCCCTTATCCCTCCCCGTTCCCCATTTATATCTCCCTTCTTTTTTCCTCCTCTCCCTCCCTCTCCCTCTTTCTCTCTGTCTCGGCTTTTATTGTCTCATCCTTCTCCTCTCCTCTCCACTGCACGATCTCTCTCCCCTTTCTCCCTTGTGTATTCTCACATCTCAATTTCCGCTGCTCTTCTTTCCCCTCCATTTCCCCCCTTTCTCTTTCCTCTGTCTCCTCACTTTCTTCATTCCTTTCCTCTGTCCCTCCCCTATCTCTCCAACTCCTCCAATCCATCTCTTCCCTCCTCTTTCTTTTTATCCCTCCTCACCCCCTCAGTCCCATTCCTCCTCTTTCCACCTTTCTTTTTCTCCTTTCTCTCACCATGCCTCTCTTGCTCCCTCTTGCTTTCCCCATTTCTCTTTCTGTCTCCTCTTGCTTACTCCTCTACCTCCTCTTCTCCCTCCCCCAGCTCTCCCTCATTTTTTTTAGCCCCCCTATTACTTCCTCCCGTCTTTCACCCACTTCTTCATTTCTCCCTTCCACCACTTTCCCTTTGTCTCTCTCTCTCTCTCTCTACCCAGCCATTCCCCTTTCCTCTCTCTCCCCCCTTTCATCTTTTCCCTCTCTCTGTTTCCCTGACCCCCCCTCACTCAAACCACTTCTCTATCTCTCCTCTACCCCTCTATTTTTTCTCCTCTCCTCTTCCCTCCCCTTTGTTTTTTTTTCTCTCTCACCTCTCCTCCCCCTCTCTCTCTCAAGTTCTCTTCCATCACCTCACTTCTCTCTCTCTCTCTCTCTCTCTCTCTCTCTCAGTCTGTCTCTCGCATTTTCCTCCTCTCCCCCCCCCATCTCTCCCTCCTTTCCTTATTTACCCCCTATCTCCTCCTGTCCTCCTCCTCCCCCTCTCAGCCTACACAGCATGGTTGGCTTACTGCAGTGCACCTCATTCTCTCCGCCTTCCCGCGGCTGTAAACCAATCACACAAAACTGCCATCCCTACTTTTCACCGCACCACAAAACACAAGACAAGTGTGTGTTTGCCACCAAACGACCTCGAAAAAAGAAATCAGTTTAACTTCTCTTTCAGGAGATTGAGAAGCCAGTGAAAAACAAGGCTTCAAAAGTGCCAGTGGAAGTAGAATTTCCCCCACTACTATTAGCAGGAGCATTAGCAGTTACGACTAAAGAAGGAAAACAGTGAGTCAGCAACCCCACGACCGTTACGACACGCCAGAGCGGCGGAAGCCTCGCGCTTACTGACACGGCTAACCGCCCCTTTCTAAAAATAAGCCTGGCCATGAGTGCGATCGGGACACGAAAAAAGGGAAATAAAAGTTGAAGAGAAGCCAGCGTCACCCAGAACACACGGCTTTTATGCTTTAAAGACAAACAGGGCTTTAGGTTAACTGCTCGATTAAGCCAAGATTAGCCATCGGTGTTTGGGGAAGTTACTGTTCAACGATACATTTTCAAGGTATATGCTCCTAACGATTTAAAGTAACTAAGCTACACAGCTAAGCTACCCCAAGCTACCGTTTTCCGCTGTGCCATGTAGTGTAGCTAACTGCTATATTAAAACTGCAGCTTGGTGTAGCTTAACTACTGTTTTGATAAAGCAGTTAGCTACACTACATGCCACATCGGAAAAGCAAGCTCACTACAGTACATCAAAGCTGTTTCAGGGCCACAGATTCTTGCTTCTATCTTGACCAAGTTGAACTCTATCCTCAGACTTCAACTTTGAGCTGCCAAGAGTGATGTAAAAAAAGATAATTTACTGTACAAGTCTCATCACGATATGATTTTATGTTGATAAGATGTACAACGATTCAGTTTCTGTCGATAGCACAGTCTGCTAAAACATGATTTCAGTTCGAAATATGTAGCTGTAAGATTTGACCTTTTTGTTGCGATCTTTGACCTTCTTGTTCTGATCTTTGTTCAACCTGTCGGTTCCGATCCGACCTTTTTGTTACTTCCAAAATGTATTACATTATAGATTACTAGTTACTATTATTTCAAGTAATATGTTACATTACAATATTACTGTCTCTGACGTGTATTGGGTTACACAACTCCTGCATTACTTTTGAGTTACTTTCACCAAAATAACTGTGGAAGAAGGACTTGGCATTCTGAAATGCTAAAATGTAGTTTACTGCAGCTCTCTATACATCCTGTGGAGGGCGATGTGGTGCGTCATAATGACTGTACACACTCCTTCATTCAGTCTGTAGAAAATATCTCTTGTACTCACAAATTTTTTTTTCTTGTGCCAAATAAATAAATAGTTTAATATTACTGACATTGTATTACTAATGTCTTACATTACTGTGTTTCAGCAAAAAGTAATACATTGCTGTTATTGTGTTACTTTTGTAACGCATTAGTCCCAACACTGGTAATAATATGCTGTATCATAGCTACACACTACATCTTTGGATTTTTCAAGCATGTCTTGCTTTCCTTCAATGTCTGATCGATATTTTCATCTTGGATCGATGCTATAGGATCACTGAGGAGTATATCGATGTATCAATGTAGATTGATGTATCGTTACACCTCTTGTTAAGATTTAGTTAACAATAAGTTACGTTTTCGCACTGTGACGCAAATAAATTTTAGCTTTTTTTTTTAAAGAATGTGTTAATTTATGGAAAAGTTAAAGCCCTTAAAAATACCTACTAATAAGCTACTGCAAAAAATAATTAAGCTAGTAGAATCTCAAGTTTTAGTTAGCTGCTCCCCGACACTTTATACATTACTGCTTTGTAGTCCACCCTAAATCAAAAGCTGCTGTTCAACCAGGTTGTGGCAAGCTGTACAGTAGCCTATCAGATGCCACTTCTGGCAATTCAACACCAATCGGAAACGGCTGCAAGTTGAAAATATTCGTCGTCGTCCAGAGAAAAAATAATAATTAGGTTGTAACTATGTACGATTTTGCCAGTCTAAAAGTGAAAGGGAGTGATTATTTGTCATTGTGAACACACCACAGCACAGCACACAGTGCACCACAACGAAAGGTGACCTCTGCATTTAACCCATCTGTGAAGGAGCAGTGGGCAGCTAACAAGCGCCCGGGGAGCAGTGCTTGGGGATGGTACCTTGCTCATGAGTACCTCAGTGGTAACTTTTACTGGCCCTGGATTCGAACTTGTGACCTTTAAAACGACCTTTTATGTTAAAAGTGACAGCATTTTAAAAGCAGATTCGGTACTGCTAAGCTACAGAAAAAAATAGTTCAGGCAGTAATGTTGCTACTTGTCATTAGCATCTCCCTGACACATCATTTCTGGATGTTCAGCGTCATTTCTGAACGCTATCGAACTGGCAGTTACACCCGCTGACCCCGAGTTATAAAAAGGCACGATAAATAATAACCACGAACGGAATAATATCCATGAGTGAGTCAACAGCTGGAGATTTGAAGATCTCTCTCTTACACACACACACACACTAACACACAGAGCTCTCCACAGGGATCCGCTGTGGAGCGGGGCCTGTAACCTGAGCTACGCAGGGAGAGTGAGAGGGAAGGGAGAGCGAGCGAGTGAAAAAAAAGACAGAAAAGAAAAACAGTCCAAAGCTATACGGTGATAGGATGAAGTGGGCAGCCTGCCAAAAGTAGCAAATCACTCATCGAGAGAGAGGGGGTGGGGGAGGATGTGAGGGAAGGAGGGGAGATAAAGGGAAGGGGAGGGCAAGAGCGTGTCTATGTGTATATATCTTTAGTGTTGATTTGAAAAAAAAGAGTGTGTAGCTGAAACTCTGACAAGGTCATTGCATGTTTGGAGCTATCACCTTCTAACCTTTTGTTCCTCCTCCACAATTTAGACACACAAACACACCCAGTTTCATACTATACACACACACACATATACATATATATACACACACTTGCTCAGACCCACACACACCGCAAATGCCATGCAGAGTCGCACGTACACATGCTTCCATGGTATCAAGTGGTAAAGTCGATGGTTCGTTGCTGCCACAGTGTTCATGTGTCACCTCAGGAAGGTTTCACACACACACACACACACACCCCACACACACATGCACAAAGCAGAGCTGCATGGTGTCTTAGGTAGCAGGGTATTGAGTGATGAAGTGGTTTTCAGTTCATGTCACCTTAAATTGTCCTATCTGAAACCCCATCTCTTGCGCACACACTGCAGCCATCCTACGCGTCACGAACATACTTTCCCTCTCGTCTTTTTTTAAATGTCACACCATGACATCAAGTGAAACATTCAAGAGACATTCACCCTGAAGAAATAACAATAGATTTTAAACTTGTTATGTTTACATTTATCCAGAACAACATACATCCAGTGTTGGGGAAGCTACTTTCAAATGGTAGCTTATCGAGCTTCAAGATACTTAGTATCAGAAGGAACTAAGCTACCATCATGCTACTGTTTTAATGTGGTAGTTAGCTACACTGCAAACTACAGAGAAGAAGTAGCTAACAATATCGAAGCTATTTGATGGTCACAGATTCTTGTTTCCATTTTCTCCAAGTTGGACTCTGTTATCCGACTCCATCTCGCAACTGCCAAGATATAAGATACAAGACATTACAATGTAGCTTTTTTCATTCTACATCACCATATGTAAATGAAAAAAAAAAAACCTGATCGGCTACAGCGTTTTAAAAGTAGCTTTGCTGCTTTTGCTGCTTTCAACAGACGTAAATCAATATCTCCTGCTTAACCAAGTTACTTCCAGCTGAATTACACACCTTTTAAAAGCGTACCAGTCACAAGATATCACAGTCAACAAGAATAGGCTTTTTTTGGGTTAAGTAAGTAAATGAAAAGCGTGAGAAGCTGCTTGAAGGGGTTGACGTTTTAGACGATGCTTCACTATAGTAAGAGACTCAACAGTTCTGATAGCAAGGGGAAGTTTGTTCCAACTCTGAGCAGGACTGAGAAGAGTCTTGATGCAGGTCTTCCTCTTTCTTTAAGTAGCAGAGGTTCAATGATTCAAGATTCAAGATTCTTTATTTGTCACATGCAAATTATACAGGTACAACATGCAGTGAAATGTATCCTGATCCGCTCTTTGACCATGCAATTAAGGCAAAAACAAAAATTAAAAATAAAAATAATAAAATAACAAGGAGAACAATAGAACCTTACAGTAACTTAGAAATAAGGAGATAAAGGGAAAGAGATAAAAAAGAAAATAAACTATGACATACCATAAGGTGCAACGGATTTAAATGGTGCAATGAGTGCAGTGTGCAATGTTTTTAAAGTGCCAAGTGCAGCTGCACAGCAGATATTGAACAGTAAAATGTCAGACAATATAAATGATTATAACATCATGGAGTTAAGAGGCAGTATGGAATGACAAAAAGACATTTAGAGAAAAGACATGTCCTTGTTTAACAAACGGATGGCCTGAGGATAGAAACTCCTCTTGAGTCTCTCTATTTTGGCCATGATGGTGCGGAACCTTCTGCCTGATTTCAGAAGCTGGAGGTTGTGTAGTAAAGGGAGCACTGAGGTACTTACTGTATGTGCAAGCTACCATCCCAAATGACTGTTCCCCGGGCGCTGATAGAGCTGCTCAACTGCACCTTCATGGATGGATCAAATGCAGAGGTCACATTTCGTTGTGGTGCACTGTGTGCTGTGATGTGATGTGTTCACAATGACACATAATCACCCACTTAAAACACTTTGCCTTCAATGGGAGTCCAGCCGGTAGACAGTTGCAGTCATCCAACTGAGAGACGACCAGAGACTGGATGAGTAACTGAGTAGCCTCTGTGGTGAGAAGTGGTTGTATTCTGCTGATGTTGTAAATCTCTATATCTTTCCATCTGTATATCTGTAAGAAAGGTTGTCAGTGTGATATGAGAATGGCAGTTCTTCATCTAGCATGACGCCACAATTTCTTGTCTTCTTCTTCAAGACACCAAGATTTCTTGTGTTCCTCTGATTTATAGGTTCATGATGCTTTATGGTTATTGTTGGTTTAACGCTGGTCAAGCTGCTCAAGGGTCCAAAACCACATTAGTTTGTCTGCCAAATTGCTTTGGCATCAAAAGCAGAAATTGTGAATAGGAGACATTTAGGCTCTAATATAGTTAGATTGACACACAGACACACGCACACATACATAAACACCACACACACAAACACACACACACACACACGCACACAGTCTCTGCAAAACAAAGAGTAGGATATCCTGTTTTCCAACGAGGCCTGTGACTCTAAAATTAGCATATATTGTTGTTCTAGATTATTGAGAGAAGCGTAGACACTCAAAAATGTCAGCACAGAATACCTCTGAGAAGGATGTAAAATGTCAGGTGTATCTACACCATAACATTCTTATATTCTTATTTTATTACATTCTTAACTCCAGTCCAGTAGCTACCTAAGGTTAAAAAAACTAATGACTTTATCATTTTAAAATAAATTAAAAATGACTTTATAAATCATGTGCTGCAATTTTAGAGATGATACAGCTGCTAATGTCAGTACAGAGGCACATAACTATAGCCAAGATACAGTATGTGGTATAGAGAGGAGTTGCAAAATATGAACAAATTACAAGGGACTACATTTATGTAATTAAAAAAACTAAACATAAAAGAAGACACAGCAGGATGTAGACACAGATGTGACAAAGATAGCTGCAAAGACAAGAATCTACCAGCCAAACCACTGAAAAGAGATCAGAAAGGTCAAGGTACCGCCTGGGGTGTTCCCAGAGTGTTCTCATATCGCACCTTGTGGACAAAACAGCTCCTTTGCTGCACATACTATACTGATAAAGCAACTAGAAAAGTTAAAAAACTGTTTCTTGACTGGCCTTTCATCAGAGTTCACTGGAAATGTGACTGAAGGTTTCTTAAATAAGCACAAGATGAAACAGCTGCTTTAGCTGCCCAACAAAAGGGGAGAAAACGTGAAAATGTGATTCAGAAAGCTAGTTTTAGCTGACAGCCATCTTAGGCTGCTCTATCAAAATACACTTTGCTTGTAACCAGCTGAAAGTAAGGAAACTTTCAGGAACCTCTGAGACTTATTTTAGTGCCAAAGCTGCCATAACTTTATTTAAACCAAACCACTTCACTTACTGTCAAAGAAGTTATTGGCAGCAAACCACAGACTTTCATAAAGCATTACATAATATTGTGTTCTATGTTGATATTTTTCAGCAGAAACTGTAGTAATGACTGTAGGCCTCAGACCTACTTTAGTCATATAAAGTGAGAGAACACTTAAGTATTATATGTATGTCCAGTTTACAATATTATAAAACTGTCTGTAATTGCAATATGGCATGTGAGTATACACTCTTATTGGCCATTTTATTTGGAACGTTGCCTTAAAGCCCCAACTTGTTGGTGTCCACTTAGCAGTGTTGGGAAAACTACTTTTAAACACTAGCTTTTCAAGCTACAAGCAACTTACAAATAACAATAACTAAGCTATGTTTTAATAGGGCAGTTAGCTACACTACAAGCTACAGAAAAATGTACTTAACCACACTACGCTATTTTAGCCATTAACATTTAATATTTGGGCTGTAATATTTGTACTTAATGTATTGACAAAAAGTTTTCAGTAACATTTTGGAGAGTGTTTTGCTTTTAGCCTTGCATAAGTTACACTCAGATTTTAAGAGTTACACAGTTTGACTAAAACAGTCAGTGATTCTTGCTTCTATATTTTGGACACCATATATATATAACCATATATAAAATGAGTGTCAGCGATATGTAGCCAAGCTAATTATCTTTAACATATCAAAGATGGTTGAACAAACACACAAATATCAAATAACTTCATAGCCCGTAATGGCTATAAAATGCAGATAAAAGGTTAAGATACACTTTGGACTGAAGTCTCGGAACTTGACAAATCTGCAGAGTATGTCTTAATTGCTTTGGCAGATTCTATTTGGTCTGGTGATGATAGGATCCACTGAGTATAGATGGCCACTGAGTCCATAAACACTGCAAAAGGGCTGCTTTTTAATATTGTCCTGTTCCGCCATTCTCTCTTCAGCCCAGTGTTTCTGAAAGTGTTTTCACCCCAGGTTGTTTTTATCCCCTCACACAGTCGTAGAATCCCATTGGTTCCTTCCTCTGGAGCATGCCACTACACAGCACAGGCGTGGCCCCCAAAAAGAGAGTCAATGCCAAGCATGTTAAGCCGCTCATGCCAGACATGCTCTGTGTCCTTACAGCAGCCGCCAAGTGCTGTTTCACCGGCCTTTCAGGAATTCCAACACACAAATGCCACTGCCATGAGTTCAGACACTTGGAAGGCATTGGCACGCGGTGAGAGTATTAATATTATAAACACTGAAGCGCAAGCGTGCTTACAGAAGTATCCACGTGTCCAAACAAGTGCACAAGTGCAAGCACACACATTTGCCCTAAACCTAAAACTCTCACTTGACTTGGCAGGTGCCAAGCTTACATTTGCCAGTAAGCCTGCTCTGCTTCTGGCCTACATGTTAATGATGAGGTAATTTTGTGTTCTCTCTGTGTTTAACCATGCACAAACACACAAATGACCAACGTATATATATAAGTATTTCAAAGGGCTCCATTTTACTTTGAATCAGTGATCCTTTCAAAATTAGCTGCACTACCTTACTGTGTAACCCAGTCACATTTTAGTGTATTTGCATTGAGCACCTGATTCATTCTTGCACACTAATAATGACAGTGCAGTTTGTCTATCACTCATTTAGAACGATATTTGTTTTTCCACTGTGACAGCACACCACGTACTCTCATGGCTGGGGCACCTACATTTTGTAAATGTCAGAAAGGATGTGCTTAAAAAATACCTTGTTGATTACAATATTTAATTTAGCATTTTGTACAGTATGAAGCAGCTCATACAACAACATTATAATATTTTCAGTGCACCAGGAATGATCAACCCATATAATCCTAATTTAAAATTAGTTTTATTTTCTCTTTTATATTTTAATCTCTCAAGCCCTGAGGCTCCACATATTTTAACACAGAATGGCAAAATATGCCAAGAATAGCATTTCTACATTTATTCATCATTCTTAAATGATTCTTCATTGATTGACTGTTAGTAAATGTATACTTTTTGCAAATATACTTTTAGTAGACTTCATTATCTCTTCAATCATATATATTATTTATGAATGTCTGATTATAAAGAGTTTATGATTCATGTTGTTCATAATACATCCTTGTAAAGTTAATATTACAGAATAATTACACAGCAATTACTTGTTTATTTTAGCCCTGGTACACCAAAAAGCAAACATACAGTATGACCCATGTTTTAAGAGGATAAGTGATTTCACTCAAGCAAACAAGCAGTTACCATAGCATTGTGTTTTCTTTCTTCTTCTTTTTCTTTTTTGGTTGGAGTTGGCATTTAGAAATTAAAGATACAAACAGTTAAAGCATCTCCTCGTCCCCCCTCCCTCCAAAAGACAGGAAGGACAGAGTGCAGGCAGCCCAGATGTCATAGTTAAAATCTATTGTTCCTGCAGCCTCGCTAACAGCTTCACTCGTCAGGACAGTAAAACACGACCATCTCTGTGACCCCATTAGTCACCCAGCTCGGCCGCTGCCTTATGCTGGCCGTCGCCCAGGTGCGGCGAGAAGACTCCAGCTTGAACTGTGACACATGGAGCACATCTGGAAGAGAGTCCCTTTAACCCATTGCCGGTATTCACAGTTGCGATATGGCAGCTGCAAACAACACTGAACTACACTCAGGGGCTATTCTCTCTAAAAGTGTTTGTGACAACCTGTCAGACAAGCAATCAATTTTAAAAAATTAGACGCATTTACTCTATTGCTAAGGAAGTTTAGATATTTAATAGTATAGTATTACACCTGTAGAACTGAAGATAACCCAATAAGCTAATATTTGCACAAACAAGCATGCCTTTTGTATACTCTGTTCCTAGCCAGCAACACATTTCACACAAGAAAATATTGATGAATCTCAGAATCTTTGTGAAAACTATCTAAATGGGTTTTAAGAACTAATTTCTTCTTAATACCTGTTGACGAATGGGGCCTAGTGTTATTTGTAGCTGATGAAGTGGAGTTCCACAGGGCTGGATGCTAGGTCCACCACTAATGATTCATGTCTACAGCATCCATTCAGGTATATCAGGCTGAACAATGGAAAAAAAATGTGATGGCAGAGGCGTGACACCCGTTTAACAGGAATTGTTTACTTTTTCTTGTCCAGAGACTTAAAAATAATCTCTAGAGAGATTTTACACCAGCTTTAGATTTAACCCTTTCCTGCAAGGGGCTAACTTGAGTGGACATTCACCTATAAACACTGAAAGCATGAAAGGCTTAATATAGTTAAGGTGTCAAAAGAAATAACAAACATGCAATTAATTTGCAGGTACTACTCACCTGCTTATGAATGCATATGTACTTTAGGATGACCCTAGGATGCATTGCCACCTTTGACCACCGGTTGAAAACCCCTGGTATAAGTGACTAAAACCCTTTGATGGTGATTGTAATATTGGGAGTTCAAATCCCAAGTGATGGTGGTCTAATGGTTACAAGACTCACCTCTGGAACAAGAGGTCATGAGTTTGAATCCTACCTCTAACATTACCATCATTGGGCCCCTGAGCAAGACCTTAACCCCAAGTTGCTGCCTCCCTGAAATTAAGGAAATGGAAGTTGTTCTGGCTATGAGCATCTGCTAAATGCCATAAATATAAAAGTAAAAAAATCGAGCACATGTACTTACTGAAACAATTTTGTCAGTATCAGGTTCAAATTAAGACCTCTGTGGTATCAATTTTATTGTCTTCAACCTATTTTTTGTACAACTGTTATTACCATTCAAATTTAAGTTCTAATTTAATCTCTTATTACTTCCGGCGGCACCATAAGCAGGCAGCGGCTAACAGCGCTCCAGCGAATTCAGTGTTTATACCGCAATTCAAAAAGCTAACCCGGCCCAACCGGCACTTCCATCTTTCCTGCTCTCCAATGTCTGCTCACTGGACAACAAACTGGACTATCTATGGCTCCAGCAATCAAGCCAGCATGAGATAAAGAACTGCTGTGTCTTTATTTTCACGGAAACGTGGCTGAACACGGACATCGCGGACTCAGCTATCCAGCTAAATGGGCTAGCATGCTATCGGGCTGACAGAGAGGCCTCTTTGTCTGGTAAGAGCTGTGGAGGCGGTTTGTGCATCCACATAAACAAACTCTGGTGCACGAACTCCACTGAAATGAGTTGCCACTGCTCACCACAGATAGAGTTTTTGGTCATAAAGTGCCACCCGTTCTACCTGCAGAGAGAATTCTCCATGCTGCTAGTCATAGCCGTGTACCTGCCGCCTAGTGCTAATGCTAACCTGGCGCTAGCTGAATTGTACGAGGCTATTAACAAGCTCCAGACCTCGCACCCAGATGGATTTTTCATCCTTGCCAGTGACTTCAACCACACAAACCTGAAGTCAGTTCTCCCCAAATTCCATCAACATGTAGACTTTGATATGAGGGGGGAGAACTGCCTGGATAAAATCTACACCAATGTGCGTGATGCCTACAAAGCAACAGTGCACCCACATATTGGCTCTTCTGATCATGCTACAGTGATGCTGCTGCCTGCATACTCATCACTGCTGAAACACACAAGACCTGCCAGGACAACCATCAGAGTCTGGCCCAGTAGAGCTGTCTCAGCACTCCAGGACTGTTTTGAGTGCATGGACTGGAATGTTTTTAAAGAGGTGGCAACATACGGCGGCTGCACTAACCTGGACGAGTTTGCAGAATCTATGACCTGCTACATCAGCATGTGCATAGAGAATGTTACCATCTTAAAGAACATCACCACTAGAGTCAACGAGAAGCCCTGGTTTACAGCACAGGTGCATGCACAGCTAAGAGAGAGAGATACTGCTTTCCGGTCTGGGAATAAAACTGCTCTCAAAACAGCCAGAGCTAACCTCTCTCACTCCATCCAACAAGCAAAGCAAGCATATGCACAAAAGATCCAGAACCACTTCAACGACACAAAAGACTCTTGCAGCTTATGGCAGGGCATCCAGGCTGTCACTCAGTACAAGCCAGCAGCAAGCAGCTGTGAGGGGGATGCCACACTCCCTGAGGAGCTGAACAAGTTCTACACATGGTTTGATGCACTGAACAACATGCACATGATGAAAGCCACGCCTCCCACCACCGACCAGATCATCTCTCTGCCTGCAGCTGATGTGAGAAAAACCATCACCAAAGTAAACCCATGAAAGGCTGCTGGTCCAGACAACATTCCAGGTCATGTGCTCAGAGACGGCACTGATCAGCTGGCTGAGGTCTTCACAGACATCTTCAACGCATCACTGAGCCAGATGATCGTCCCAGTGTGCTTCAAGTCCATCACCATCATCCCAGTGCCAAAGAAATCTTCAGTATCCTGCCTGAATGACTACTGTCCCATTGCTCTGACCCCCATCACCATGAAGTGCTTTGAGAGACTTGTCATGGCACAGGTGAAAAGCAACCTCCCCCACTCACTGGACTCACTGCAGTTTGCCTATCGCACAAACAGGTCAACTGAGGATGCCATATCCACTGCACTTAACCTTTCCCTCTCTCACTTGGACAATAAAGACTCTTATGTCAGATTGCTGTTCATGGACTTTAGTGAAACGGAGCAGATTGGGACTGAGCACCTCACTTTGCAACTGGATACTGGATTTCCTGTCAGAGAGCCCTCAGCCCATCCAAATCAGTGACAACACCAGCACCATCAGACTGAGCACAGGAGCTCCGTTCTCAGTCCACTTCTGTTCACACTCCTGACCCACGACTGCACTGCCCTGCAGAGCTCAAACCACATCACCAAATTTTCAGATGACATGACCGTGGTGGGGCTCATCAGCAACAACGATGAGTCGGTGTACAGAGATGAGGTTCAACAGCTGGCTGCCTGGTGCAATGAGAACAACCTGTCGCTGAATGTGGACAAAACCAAGGAAATGATTGTCGACTTCAGGAGAACTTGCCCCACCCACACACCACTCAGCATTCACAGTTCCCTGGTTGAGACTGTAAAAAACACCAAGTTCCTGGGAGTTCACATCTCAGACGACCTCATCTGGACCACCAACACCACCAACACCACCTCCTGCATCGTGCTCGACCCCTCACATCCTTCACATGGACTCTTTACACTCCTCCCATCTGGCAGACGCTATCACAGCATCAGGACACGATCCTCCAGAATGTGTGATAGCTTTTTCCCACAAACCATCAGACTCGTGAACACACTTCCTGCCCTCACACATCCCCCCACACACACACACGCCCAGACTGTGAACTAGCTGACTCTGTTGCACCACTGCACTTCACACATCACTGTCGCTGTGATACACATGCTGCTATACAATGTATTTCCTCCTCAAATGACTGTTGCAATTATTGACACTGCAATAATAATTTTTGCACTGCCACCACTTATTTGCACAAATATCGAACATTGAATGTATAAATTTAGAATTTTTTTCATATTATAACTGTTATAACCTCTTGCACATCCAGTGTAAAAGTCAGTTTCCACTTTGTATGCAATACTCTGTCACGTTTCAGGGAAGGAGCGGACGCAAGTCGCAGGAGGGTTTTCTTTTTCCCATTGTTTATTGTGCGTAAGTGTAGGGAAGGGGATCAGGAGGGGTCAAGGAGAGAAACAGGCACACAAGACAAAGATGCAGAGACAGGCTAACACATTCACTAAACAAACCCCTAAGGCTAATTCGGAGACGGGAACAGGAACCAGGCAGGGACCAGGAACATTAACAACCACAGGGACCGGAACCAGAACTAGGGGAAGATAAGGACAGGAACAGATAAGGGGAACTAAACTAACCTAGCCCTATGCTAACTGCTACCACTACTCACTACGGCTAATGCTACTTCTAACGCGGATGCTCTGCTAATGGCTAATGCTAATGGCTAGGCTACTGGCTATGCTAAAGGGTAAGGGTCAATGGGGAGTGGCTGTGGCTAAAGCTAACTATGCTAATGCTAATGCTAAAGGGTAAGGGTTAATGGGGAGTGGCTATGGCTAAAGCTAACTATGCTAATGATAAAGGGTAAGGGTTAACAGGGAGTGGCTACGGCTAAAGCTAACTATGCTACTAACACACTACCAGACACTAACACAAAGCACAAGACAAGGACAGACTTCACCAGGACTCCAAGCAGACAGCAGACAGCGGCAGGGGCGGGGCAGGGGCAGGGGCAGGGTCTCAGGGCTCGAGTGTGGTCTCTGTGGACACATAGGTATTGTGAGGGTGCACAGACAAAGACAAGAACAATGGACTGAACTTATATAGGGGCCTAACTCAGGAAACTATACAAGACAATCAACGAACAATCAACCAATGAACAACCAGGAACTTAACTAAGGGGAAGGAACAGAATCAACGAGATAGGCTAACGAGACAAAAACTCAAAACACGTGAACCAGGAACCCGGGGGAAACGGTATTTGTAGTCTCTTTGGCGGCCTCTGGTGGCCGCCGGGGCCAACTGTCCTGGGGGAGACATGACATACTCCATCCTAACTGTCTCTCTATCTACCTCTACCTCTATTTCTAATTCTAGGTTAAAGTTATATTTAATATTCCATGTCTAGTTTAAAATGTATATTTTGTACTTTATTTATTTATTGTTTATTCCATGTGCCTTATTTGTTCTTTGTTCCTTATTTCCTAGTGCACTGTTAAAACTGGAGCCATGTCGTCTCGTCTCTCTATGTATCTGTACAGTATATAGCAGAGATAACAATAAAGTTTACTTTGACTTTGACTTTGACTAAGTTGGCTAATGCTGGCCCCTCGTTGTGACTCTTCGGCCTGTTCAAGCAGCAAACTGTATCTTTATGTCATCAAGTCCCGTTATCTGCAACTGAGACATATGAGCTGGCCATCCTCATTTGCAGACTAAATAAGAATAAGTAGATAAGTAATTCACAACTCACAGTACATGTTGTTTTTCTTTTTTTCATCAGTGTTCTTATAAATGTTTATTTTATAGTAGTCCGAATCAGCACTTTGGAATCTAAGGCAGAAAGTGGGACTTACTATCTGCTGTGTTGTTCATCTGTGTTACTGATAACGATGGGAGAAGGTCTTGCATATACTTTTATCTCGATTGTTAGACTGTGTTGAATCTGACAGTGGTGTTTCCTTAAGATAAGTTTACATCTGTGTATGTCTATAGGTCTGGTGTTTTGTGGTGTTCTAGTCCTCATCTTTGTAGGTGTTTGTGGAGAGTTTGTCATGAGATGTACTGTTTTTATTAAACTTGTCAGTGAGGTGGCTGTTAATGTTGTGCAACGATGTGACTCATAAGTAAAGTAACACATTTTATAGGTAGTGTTAGTTTCAGAAAGTGTTGTTTAGAGCTTTAGATATTAGACCATTGTGCAGTTTTATATCAATTTGATGCCAGTTAGATATTCAAGATTGAAGATTCAAGAGTTTTGTCAATCGAAGATTGAAGATCTGGGCTCCATTCTGACTCTGAAGTGCATGTTCATTTTCTAAAACACACTTAAAACCTTATACTGTACTTCCACAGCTTTATACTACTCAAAATTATTAAAAAATTACTTGACGGGGGCAGTTGGTAGCACAATGGCTAGGGAGTTCGCCCCGTGATCGGACAGTCATTGGTTCGAATCCTGGATTGGCAAAAGCTCCACTGAGGTACTCATGAGCAAGTACCGTCCCCAAGCACTGCGCCCCAGGCACTGTCCATGTCAGTTGTCCACTGCTCCTTCACAGATTGGTCAAATGCATAGGTCACATTTTGTTGTAGTACACTGTTTGCTGGGCTGTGCTATGTTCACAATGATAAATAGGCACTCCAGTCATTTTCACTTTCAATATAAACATATATTTCATACACAAGGAATATTAATTTAAAGCATAACAGTAATGGAGTTGACTCTGTGATCGGACAGTCACCGGTTCAAGTCCTGGACCGATAAAGGTACCACTCAGGTACTTGTGAGCAAGGACTGCTTTAAAGCTGTGCACTGCTTCTTCACAGATAGGTCAAATGCAGAGGTCACATTTCACTGGACTGTGTACTGTGTTGTGTTCACAATGATAAATAATCTCTCACTTATGGGCTGCAGTCTTATACTAGAGCTGAAATCTGTCACAAGCTTAGACAACAACTTAAAGGTTTCAAATGGCTTGGCCTTACTTTGAATTCTTGTTGTTCTAATGCTTGATTTGCTACTTTGCCAGGCAGCACAACTTCCACATTTTGGTGTAGTTGCATTGAGCTGATTCATTTGCGCCCACTAATAAAGGTGCAACTTGAGTGTCAGTCATTTAGAGAGTTATTTGTTTTTTTCCACTATGACAGGACAGCTTCTGCAACAAGCCACATTCTTCCATATCTGTTAACACTTTCATTTTGCAAATGTCAGAAGTGTGATGTTGAGTAGAAATTCGAATGGAAACAAAAGTGAGTAGGAGGCTATTTACGGTGCCCTCAGAATGGAAAATAGGTCATCTAATAACACCTCTAATATTTTTAATATTCCATATAATTAATACACGTTAACCATCATTTAGTGTTATTTTAATACACGTTTATACTGATTAAGTATGACTTTCTTATCTAAATTATCCTGGCATATGGAAAGTCTAAAGCTGCTTAGCAGAAGTACAGTATAAGTTTATCAGAAGAATGTGTGCTCTTGAAAATGAGAATGGAGTCCAATTACTAAATCTATTACACTGACTGAACCGTAACTTTCAAACTTGGCTGTTTCCTCATCTCTCCCTTGCTTTCTCTCTCTCTTTCTCTCTCTGTATGTGAGTGTGTTTTCTTTTCAGTCCGTGAGTGGCAGGCTCGACCTGGCGTGACCTCAAGCTCTGTGTTAGTGCTGATGTCAGCATCTTACTGGATACTTAGTGAGTGTACTCCCTCCTCTCCCCCCCCCCCTCTTTCTCCCTCTCTCAGAACAAACAAAGGCCTGGCCCCTGGGGACGAACTTGCGCCTGCTTTTTTAAAGCCACAGCGCTGCTTTTAAGCTTCACAAACTCCCTTGTCTGCACAAAGCTTCCTCGCCTCGCCTAGCCTAGCCTAAATCTGCATCTGCAAGTTCAACCCAAGCCCCTTTGATATAGGGAAAATCTAACAGCCATGACATATTGCAGTGGTTAAAGTAGTAACTCTACAGTTCTCTATCTCAATCTTTCTTCCAAATGGTTTGCTCTCTGATTTGCTATATTTGTCTCTGCAATAATTTGATTTTCTATTTTTAAAAAAGTCAAAACCTTTTCTTAGATCTTCTTTTCACATGTCACTGGCTTCATTAACAAAACAGTGGTTTAACGCTCATGAACTTCATCCAAAAAAAGATTTCTGACAAACAAAGGAAGACAAATGTAAATTGCAGTGGTGAAATTTGAGTGTTCCACACTGAGAATTATGATATAAACCACAACCCACTATTAAGAAATTAGTAGCACACATTACATTTGACACTCAGACGCTAATCTTGTTTTAAAAATGTAAGTCTATTGCATGGAGACATTGTGTGCTCTAGTGCTTTTGTTTCCAGCCCATTAATGAGACAACTTCTCGTTTTACATGGAAAAAAAAGGTGCAAAGAAGGAAATGCGTGTCAGTCAGTGGCATCAGAAAGATATTTTTGAGAGGAGGGACAGTGGTGAGAGGTGTAAGTGTGAGAACGTGGGATTTGTTTAAAAAAAAAAACCTGGTGGGGCTTTGTGGTTAGAACTTCACTATCTGGATTGAGCATGTGATGCACATGTTCGTCTCACACCTTCCAACCACCACAGAAGACAGACAGGAGAATATCGGTGTGTGTGTGTGTGTGTGTTGACAATGGCAATTGTGTTACTTGTGTGGGTGGTTGGGTGCATGCGATGTGAGTGTATGTGTGTGTGTTGAGGATGGCATTTGTGTTACTCAATGTGTAACAAGATAAAAGTCATGCTATGCTATAGCAGCAGTGTGTATGTGTACATGTATTTAGGGGGTTGTGAGACCTGACTGTCCCCTAAAAGATAGAAAAAACTGTCAAGTTTTATGGTTTCATGGTGACATTTTTCCATTTGAGGACCGGCCTCAGAAGAAAGGAAGAAAGATGTTTTATTTAAGATGCAAAAGACTTGCTTTTGGTTACTGAGGTTAGGGTTTGGTTTAGCTGTGGTATTATTTACATCCAGCCATTATGAGGTTCAAGAAGAACCTCACTGAGATAGTAATATAACAGTTTGTGTGTGTGTGTGTGTATGTATGTGTGTACCATGTTTTTAAGCATAGTGGGGACCTTTTGGGGCCTTTTTGTCCCCTAAAATCACTTTAGTTAGTTTTTTATGGTTTGTTGGGTCATTTGAGAGGTCCCCATAAGGAGAAATGACTTTGTAGAAAATGTACATGTTTTATTTGAAAAACTAAAAGAGGTAAAGATGTGTATTCGGTTACTAAGGTTAAGATTAGGGTTAGAGTTTGCTATAGAATTATCTACATCTAGTCATTATGGGAGTCTAAGGAATGTCCCTACAAAGACAGTTGTACAGGTTTGTGTGTGTGTGTGTGTAGGACTAATTGCTGCCATTTGTCTTACCCTGTGTAAAACAAAGCTGTAGTATTAGTATTTGTGAGCATTTTTTATTGTGTGTGCGTGTCTTTTGAGAATGTCATTTGTGCTTCTTACGTGGGTGGTTGTGTTCATGTTTGTGTGTGTGTGTGTGTGTAAGTGTTTGTCTGGTCTTCATATAGAGTTGGTGTAATATCTGTTGTGTATGTAAGATGGAATTTGTGTCACCAGATAAAAGTCACGTTGTGCTATGGCTGTAGTGGTTATGTATATTTACTGTATGTGTGTGTGTGTGTGTGTGTGTGTATATGTGTGTGTGGGAAGGAGTGAATGATGCCATTTGTCTTACTCTATGTTAAAGTTAAAAAGAAAGGTTAGCTGTAGTATCTGTATTTGTGTGGGTGTGCGTGTGTGTGTGTGACACAAGCTGTCAGAGAAAGGCCCAGATGTCAGTTTGTGGTGACGACTGTGGTTGACTTGAAAAGAGACACTAGCAGCAAATATCAGACAGGGTGGGAGGTAGAGGAGCGATATGACGAAAAACGTCTCTGTAAACAACTCTTTCTCTCTCTCTATCTCTCTCTCTCTTTCTCACACACACACGCACACACACATTCACACACATGACTAAAGAAGAAATATTGTGGCTTTCAGAAGAACTCCATGTGATGCTTGTGATAGTGTAGTCTCCGTGAGTGAAAAACGCTGTCTCACGAGTTGTTTCACAACTTTTCCCCTCTCTCTCTCTCTCTCTCTCTCTCTCTCTTTCACGCTCTCTCTCCCCAACCTCGTCCAACCCCCACGTGAAGAGCGACAGAATATTAGATGAGTGTACACACAAAGACTGGATCAGCAGAGTCTAGACACTTGATTTGTTCTCATTTCACACCGAGACTAAATTCCCATGTATACACACACCCACACCCACACACACACACTCACAAGTACCACTTGTTCTCCACACCTGATAATACTTTATAGGCTGCTGAACGGGGAGTGTAAAAAGATTTGTGTGAACAGCTGTGTTAGAGACCACGTCACCATTTGTGGCCCCAGGGTCTCTTTGCTTTTGTGTTCTCCAAACACTGCAGTGTGCCACATTAAAAGATCTCTTATCGTCTTGCTGCTGCATGGTCTGGTCCGGGTAACGGAGTACAGTACCAACAATTCTGTGATACGCTGAAGCTATAGTTTTTGTGCCGGCTGAGGACTTGCTTAAATTTTGGTAACACTTTCTGAGATACAGCCATTATTACAGTGAAACCGTACCATTAAGTTACCAGTTTGTAACACATTGTAATAACATAGTAACAATAACATGTAACAAAACTTTTACAGAGGGCGCTTACACAGGGTTTATTTACAAAAGCAGTGGATGTGGAACGCCATCATTTGCAAAAATGCTCCAGTTTAGTCAAATCTTTCCCCATATTACAGACAAAACTCACATTTTAGCTGATACATAACAACAATTACTCACAAAACAGATATTTACTTGATATTTTCAGTGCTTTTTTCAGATGCACGTCCATCGCATGATTGTGACATGGCTCCGATTTATATGTGGGGGATTGTGGGAAGTTCTCTCGCAGAAAGGGAGAATATATTGTGATAAATATTGTGTATCACAATATAGCTTTAAAATATCATAGTATTATTTTTAGGCCATATCGCCCAACCCTAAGTAGTAGGTAGACATATTGGGATGGAGAAAGTTTGTAGGGAGGGAGACAGGTTAAAAGAAGGGAGCTTGGCAAGTAGGTAGTGATGGATGGAAGTGGTTAGTAGGAAGGAGTGCTTAAGTAGGTATTAAATATGCCGGCAGGGCGTAGAAGAGTAGTGAGGGAGGGAGGATGTTAAAAAGTAGGAAACCTGGTTGGTAGGGAGGGCAGGAAGGCAGATAGAAATTAGGTAGAAAGGTAGACAGAAAGGCCCTACCACCTGCAATTCAGACCAGAGAATCCACCTAAAGCTAAGTAGGTTTGGGTGTATGTGGCCACTGCTTAGTTTGGAGACCAACCAAGAAAGCTGGTTGTTGTTGGTAGATGTGTTGTTGCACCCAT
Source organism: Distichodus sexfasciatus (assembly GCA_032718565.1). NCBI lineage: Eukaryota > Metazoa > Chordata > Actinopteri > Characiformes > Distichodontidae > Distichodus > Distichodus sexfasciatus. The sequence continues at coordinate 1,060,056 of JAVGVS010000123.1, forward strand.
CATGTGCTCTGTGTGGATCCCATTGCCCCAGTGCTGTAAAACTTGATGTCCTGCTGAGGTTCTGACTCTCTGCGGTCATAAAAGACCTGTGCATAAAAGGCCTTCTAACCATCTTCTGTCTTTATTTGGTGAATTCTCTCATGCCCCCTCTTCACCTTAGCTCATTTATAGTGCTTGTACTGGTGCAAAATGGCTGCTGTCACATCACCAGGGTAAAGCTTCAGTGTCTTCCACATTGAACAACGTCTGTAATAGTTTAGGGCTTTATAGTCATCCACAACTTAGCAAGGTGCAAAATCTGTCCACACTACTCCATTGTAGGATTCAGTTGAATAGATATGATTCAAAGGTACTGTGAGCTTCAAGATGATTACGAAACTTGCCCTAGGGTAGAACAGCTTTTTATAGTTGACATATATTTATATTGATTTCAGTATTTGGAGAAAAACAACTTGAATCCCCAAGAGCTTTTAATCGTCATTCTCCCATGTTTACAAGCAGCTTCGTGATATAAGATATTTGTTCTTCTAACTTACTGTGTCTGCGGCTTTCTGAGTTTAGAAGGCTTCTTTTCCCAGGCTGCTTCACGTCAGATGCCATCACTTGTTGTTTATATCAAACAGATATCAAAGCGTTTATTATGGGCCCTGGGCCGCTCTTCAGCTTAAAACGATAATGGTGCTACTGTTTGTAAATGAGGCGTAAGCTCGTGGACATGGCGAGGCTTTGAGTAGCTGAGCAGGGTATGTTAGTAGCACAGTAAATGTGATTATCCTGACAGACCCATCCTACTTCTCAGCACAGTCCAGAGAGGGTGACTAATTCGCTCTGCAAAACGCATCACATGATGTTGAAATGCTGTGATACGATGAGGACAATTAGCTTTAATACAATTAAACTCGGAGCTATAGCCTTTTTATAAAACAACAACCTCAAATGGATAACAGACCTCATTTTTGCAAGTTTATAAAAAGTCTTTCTCTTCTAGCAAGGTGCAGCCAAAGCCCTTAGCAATGTTCCAAAAATGGCTCTCAGCCATTTCTTCTTGAAGGTTTACTGATAACTTTACATGACCCCTTGTAAACATTAACCTCATTTAAGGCTGTCAAACACCTTATGTTCCCAGAAAAAATGTGTTCCACCACTGCAATGAGCAATGAGATGATATCTCTCAGTGGGTATCACACTACCCTGCTGCTGAATAATAATGAGGTCAGTCAAAGGGTGAAAATGTAACAAAGATTCAGGTGCTAGTTGTTTTTTGCTATGCAAAAGGAGAAAGCAACAACAAAGTCATACACAAACAATGGCTGTGAGTTGAGAAACAAGTATGACACAGGCTCCAGATCATAGTTGAACACATCAAAGAAGTTCTGACTCTATGAGGTTATAAAGATCCCTGGACATCTTTGTAAAGAAGCAGGGTTAGATGACCAAAGTCCTTTCAGATCTGTCAAACCCAACTGTTAGTGGCTAATCTCCAGCCCCTTCTCCACCTTATGTAATGTGTGGTAAGTGTATAGAATGGCTGCAGGAGCATCATCCAGATGGATCTGTTTATGCATTACTGTAAAATTGATAGTCTTTTCATTTATTTATTTTTGTAATAAATAACTAAAGTAAAGTGATCCTCAAACACATGAACAAATGAACTAATGAACAAGAGTGAATTTCTCAAAAGATTTATCTTGATTGATGGGTAGTATGATGGATCCCACATTGAACACTGTCCAAGGTTAGAACTGGAGAGGAGAAGGAGGAGATGTGGCACAAAATCGTAGTCTTAGTGTAAAAACAGCAAGAATAAAAAGGTTAAAAATAGACTAAAGAATGTTCAGTATAGTTACAGTGTGGCAATACTTCACAAGGAAGCAATGGGCCACATGGTCCCCATGTACAGAGCAAACAGGAAGTGCCAGAATCCATTGAAAATCCAGGATCTCGGTGGACAAATTACGCCTGAGACCAGACTAAAGGTGGCACAATACCACTTTTTTATGTCGGACACCAATACCGATATTGTACATTTGGATATCTGCTGATACCGATACAAATCCGATGATACAGTCTCTGAGTCTTTTTAAAACAGAAAACTTAAAACTTAAATACATGACTAAAATAGTGTAATAATTACACACCCATATGTACATGCTAAATTATTTATTATTTAAATAACAAATTATTTGTTTAAACACAGTTCTGTAATTTTGTGATGGTCCCTAAGCAACACACCACACTACAACCCCAAAAGCAAATCACGCAATTATACTGTTTAATTTCCTTATTGCTTTAGTGCCTCAAGCTTAGGGAGCATCTCAAAGTTACACAGAACACAGAGATTGCGAACAAGAGGCGGTGTTGTTACAACAATTAAACAGTATAATGGTGTGATTTGCTTTTGGGATTTATTGTGGTGCGTTGCTTGTTCTGCATATATCACATATTATATCAATATGTACGAATTAGCATGAACGACTATAAATCAGCTTTACTGCAGTGTCACGTCTGATGCATAACCAATTGAGTGTGCATGCATTTACAGATCGATTCGATAGAGCGACCCGATGCCACCGATACCAGATCCAACAATTTGAGTCGTTACTGGACCGATATATTGGACCGACTCATCTTGTCACAAGATCAGACAAACACTCATGCATGGAACCTACAACCTGTATGAATCAAGTGTACTTTAAGAGTGCTGAAGAGAAGCAGAAGTCTTCAGTATTACAGGTAATTCACGAAATCCAAACTGTAGTAAGAAACAACTTAGCAAATGAATGGCACTATCAGACCTCACACATCTTGTTTATACAATGATAATGAACAGTCCTGTTTGCTTTATATGAAGCTGTCAAAACCACTATGAACTACAGGCTTTGCTTGGAGAGGCTTCTTTGGCTGGAAGGAAGGCTGGCGTAGTGCTCGCTATTCATCTCGGCGTATTTCCTACATTATCTCCTCTTCTAGCGACTAATCATTCCATTGTGTGCTGGAGCCTCGAGAATGAAACAGTGAACCTTTAACTACTGAGAGAGAGAGAGGAGATTGTTTTTCTGGCCGGCATCCAACTTCCCTAATCACGCTGTATTACTCTGTCAGGGCCGGTCAGACCTGAATGGATTCGAAGTTTATTGTTTTAAATCATAATGACCTCCTCGTGAAATCAGCAACCGGTGGACGGAAAATGTTTTTTTTTTCTTTTTCTTTTCGCATTTCATCAACGCCGAAATCAAAACAGAGCCGTATTTCCCCTCCGAACAAAACAAGGGCACGTGAAAAGAGACGAGGGTGGCGAAGGGGGCTGTGGCAATTCATTTGTCGGGTTTCCGCTCTGGGTGACTTGGAAGGCAGAGGGCGAGCAAAATGAAGGGATGTCAGTTTGCCCCATTTCGTCCCCCCCACCCCCACCCCCTTCCCCACCAGTGTTTACAGATCTCAGTGTTCGCCTGTTATTACGGCAGTGTTATGAGGTTCTGTAATTGCTAAATTGCAGCGTAAGAGAGAGAGAGAGAGCGAGAGAGAGAGAGAGAGAGAGGGAGAGAGAGTGGGGAAGCGAGGAAGAGAGAGGTAAGCAGGGCTGTTTGTCTTGGCACCAGCGGCTGAAATCTGATCCAAGGGCTGGGATGGGTTTAAACAATAACATAAAACCCAACAGGGTCACTTAGGGATACACGGACAATATGTCTACCCTGAGTCCGGTCTCTCTCTCTCTCTCTCTCTCTCTCTCTCCTTTCCTCTCTCTCCTACTTTTCATCGCATCAGGTCACATAAGGCGTCAAAGCAAGACTGACCTTTTTTTCCTTATTCATTGTAATTGTAACTCTTAATGTGAAAAGCATGTGACATGTTAGAGTCACATACAGAAGAATGGCTGCACAATGCCGTTTTTGTCTTTTACGATACCGATACCAATGTTTAAAATTTGTGTACTTGCCGATTCCAACACATTACTTTCAAAATTAGTCTTTCATATTAAGTTATCCCTCTTTCTTTCTCTCTCATTCACGCAGGCTCTCATCAAGTCACATTAGGCCTCAAAGCAGTACTTTCTTTTCCTCACTATAGCTCTTCATGAGGAAAACATTTTTGAATTTCTGAAGCTTTTCAAATTTGTATCAGAATTGTTATTTTTGTTATTTTTGGCATCTGCTCTCATTTTTATGAATGCTTTTGCAGCACATAAAAAAGCAAGGCTGAAACTTTCCTCATTCTTTGCAAATAAAAGCCTGAATGTGGAAGACTTTTTTAGATGTATGACCTTGGTTTTCCATTAGCAGTCTAGATTTACACTAGTGGCCACACCACCAGTTTTTTTCTTTAATGATATTCACACAATTATTTACATTTTGAGCACCTACCAATATTATGTATCCAACTTTTCCCTCCCCCTTATCATCTAATATGATTTATGTGAACAGTGATTGAGGGATACTGAATTGTTTTTCTTTATTTATTTTTTTTGAGAATTGTATGAAGATTGTACTTTTATGGTATTGACTGTTCTGCTATGAAATTTATTTGCAATAAAAAAAAAACAAGTCATACCTGTGGCCAGAATAGAAACATCTTTCCAACACAGAAGTATGCTCTTTGTCATTTGCATATGCAAACCTGTACATGTCATGTGTACTTCACACTTTTGTTTGGACAAGAGATAATGATACTGGCAATAAAAGCAAGCAATGAAATATCAAAAGCAGTTTTTGTATTGCTAGCAGCTAAACAGTGATTTTATAGTAAAAGATTAGGAATGGGATAACATTACTATTCACAAAAAGCTTGTATTTAATAAATAATTTAGCATTCTTATTACTTACACAAAATTGATCATTTCGATGTAGAAGGATCATGTACTTACAGGTTTTAAATTGGCTGTATAGTCTGTTGACTCAGTTAAACCTCCAGGGCAGATTTTACAGTAACAGATTAAGCAGATTGAGTAGATTAGTCTTGCACTCAATCATTCTGTCAAAATAGATTACATGTTGAAAATCTGTTTTAGTCTATTGATCTGAGGCTAAGCCCAGAAAACTAACTCTTTTTTTTTATTGTTTTTTTATTAGTGGATCTGCACAGCATACAGCAAAGAATAATATGTATTTGTCATAGTCACTGCTACTAGGTTGTAGGGCAAACACTCACACACACACACACACACACACAATTTCCAGTCAACTGGTCATAAATATTCATGACAAACCTGTAACGGCTGTAAACATATGAGAGGAAATTTGTAATGAATGCATTTTTACTTTTTTGTTTTCTTTTAACAATTGTGATTTTGGTTTTCTGAGAGCCCATATTTTTCGGGTATGGGACAAAAATTGTTCCACTACCACACACAGTGTTTTAACAGTGAGTAAATTAAACTAAAAACCAAAAAAGGAGTCTGTGTTTATGAGCAAATCACCTAAGTTGGAAATGACTCACTGCCTGATAAAGTTCAGACTGTGACGTCCAGTATCCTCTCTGTGGTTTGCTTTTAAGCTACATGTCTTCTCTTCCTCATTGTAGACTGTAAACAACTGTCTCAACCTCTAGCATACATGCCATGCATTTGTCCCTCTATTTAGTGTGATTTTTGATCTATATAATAATTAGAGTACACTTACATTTGACAGGTCAGTTAAGGAAAATGAGTGATGATATTGATATTGAAAGTGATATTGGAAATCTTTTAAACGTTTCAGAATCTGCTTAATATGGGCTACAATCTAGGTCTCTTTTAGCCTGTAAGGTACACACTTTTGTACACTAAAACTTGAACTGAGTTCAAACAACCTCCAAAGGTCAAGACACAAAAAAGGCAACTGATCTTAGATTATATCACATCATCATTGCACGAAGGGTAAAATTAGAGATTGCACAAGCTCCTCTTGCTTAAGAGAGGTTTATTTTGCCTTAGTTTGTTCTATGAAGATTTTTTCCCAGCAGGTTGTGTTTGTGTGTGAGATCTCTCTTAAATGATGCTGTCCTGCACATGCACACAGAAGCACAGTTTGTGCGATACAACCTGACAAATGTATGAGGTTGAATGCTATCACTTCTGCCAACAAAGTTTGAGAAAGACTAACTACTAACAAGGACTAACCTTTACATTTATGGCACATGTCCGGTGCGACCTCTTATTTTAAAGCCTTCTTGGAGACAGGTCCTTGCCTGGGTGACGGTGGTAGGTATTCCATTGTATGGCCAGAACTACCATCCTTTCCCCTCTGTTCAATTAGTTATAGTATTATCTTGTATATTTTCAAATCTTTATCTCTCTTGTTCTAACAATAACCACCAAAGCAAATAACTTGTATAACTCACATACTTGGCAATACACTCAAATCTGAATGTGATACTGATTCAGCCCAAAGCAAGGCCCTTAACCCGAGCTGCACCAGAGAGACTATCCATGTAATTAGGAAACTGAAGTTCCTCTTAATAAGAGTGATTGTTAACTGTTATTGCTAAATGCTTTGCTCAGGGCACAGTGGTGGTTTTATGCGATTGAACCTCCAATCTTATGGTCAATAATACAAGGTTAGTCACTTAGACCACTGAGCCACCACTGCCAAGATTGTTGGGATGTGCTTAAAAACAAGTAGGTACACTTTTAATGCTCAGCAAGTGTTGGATTTGGTAAGTAGAACTGATATGGAAACATCCTTTTCCACTAATTCACACTGTTTTAAAATATATACATGTTGATAATGTTTGATAATAGTTCCCCCCATCTGCAGGACGACTACTGTTAATTGTTAGTCCCATAAGAACACTGTTTAATATGTTATTTGCTTAAACACACACATACACACACACTGCTGCAAGCATTTATTGGAACAGTCATATGGGGTTTAAAACAGCCCAGCTCCAGAGTTCAATTAAAATAATGAGCATCTAATGTAGAGAGTCATTAAGGGAGCTTGGGTAAATGACAGAGGCTGCAACCACATGGTGACTCAATGTGCAAGAGAACACACACACACACACAGTGTTAATTCCACATGCACACCCCTAAGAATCAGCAAATCTTACAATCAGTGCTGAGAGGCATGTACAGGCATGTACTTATTCTCTCTCTCTTTCACACACACTCACAAACAGCATATGGCTATGAGGTCTCTGGTTAAAAAACAGGCTTTAATTAAGTGTTGTATTGGCCACATTTTATTAGTAAGATGTTTATGTCACAATGAAGGTTTAACATAAAACTTGTGATCTGCATTGTTGAAAGGATCAGCATCAACAGCAATTATGTCTTTGAGCTTGTTGATTATTTACTCTGTTGATCGGTCAAACTTTATGCACTTTATCTGTTTATTTATTTATTCCTTCATTTTCCGAACTGCTGAATCCCAATCGGGGTCGCAGGGGAACCAGAGCCTACCCTGGGAACTTACGGGCGCAAGGCGGGGACTAACCCTGGGCAGGCGCCAACACACCGCAGGGCACACACACTCACACAATCACACTCACATTCACACTTTACAGGGCCAATTTAGAGTCGCCAAGTAACCTATAGTGCATGCCTTTGGACTGTGGGAGGAAACTGGAGCACCCCGACGAAACCCACGCAAGGAGAGCATGCGAACTCCACACAGAAAGGCCCTACAGCTGTTCAGGGTTTGAAACCAGGACCTTCTTGCTGTGAGGCAGCAACGCTAACCACTGCACCACCGTGCAGCCCTATTTATTTATTTATTTATTTATTTGTGTGCTATCTCATTTCTGTTAAATGTCTTGCGAAGACCAAATTTCTAAAAGAGCATTCATTTCTTCAGCTGCCCACACAGTTCCAGATTTGCTTTCTATAATATTCTTAGGCATATTCTTGCCTCTTCTCACTCTGCCAACCGCTCATGATATCACAGGTTTATGTTTCTTGACCAGCAATATTTTGGTACATGTTCAGAGATAAATTTGTGACATCGGTTCCCAATTGGGAATAGGCACTAAAACGGTACCAGCACCGGTGGAGTGGGAATGAGTTATTAGAAGGCTTTAAAAGAACATAAAAACAAACTCTAAACTGCAAACCTAAGATCCTTTCAAAAAATCCAAGAGTTACAAGTCAGTAACAGTAACAAGTTCTACTTTATGCCAAAATCCATTGAAAATGACCTATGGGAACCTTTTTTGCCAATTTCCATGAAATAAATGTAACCATTGGATGAAATTGAATCCCTACCATTCTCATAAACTTTCTAGGTTCCTGACCCACATGCTGAATGGATCAAGTACTTTTTCACCATTTCATTTAATCTCCATCACAAAATCTTTGGGCTTTAGTGTCTTAGCTACAAATTCTGGATCAATCCAAGTAGTTATGCACCAACATTTATTGTCGTGCCATGTTAGGGGGAGTTGGTGGCGCATTTGTCCCATGATCAGAAGGTCGCCGGTTCGAATCCTAGACTGGTAAAGTTAACACTGAGGTACTCATGAGCAAGGTATCATCCCCAAGTGCTGCTCCCTGGGCTCCTTCACAGGTGGCTCAAATGCAGAGGTCACATTTTGTTGTGGTGCACTGTGTACTGTGATATGGTGTGTTCACAATAACAAATAATCACTCACTTTCACTTTATTGAATTTAATTCAAACCTGCATATAGTAAAAAAATTTATTCACTGCTATATGTGACCCTCCACGGCAAAACCAGTCACTTGTCGCAATGGAGGTTTCCGAGAAAAACGCGTTTTATGTCGTAGAATTTGGGATTTTTGTTTTTAGTGTTTGAAACAGTGGAAGATCTATGCTGTACTTGTTGTGAATAAATTTCGCTGAAAAACACCCTTTCCATCCTATAAACGTGACTTTCTTGAGGTGAGGAATTCAATTCCAGCAGAATGTTAAAAGTTTCGGTTTTGCCCGCTCTACTTCAATGTTTCACGGTAAATCTCTACTGCGTTGATAGCGTCTCCCGAGTTCAGTTAACCTAACGCAGGTAGGCTATCCGTGTGGCTGTGAATGCAGCGTAGGCTACCGTAAATGCAAACGTAGCCGCGACCGCACCAAGCGTCTGTGAGTGCTACGGCGATAGTCAACTTCAAAAGCAGATTTCTCCGTTTCTCACTTGGTGTGACAGGAGAAACCTGACTCCTCTGAATGTTGATATCTCAGTCATATGTCGTCCGATTCATTCGATATAGGCATCGTTTTGAAGCTTGATTTATGCCCTTTCACGAAAACATAATAAATCAATTTGCGACAACCGACTGGTTTTGCCGTGGAGGGTCACATATTGGAATCATGCATGAAGGCCAAAAAAGTTGAGAGGTTTCTGAGTTTTTGGCCACAAAGATACAGCCCAGTTAAGTGGTGAGAGGAGAGTATAATAGTTTGCATGCTGTAAAGAATCTGTTGTCTTGTCCGAGACCGTGAGCCCACTGCTCCAGACCAAAACTCAGACCAAAATTAATGAGACCCAGATGCAGAGCAAGACTCAGACTCACTAATAGGTCCCAGATCTGAATTTTGCGGCCTGGAGAAGTCTCAAGACCGACCCTACTGAAAAAAGACTATATATATGATCACCATCAATTAACTTTTTTGTTTTACAGCAGGACTTGGTGCCAAACCAGCATGACAAACCAGATGAGGTTGTGCTTTTTAAACATGTAGCATGCATCTAACCTGCAGTAACCAGAATTGGGGAAGCTACTTTTAAAAGGTAGGATTAAAAATAGCTTGGTTATAGCCAAGCTACTGTTTTAATAAAGTGGTAAGACATAGTAAGCTACACTACAAGCTAACTATATCAAAGCTATTTTACAGCCATGGAATCTTACCTCTATCTTCACTTAGCAGGACTACATCCTCCAACTCCATCTCACAGCTGCTGTTGTGCTGCAATGGGCATGAATACCACTTCTGTGAATTCAACACCAATCAGGAACACTTGGTAGCTGAAAAGAGAAATAAATAATAGAAATTTTTGATGCATGTTGCCATGCTGCAACACTATACATTTTTAAAAAGCTACTGGAAAAGCTATAGTGTTTTGACTTTAGCACTGATGAACTATTCAGCACAGCACAGCACACATGCACCACAACAAAATGTGACTCCTGCATTTTACCCATACACGAAGGAGCAGTCGGCAGCACCCAGGGAGCAGTGCTTGGGGTACCTTGCTCATAAGTACCTCAGTGGTAACTTTACTGGTCTGGGACTTGGACTGGTGACCCTCTGATCACTGAGAAAACACTAACTGTTACACTACCAACTGCCCAAAACAATAATAATAATAATAATAATAATAATAATAGTAATAAATGTTTATTTATAAAGCACCTTTCACAGACAGAGTCACAAAGCACTGTACAACAGTAAAATACATTAAAACAAAGGCATAACATGTAAAACATAGCAGGAATAAAATTAATAAGAAAAATAACAAAGTCAACATCTAATAAGGTGTCAAAGGCCAAGGAGAAGAGATGAGTTTTAAGGCGAGACTTAAAAACAGACATACAAGCGTGTCAGGGATCTGGTGAAGATTTGATGAGAATAGACAGACGCTTACAAACCTACAGCAGCCGGGTTAGGTGGCCGTAGGAATGCTCGTGATTCGGACAGTGATCTGCTAGGATATGAACCGAACGCCAACTTTCACACCATTGATCTGGTTAGGATGTAGCGAATAGCTACTTGTTAGCTGTTAGCCCTTGTAGCATTGTGGTTAGCTCAAATGCGGCTGAGAGCGCAAGTAGGTAGGATGGCCACGTGCGTTAATCTAAGAACTCTCTACACAAAGAGTTAGGTCTACCACAAATAATCTTAGTTCTAGCGACACACACTCTAATGAAGAGATGAACCAAAATACTGGAGTATTCACAGTAAACCGAAATGAATCAGAAAGGGCCAGGTCGACTCAATGGCAGAGCGGTTCGCCGCGAGGAAATGACTCCTTAAATACCCTTTGAACCATGACCGGCTGCGTCCCAATCCAACTAGCGGCTGTGGAGCGCGCGTGACAAAGAGTCCTGTCTAACGTGCAATGGCAGGTCGTTCCACATTTTTGGAGCTGCAACAGAGAAAGTCTGGTCCCCTCTAAGCTTCTGAACCTGAACCTGAGAGAACGGGTGGGTATATATGGGTGTAACAGATCAGACAGGTAGGAAGGAGCAAAGCAAAGAAAAGAATCTTAAAATGAATCCTAAAATGTATAGGCAGTCAATGAAGTGAGGCTGAAATGGGGGAAATGTGCTCATATTTACGTGTGCCGGGTAAGAGATGTGCGGCAGCATTTTGTACCCTCTGGAGATGAGTGATACATGAACCACTAACTCCCAAATAGAGAGCATTACAGTAGTCCAGTCGAGTGGTGACAAAGGCATGGATTACTGTCTCAAAGTGTTGCCTGGAAAGAACTGGCTTTATTTTGGCCAGCTGTCTCAACTGAAAAATGACCACAGCTCCTAAGTATATCTGTATCTACACAAAGCCTAGAAGATTTTTATGCCATATATTGTAGATTCATGTCAAATGAGGAGATCTTCCTAATTAAATCTTGATGCGCATTAAAACTACTGTTGAGGATCAACTGAACAGTAAAATTAGCTATATATTAAATTGCAGTGCTCCAGCCAAAACAATCTAGTAATCATGCATAGTCCTACAATGTCCAACATACCAGAGTCCAGTTGTATTTGAAGAATCTTTAACAATAGTCCTTAGAGCAAATAGCAAGAAAACAGACACACACCAGTCATACAGTATGTTACAACACCAAAAATTATTTTTGAAACACATATGAACACTCACTTTTACACACAATTTTTCGGATATTGACATTATTGTAGTTTCAATGATTTGCATTTGTCACAAAATGACCACGAAACACAGTATTGTATTAATGGCAAAAATACCAGAAAATATATGTGCAACCCCCCCTCCCCCCAAAACACCCCATATCCCCAAACACACACAGTGCTGTGGAGTACTTCCTTTAACATTAACCCTAACCTTAACCTCAGTAACCAAAAGCAATTCATTGAGTCTTTTAGTTTTTTTTTTTCTTTTCAAATAAAACAGGAATGTTTCAGCAGTTGCTCCGTATGTCCTCACATACCCATATAAAATGTCCTCATCAACCCCACACCTGAAACCCATGTGGTATCTCTATGGTTTCTTTTTCGTTTTTTTATGCATCTGCCCTGCATCTAGCCTCTGGCAATGAGGCAGCAGGCAAGATCCAAATACACCTCGAGCGAATTAGATGGTTTTCCCGTCAGGAAAAGTCTGAATGTCATAAAAGAGGGCTGAAAAAAGAAGCCTTACTCCACCTGTGAAACCGCATTACTCAACCAAATGAAGAAGAAAAATGTTAGCGGCAGTCTGTTTGTTTTTCTCAGGTCTTTATTTAAACTCATGTAACCTTGAAGCAAATGCATGTGACCAACATCAAAACTACAGCTTAAAAACTGTTTTTTCATTAAGGACAGATGCTTTGCACATTATTCTCAGTGGGCCTCATCCACCAATATGTTCTTAAATGTGTTAAGACATTTGAATTGTATAGCTTACATGTACAACATATAACAACATTAAAATTTTTGGGACAGTCTCTGTTGAGCAACTTGGGGTTAAGAGTCTTGCTCAGATGAGCCCGCGACCTCTTGGTCCAAAGGTGTATCCTAACCATCAGTGTTGGGAATGTTACTTTTAAAATGTTTTCCAATGCAGAATACAGAATAAATGCCCTAAAATGTAACTTGTAACGTATTCTGATAAATTACTGAATGTAAGCAACGTATTCTGAATACTGTGGATCATTTCCACATTGTCTTGCTGTGTCATGAAAGTGGCAATCACACCCCTCATATTCCACCCTCTTTCTTCTTTTAATGTGAAGTGTCTGAATTTCCAAGACAGAAATGTGTTTCTGCCCTGGCTCCCTTGTGCTGGCTCCAGTGCTGACTCCTCCATTGTGTGACTGCGGCAGCGTAAGTTAAATGCATGTTTACATTAGAATCTTTGGTTGCGTGTTCAGAAGGGCTTCCGGTAATGAATGGAATTGCCAAAATTTATTTGAAAGAGGATAAACATGTGAAGCAGAACAATACTGTCATGTAATCCTTCATTTTTAACAATGTAACCGATTACCATCTATTTAAACTGCAACTGTAACTGTAAAGTAATACAGTTAACCATACTTTGTAATCTGATTACATAACAATGGTACATATATTACGTTACTCCCGACACTGTTCATTTCTTTCAGATGTCAAACAAGGCCTCCTGTGTTTCTCCATTGCCCCCTTGACCACTGAAAGATAGATGTATCTATGGGGGAAGCTGTCCTGAAGGAAAGCTGAATATAGTTACCCTTAATTTGAATATGTAACGCCAGTACATATTATATATAATATGTATACATAGTATTCCGTTAATTCCCAACACTGCTAACCACTAGACTACCACCACTCATAATATTATACAACTGAGTAATATTGACAAAAACCCAATAAGCTTTACACAAACAGGCATGCAGTAAAATTTGCGTATGAGTGTGCTTCTGCATTTGTATGTTCTGTTCTGACCTAGTAACAAATCTTAAAAAAGGCAAAAAAAAAAACATTGAATTTCAGAACCACCGTATAAGTAGGTTTTAAGAAATCATTTTCTCAAGAACAGTTGGTGAATGCTGGTGATGTTTTACTTCAATTAGAACTTAATAACTTTAGGACAGCTGTCATAAACAGGCGTCTACACTTCATTTAAACTCGCCTCTGCGCGAGCAGTAATAATGCTTCAAAGAGGAGACGACCTCAGACGATGACCCCTCCACTATTGCAATCCTGATGGGTAAATCTCGGCTTCAAATACTACACAATGCAAACAGCCTCTGGCAAGAAGCGAGCGCTCCACACAGCATGTAAACCAAGACGCCCGAGGGCACCGATGAAGGCAGGAGAGGGACGAGGGATGACTTTATCTCTCCCTCCCTGCTCGCACCTGGACCTTTAAACTTTGGCTGTCCATCTCATACACCACTCTCCACCTCCTATTCCTTCTCCTCTCTTGCCTCACTCCTTCATCCTGTCTTCACCTTTGTTTCTTTCTTTCTTTTTTTTGCCCCCCTCCCCCTCCCGCCTTTTTTTCCATTCTTCTCTCCTCTGCTAGCGACATCTGGAGACTATTAGCCGAGCCGGTGTCACAGATGCAGCTGTGGAACCTCGGCTCCGGTCACTGTTTGCCAGAGCTGAAACAGTGTGGTTTGAGAGCAAAAACACCCGAGCGTGCGTTCGCACGGGGGGGACGTCATGTAGGCAGAGGCGACTTTGACGGATCCTCGTGTTAAACGCGTTGTTATACACGCTTCGGCGCTGGCAGATACGCCGTCTCTGTAGCGAAATAAAGCTTTGCATGAAAACTGAGCTTTGATCGCTTTAGCAGCACCGGCCTGACACCGGGCCAATGAAAATGTTTTGAACAGGGAGCTTGGACGTGCTTGGCGTGAGGCGTAAAAATAGACAAAAAGACGTGCAGAGAGAGTTAAACACAGATTTACTGCAAAAATGTTAGTTTGCTAAGAGTTCGTCTTAGCAACCGGAGTCTGTTAGCATTGAATCTATTACAGAGGAATGGAAGCCAAAAGCAGGAAGTTAACATTATATAAATAAGATCACGTGACGATGTATTATTCTGATCTTACACTGAATTTAGAGTAGCAATAGTGATGAGTTTGTGATGATTTTATCTTGGTATCATCTTACTTTCAGAGATTTATTTCATTTTTGTGCCTTTGTCAAGGCCAATTTGGTGGCATAGTGGTTGACCAGTCATTATGAGGACCATATCAGGACCAGTCTTCATAAGGGAAATGGTTTTATAGAAAGTTTTCAGCATTTATTTGTAAAGTATACAAAACTACTGAGGTTGGGGTTAGGTGTTAGGTGTAGCATTCTTATATTTAGTCTATGAAAAGACCTTACAAAGGCTAAACTTATTACACTCTTTTTAAAAGTGCTATAAAGTTTACCTGCTTATAGCATGTTCAAAATATACTGAGTTACTTACTAACTAGTCAGTACTTACTCACTTACTGACTGACTTAAATACTAATTGACTAACATTCTGGCTTGCTTGACATGATCAAAAAGGTGGTTCGCCCAGGGTGAGGCTCAGCCATTCCACTCTGGTTGACTCACCTCTGCGAATTCCCCAAATCTTGACTGCATAATTTGTGGTGGTGGGGGATTTTGTTCTCACTCTCCTCTGATTTTGTGGACAGTTGGTGGCGTAATGGTAGGGTGTCCGCACTGTGATCAGAAGCTTGCAGGCTCAAATCCAGGACTGGTAAAGTTACCACTGAGGTACTCATGATGAGCAAGGTACCGTCCCCAAGCACTGCTCCATGGGCGCTGTCTTTGTTAGCTGCCCACTGCTCCTTTATGGACGGGACGAATGCAGAGGTTGCATTTCATTGTGGTGAACTGTGTGCTGTGCTGTGGTGTGTTCACAATGACAAATAATCACTCACTTTCACTTTTTTTTTTACTATTGGCATATACACTTACTACTTTAACTACTTACTGTAAGGTGGTGCGGCCACGTCCAGACACCTTCCCGACCGCTCCGTACATACATACATTTTATGTTATTTATTTGTGACCCGATCTGCCGTAAAGAGTCGGAAGTTGGCGTTCTATTTATTTAGATATGGGCCGATTATGTTGAAAAACTTCAAAAATATCGTTTTTTCCTTTTCGGAGACCAGATTAATTTTGAATACCTTTTCTTTCATATAAGAACAAAAAAGAAGAATCAATATTTTTGATGTTTTTGATCGGCCCGTATCTATATGAATAGAACGCCGACTTCCGACTTGAATATTACACTTACTGACTTATCTACTTACTTCCTGATTGACTAACTGACTGACTTGCTCATTTACTTACTTACCGTCTGACTAAATGACATACTGGCTTGTTAACTCCTGCTGACTTACCTAAGTACTAACTGACTTATTTACTCTTTACCTAAATGAAAACCGTCTCATTCAATTTGTTCCTAATGAGCTGTACCGACACACTGTTTGTTTCTTACAAGTTCACCTTCATTTTTATTTGTTATAGTGGTTTTGGGTGAACTATTCCTTTAAATAGTATAGTTCAAGTAAAAGTCAGAAGGCAAATGCCAGAGAGAGTAATAAAGACAGTGGTGTATTATACAGAAAGCAGACTCTCACTTTCTGCTCCAGCTGATCTTAGACCTAAATGGCATTTTTCAGGTACTGTGGTGGGAGTATTGAGGTGGAAACCAGAGTGTATTTTTTGCCCGTCACTCAGTTTGATGTATTTGCAGAGTGACAGATCCAGCTGTAGGCTGGCCTCAAGCACAGCTAGAGAGCTTCAATCCAAACAAATTGCCTGCTCTATCCACTAGATCCTGGCTAGAGTCTTTGTCTTTTTTTCAGTGCCCCAGGACAGCCAACATTTTTTTTATTCTTTCCTCAAAAAAAGCAGTCAGTTTCAACTGGAGACTATACTTGGATGAAGTTTTTATAAAAGTGATTCACAGCTTTATGCATGTTCAGTGTGCAAAGGATATAAAGGATAGAGATTTAACACTTGTTATATACACACAGGTCACTTATTTCACAAACTAATGTTGGTGATCAGCAGAGTGCCCTCGACTCTGTAGGGGAATAAGAGCTTAGACTATAATTAAACTTTTACCAGCCATATTTTATGTGCTTCATACTATAAACACAGCATTATCCCTCTCTCTCTCTTGCTCTATGTCTCCAGGACATAAGCCTCTTATAGTCCATAAATTGTATAACACAGTACTTCAGGTTACACCTCCATCCTAGGGGCTGGACCATGAGGATCAGTTTGGGTAAAATTAAATTTACACAGATTCTCCACTTTCCTAAAAAATACTTGAAACTCTTCATATTTAAGCAAGTTCTTTTCCCCATTGTTACTTCTGCATTGGTGTAATGGGGCTAATCTATCAATAAGTGTAGGTTTATAACATTAAATTAGTATTGCAAGTTTGATTTATTCAAATCTAACTCTCTGCTAGCCAACACAGGCTTTGCTCCATGGTATAACTGCCCATGAGGAAACTGGATATTAAAGACAACTTGACAGGGGATATTAGAAATCCCATGAGCCCCTGCAGCAATTCATAAGGATCTCATGATCAGGAAAAATTGCAGATCTGTCTGAAAGCATAGGCAAGAAGCCAAGTAGTGCAGACTTCTGTTTTCACTCTCATTCGGTTTTATTTTGTACTCGACATTTAGTTAAGAATTTAATTACATTTGGTAGCAGTCTTAGGTTAACAGAGCTGTGTTTCCGTGTCTTCATGCTTTAAAATATACACTTTAATCTGGAAGTTCATCACATGATCGCACAACTGCAGAATCATGCATAATTCTCTGTTTAATATGAATGTTTACAACCCTTTTAATCAGTTTTAAATAAACAGATCACAAATCAGTTGAGTTTTTTATTGATTATGTGGTAGACGTAACAACTTTGCCTTTTGTGCTGGTTGTTAGCCCTTGTTTGCAGTATTACGTGTATTTTCTCGTGTATGTGAGTAAGATAAAACTGCTGTGATGACTCAGTTATGCAACACTGAATGGTGCAATGTCATATCTAAAGGAGCCCAGACAGAATATGTGACTCAGAGATACGTGCACAAAGAACAGGCTGTAAAAGGGTCTTTTTTTTCAGGTTGGCCAAATTGGAAAGACAGCAGAATGCAAATATATCCATCCGCTGATTCACTTAAAGAAAACATTACAGCATTAGGTGATATTTCATGGCACGGTTTGTTGTAATCCACTTGTCAAGATTTTGTGCCTTGTGATTGTTTTTACTGAAAAAAATACCTAAAATGTCACAAAGATTTAACTGTGCAAACATTCACATTGTCAAATGACAGCTGGAAACAATCTGTTAACAAAATAATTTTTTCTATATTTTCAATATTTATTTTTATGCACTAATAACAATACAATAATGAAAATAACACCAAAAAGGTGCTGTTGTTTTTGGTTTGGTTTATCAGTAATTATGGCAGCAGGTTGAGTTTTGTTCATCTAGCCATGCCACGGTTGAATTACAGGCAAATATGTATAGCTATATATCTATGTGCAGTAATGTGTTATGTTCTAACAAGCTGTTTTGGGTTATGAGCTGCAGTGTTGTAGTTGTAGTGGTTATGTGTTGTAGTGTTGGAATTTGTGCAGCAGTGTTGGGTTATACATTGCTGGGGAAAACAAAAAATGAGGCAATCAAAATGTATTGCATGTTTTATGATTACTTTCTTGTTTAAGAAATACAGGTGAAATAAGTAACAGTGCTTCACAATATTGTCTGTATCCAGTGTACAGTTTAGAACGGGATGGCTTTTCCCTTGTTTGTCTTTAGTAAACTCCTTCGTCTGGGCGAGCTGTCTTACAACCTTTCTCAGTGTGCTGTGTCAGTGCTGTTCCATTCATGTCCCCCAACTAGTCAGTGCTCCTAAATTATCTGCCATTAGGTTTGTGTCTCAATATGGAACTTAATTGGATACTAATTAAATGGGGGTTAATGATCCTACAACTAGACACTGCCTGCTCTCATCAGTGCCTTAAGTGTTTGTAATAAGCACAGTATTTGTTATTGTTATGTTCTGTCTGAAGGGTGAAGCTGATAGTATGAAAAGAAACTGATAAACTCTGTTTGCCTCATTTTTTTTTACCCAGTAGTGTATACATCTGCATTTAGAGTTGGTTTATGTGCAAGACACAGATACAGATGTTTAAGATGTAGTGTCATAAGATACAGTATTTATCAGTGTTGAATTATGTGCAGTAATTTTGAGAGGCATGCATCAATGTTAGGTAACGTGCAGCAGTGTGGAGTTTTGTGGAGTGCTGTTTGGTGATATGAATAATGGTTGTGTTATTAGGTTGAGTTATGTATAGTAGTGATAGGTGATATGGATCAAGGTTGTTATTATGTTGATGCATCAATGATGTCATGTTTTTTTTAGGAGGCATTGTTGTGTGATATGGATTAGGATTATGTTTATGTGTAGTATTGTTGTGTGATATGGATCAGGACTGTGTGATATGGATCAGGGATGTGTTACTATGTTGTTTACGGGGTTGTGTTATGTGCAGCAATGTTGTGTGATATGGATCAGGATTGGTATTGTTTTGAGTATTGATATTTTTTGTGCAGTATTGTTGTGTGATACGGATCAGGGATGTGTTACTGTGATATGAATCAGGATTGTGTTATGTACAGTACTGTTGTGTGATATGGATTAGGATTATGTTATTATGTTGTGTATTGTTTTTTATGCACAGCACTGTTGTGTGATCAGTGACAGATCAGGGTTGTGTTACTATGTTGTTTATTGGGTTGTGTTAGGTGCTGCAGCGTTGTGTAACATGGATCACGGTTGTTACATGCATTAGAGTATGTGATAAGCATCATTACTGTGTCAAATCGATCAGAGTTGGGTTATGTGCAGTGGTGTTGTCTGATATGGATCAGGCTTGGGTTTTGTGTAACAGTGTTGGGTTTGTTCAGCACTGTTGGCTTGTGTTTGGTAGAGTTGTGCTATGTCACCTTCCTTTTAGATTGCAGCGTCTACAGACAGAATGTCTGATGGGAAGCAAAACAAAGGAAATTAGACATTTGCCTTTAATTAGGCTAAAGACTTCCCTGACAGTCTAATTACATCTGCCATCACTTCTTATTGTAATCTGGCCACATCAAGAGGCTCTGAGTGAACCTCTTTCCTTTTCTTCTTTATATATTAAAGATGGTCCTCACCTCCACTGACTCTCCTGTTTCCATTCTTCATATGCTTCATAAGGTCTGATTCATGCCGATGCATGACTCAGTAGGACTGCATGGGAGATTTGACTTGCTAATTAGCACAAGACTTTGGTATACTTTAAGTGAATGGCAGAAATTCAGGACTGGAGTGATTTGAATCTTGTGCAAAACCCTTTTACAACAGTTCTCTTTTTATAGCCGATGCCATATTTGACTTAGTGACGTACTGGCTGACAAACACTATGCAATAACTACTGGTAATGTTGTAGAATAATGTAGACAACAGTTATTAACTGGATTAAGCTTTGTATTGTGACCGATTTCTTTGGTCATTAAAAGAAGACCTTAACTTAGTTGGTGCTGGTTTATAGGCATGGTTTGTTTGTTTAGTTTTAATGCCATATTAGCAACTACTTATGGCCTATTTACCTTGGCCAATGGGAGTGATAAAAACAAAAATAAAACTGGAATTACACAAAATAAGCTTATAAACAACCAAATAATCTAAATAGGTTTTTTAACATCAATACGTAGGCATGGCTCCAATGACAGTTTGAAGTACAATATGTAATGTATGTCAGTGTAAAGTATGTTGTGTTTTTAATTCACTCATTACACTCTATTTTCTGAACGTCTGCCTCCACTAATTAACACAATCCTGACTAAGTTCCAGCTGTGGCAAACTGTACATGGCAGTATGTGATTGACGCTTGAACATAGGGCAGGAATTAACAAGGAAGTTGTTAATTAAAATGAGTTTTAATTAAGTATTTCTGGACAGTTCATACGGCATGTTATTATTGTCGTTTCATGGTCGCACGTTAAAAATTCTCCTTTACATAGTCATGCGTTACAATTGTCACACACTGATGAGGACACTTCTACCAGCGGACAGAGAGTGGACATAGGAAAAGCAGATAAAAAAAATAACGTCCTACTTACATGTGGAAATTGTAGTTACTTCATACACACACACACACAGACACACACGTCCGCAATTTCATTCTACCTGTTTTTCATTGGATCTGCATTGTGTTTCATATTACAAATATAAAAATCAACTGTTTCCTTATTTTAGCTTTGTCTCAAAGAAAGTCTGATGTGTGGGAAGGATTCCCAAACGATTGTTCCGTCAGATTAATTTCTGTGCTCTCACTACTCATGTCATATAATAAAAAAATGCTTCTTCAACATTTAATTTATCTCCAAATAATAATAATAATAATAATAATAATAATAATAATAATAATAATTATTATTATTGTATTAATATTATTGTTGTTGTTGTTGTTGTTGTTGTTGCTGTTGTTATTATTATTATTATTATTATTATTATCATAAAATTGTTATGATATTACAAAGGTTAAACATGAAATGCAATCAGAAATAATAAATGAACAAGTTTGGTAGAGGGAAATACTGTATACAATGGTACTATTTAAACAGTTAGAAGTTTCTTTATAACTTTTTACTTTTTTCCCTAACACCTTAAGTTTTGCTATGACTAATGTAGTTACGGATCTTTGACCTCTAGGGGCACAAAAATGCTACATAAATTTATGCAGTCTGATTCACTGACTCCTATCTTCGATGCTTACTGCTTGTGCTGTTTTTTGAGACTCTTTTTTATTTTTGATTAGAGTAAGAACAGTCATCAAGTACATGAGTACGTTAGTTGACCTGAGTGTTATCAATGTAAGAAACTTTCAGTCTCTTCTTACCTAACATTGTTGTCTATCTATCCATCTGTCTGTCTGTCTGTCTATAGTGCGTGATTATTTGTCATTGTGAACACACCACAGCACAGCACACAGTGCACCACAACAAAATGTGACCTCTGCATTTAACCCATCCGTGAAGGAGCAGCAGGCAGCCAACAAGCGCCCAAGGAGCAGTGCTTGGGGACAGTACCTTGCTCATGAGTACCTCAGTGGTAACTTTACTGGCCCTGAATTTGAACCTGCGGCTTTCTGATCAGGGGGCGAACACCCTACCATTAACTGCCCCCCATATGCCTTTATGTAATGTAATGGTTTATGTAAAATCCAAAATTTATACAGTACCTCAAGAAGGTTATGTAAACTGTTGATGGTGACACCATGTTTACATTTACGGCATTTTACAGCATTTGGCATTTGTCCCGAGCAATGTTATCAGAGCTTTGCAGTCTACCAAGAGAACCTATCCTTCATACTTACTTTAGACCCCCCAAAATTATTGTTTAATCAAGTTACAGCTGAGTTATCTATAGTCTCAAACCTTGTCAGAGTACAAGTCACAAGTAAGTAAATTAAATTAAAATAAGTCACAATGCCACGTGATAAGCTGTTAGCCCCCTAGGTGCTCCTTGAAGAGGTGGGCCTTTAGATGACATTTGGAGACATTTTGGAAGGGATTTTATCAGTTTTTTTATCAGTGATAACAAGGGGAAGTTGTTTCCACCATTGAGAAGTGAAACTGAGAAGCGTCTTTATGCATGTTTTCTCTAATTTTGAGTAGCGTGAGACAAAACAAGCAGTGTTTAGTGATCTAAGGGGACAAGAAGTGACATGCTGCTTGATCGGTGCTCTAATTAAGTAGGTCCAGGTCAAGTTTTCAGGGATAAAATGTTAACAGTCTGGTTTTCGTTTCATTTTTAAAATTGATAACACATCTTTAAATCAAGCAAGTACTTGTACGCAAGTAGTATCCTAATGAATGACTTTGAATTCTTCTGTCATTATTTTTATGTAAGCTTAACTTAAATATATATTAAATATACATTTAAAGGTCCCATATAATGAAATAATAAATAAATCCATTTGGGTCTGTACTGCTTCTACACACACTGTAAGTTTGATTTAAAAAATGGTCAGTTGTGTTAGTATTAATTTACGAATGTCAGAAATTGTGTGCTTAAATGAGCCGTTTAGATTTCTCCCCTAACTCTGCATCACAGTAGGGGACATTTGAATAACTTCACCCTCCTACGTATGTGAGAAGCTCCGCCCACCAGGTAGAACTGCTAGCACTTCCTGTTCCGCCATGTTTTCTTGCAAGCGCTTGGGTAGGAATTGCGATGAAGAAGTCTACTGTATGGATGATCTGTTATCAGCACTCATGTAGATAAACTTTCACCGTGCTGTCTATACCCCAGTTCCGGAGTGGAGCGTGTGTGAGCAGCAGCAGCTCATTTGCATTTAGGAATACTAAACGGCCTGTTCTGAATGGGACTGAAATAGAGGGGTAAAAAGCAGGTAAAAATGCCTAATCTGAGAGGTATTTTCAGCAAACTACCACAGAGACATGTTTAGTGGAGCTCATAGACAAATTTTAACTTGTTGAAAAAATGGATAATATGGGACCTTTAAGGTGCTCTATACAGCACTGCATATACT
Source organism: Distichodus sexfasciatus (assembly GCA_032718565.1). NCBI lineage: Eukaryota > Metazoa > Chordata > Actinopteri > Characiformes > Distichodontidae > Distichodus > Distichodus sexfasciatus. Next base: position 1,083,223 of record JAVGVS010000123.1, read on the forward strand.
GATCCCTCACTCATAAAGGCTGGTGTCCATACGTTTCCTCTGGTATTGTGTCAGACTCCGGGGGTCCGTACTCTTTGATGTTCCAGAGTTGCCCGCTGTCCGGCCTCAATGCCAGGAAGCCGCTTGCCACTCTTCTCTGCTCCCAGAGGAGCCTCGCTCTGTCTCAAGCTCTTTTTGATGTCGTGGAAAGGAATCCTGCCTTTAATTTCCTCTTTCATCTGCTTTTCTTCAGGCTCTGATTCATTCTCTCCTATCTGGCACGCTCTCGGGGCTCTTCGGCAGTTAAACGTTAAATGAAACAATTAATTTGGCTTTTGGAAATGAGTAGCACCAGGGGGTTGGAGGGGAGTGGGAAACACGGGAACAATGAAGTGCGTTTGAGCACAGTGAGTGGGCATTTTGAGGACTAAAACATGATGAGGGAGGTCACAACTTTTCTTTTATGAACCACATGATTTAAAGACGCATTTAATATAAAGATGGCTTTTGTGAGTACCGGTATTTATACTGGTCCATAACTTTATAAAGTATAACAGGGTTTAACAGATTATTTGCAGTTATTTTTAACCAACATCTATCTAATTCTCATAGGTCAGATCTCATTCAAATTACCCCCTTCACAAGTGGCTCTTGTTATTCTATGATACTAAAATGAGATATGAAATTTGCAATGTTCTCAACTTTATGCTCCTGCTACAGGGTCATACAAGGGTTTTTATCATATTTTTATGGCACCAACTAACTTTTATAACATCTGCCATAAAAAGCTAACAGGTCTAAAAATAGATGCCTTTAAAACATACCACTGAACTGAATAAGACAAAATTATCGGCCTTTTCCATAAACTTTAACCCCAAAGCTCACAGTGCCCTCTCTGTTATTACACCCAAACCAATCCAACACTCACATGAACAAACTTTTGTGATTCTAAATGTAGATATAAAATTGCAGTGCTCTCAACTTTCTGCTGCTGTGTTTATGGCACCTAAAATAATAGCAACTATATAAAGCCAATGGATCTATACTAGATGCCATTAAAACACATCACTACAGTGAAAAAGATGTGATGATTGCCCCTTTTTATAAATTTTGACCTCAGGGATCACAGTGTCTGCTTTGTTGCCACACATCCGACTGGATCATTGGTTTCAGACCATGGATGGTTATCCAGGTAAATTCAGCTTTATACGTGTATGAGCATAGCCATCAAACTCCAATCTGAGACCCCATCAAACAGGAAAAGGAACAGAAATCACCATGAAGAAGTTTTACAACTGTCCCAGTCCCCAAACTACTGAGTCGGGATGCCCTTTCACCTCATTTAAATCCCACCAGTCTGAATCATGATTGTCTGTTCTTTGTCCTGTGAAGATTGAGTGTGTTTGCTGTTTGGATTACTGCTCCTAAAGAAGAGCCTAAAGTCCTAGAGAAGTTATATTATGTTATATTAGTAACATTGGATATAGGTTTGTGAATATTTTTTACTCCAAAACCCCTGCCAAAAAACCCCATGTCGAGCAGTTTCATTTCTTCCACTGCAGACAATGATAGGACGTCAATGAGTTGTGGGCTCATTTGTAGTATCAACAAAGAGCAGTGACTTCTGGCCAAATGATTATATGCTTGCACAGCTTGAAAAAAGAGCAGCTGCCTTTCTGGCACTTGCGATTAAATCAAATGATCAAATGAAATCAGTGACTCAACACGTAACTCCATGGAATTATAAATGCCTTTTTCTTCTGCTGAAGTGTGTGAGCACTTTCGATAAACTTATACAGTGGAATGTTGTTCAGAAGTGGCTCTGACATCCATTTAATTTGAACGTTTTGTACATGCCTGTCAGCAGAGGTGCAGACAAAATGTAACAGGACATAGGGTCCACTAAAGCGTAAACAGCGAGATACAAAACTAAACTAAACTTTACAAACCCAATTGCACAAAATGTCCCCACAGAAGATAGATGGAAGACAAAGACATGAGGGAAAGCCAGACAGTAATATTCAGGGACACGAGTGCATCACACACTTAAGTGACAGACAGACTTAAGTGAGCACAGGAAACACAAGACAAGGCGGTCTCTGGTGGTCAAATGTGTGGAACAAATAGAGGATCATGGATAAAAGTTCTGACCAGTGAAACACAACTGGCTTGCACATGATGTAGAAATGCCGACATGAGAAATGTAATCAATTGCCACCCATTGGCACATTAGCAGTTGGTGGCGTAACGGTTGGAGGTTCGCCCCGTGAACAAAAGGTCGCCAGTTCCATTTCCAGACCTGTAAAGTTACCACTGAGGTACTCATGAGCAAGGTACCATCCCCAAGCACTGCTCCCTGGGTGCTTGTTAGCTGCCCACTGCTCCTTCATGGATGGGTTAAATGCAGAGGTCACATTTGGTTGTGGTGCACTGTGTGTTGTGCTGTGGTGTGTTTACAGCACTTTTGAACCCATGATTCTGACACAACCCACTGTTGAACATTATAAAATCAAAAATGAAAAAATCTCAAACAAGGCCATGGGTGCTCAGTGGGGAGTCTTTAGCCTGATCTTCTGCAGAAGTCTTCATTTTTACAGATGCAAACTTGGCTGTTCAAACACACAGCTCACACTTTGGATTCAACTGATGGGTGTATAAGGATTTCTGGGATTGTTTGTTTTCATATGACCAACACAGTTTAGACTGTCATTCTGTCATAAAAGAACACCCATCCACTTCAAAGACTTCAAACACATGCATAAAAGTACCAAGAACTTTCACATAAATGTAGCACAGTCAATCAAAAGTATAACTTTTAGATCACACACACATTCAGATACTTCAAAAACATACTTAGTTACAATACTCAAGTATTTGTACTTGAATACTTGTCCACCTCAGGCAAATCCCTTTCAAGTATGCAAAGCTAAACCACCTCATACTTCTACTCCCAATGCACATTTCTTTTTAAGACGAGCACAAACAGGTGTCTTGTGTTCACCTGCAGACGGCCTCGAGCTTTTAACAGCTCCTCTCGTCTAACGCATCGTGGCTTCATGCTTCACTTCACCTCTGCCTAACAGCCAGAGAAAAGCCACAGACAGCAGTGTTTACCTTACTGTTTGCCAAGAGGTAGAAGAGGGATTAATGGTTTACAGGTTCTTATTTAAATAAATGACAACTTCTTGAGTAGACAAACACTTTCAGTAACCAATGCATGCTATAAACTATTCAGTATGAGTCAAACAGACACGCACACACACACACCCAGCTATTAAAAAAACACCCTAGGGCCTTTCTTCTAGCATGTAGACATACAACAGCTGCTGAGAACGCTCTCTACCTATCATGATAAGAACTACAGTGTGATTCATTATAGACAATGCAAATAACACATGGTGTGCCTTAACCTTCTGTCGATACACACTCAGATACAGTTTGATCAGTTAATGCTTTGCCTTCTGTTCGTTCAGTTTTGATTATTTTGGTGATTTGGTGATTCTTTTGAGGACTTGGGCAGCGCCTGGCCATGTGTGACTCTGACTTGCCTTAAATCATTTACTTCCCCCGGGGGAGAGCTGATGAGGGCAGTGAACTTGGTGCAGGGGAAACCCAAAGATGGTTATCCTGGTCACCATTCCCTCTCTTTGAGGTCGCAGGTTAGAGTTCAATATGACCATTGTAACAAAAAAACGCCCCTGCAGCAGCCATATATCAGTCAGAGTGAAGGCGAAACTTGGGCAGTTTAGGGCCAGGGTTTTATTGCTTGAGTAAAAGTCATGAGAGAGTGGGAAGAAGGTCAGGTCAGGATTGATCCTTAATTGTGACTAATGAAAGACTGCTATAGATTGCTAGATTAAAAGGATCAAATTAGTTTAAGATTTGACGTTATATAAAGGCTGAATTTGCAGTTCACATGAAAACGGCAAAAATGGGGATCAAGTAAGAAATCAAGTGTAAAAAAGTAAATGACCTAAAAAATAATCATCTATAAGCAAAGCTGTAAGCTTCAATGGTAGCCTGAATATATTTTTAATATGACTTTTCAATGCGTGTTTAAAGTTTGCAAGAACGGCAGCCCTTGTCAATGTATTTCCAATATCTGCATTCACTCATTTTCTGAACCGCTTAATCACTATTGCGGTCGCAGGGACTGGAGCCTATCCTAGGACTGTATGAGGAAAAAATGGGGGTAGACCACAAAACGATTCAATGGGGACATCCATATTTGTTAATATAAAGTTTTGACTAGAATTTTGATCTCACCTTTTAAACTTCAGAGCAGACTGGGACTAATAATTTGTTAACCAGCTTAACTGAGCAGGTAAAATAAAAATCTGATTGGATAATGACTAACTGACACTTCAAAATAAGCATCACTCATTAGCTTTAGCTATATTTGTAAGTGTTTGTTTGTAAATTTTTTAGACATGGTTAAATGACTCATTGGCAATGTTAGGAGTACTGTGTTATAAAAGTAGCACAATTACAGTAATGTATCACTTATGTATCACTTATACAGTAATATATCACATTACTGTAATGCAGTAATGTAAGGCATCACTAATACATTTTCTAGTATTATTTATATTAGTAATAGTAATATTATTCTTGTTACATATTTTAGTAATGCAAAAAAAATTCGGTGAGTAAAAGAGCTATTTCATGACTGTATGCCTACAGTCATTATGGTACACCACATCGCCCTCCACTGGATGTAGAATGAGCTGCAGTAAACTACATTTTAGCATTTTACAATACCAAACCCTGCTTACACAGTTAATTTGGTGTAAGTAGCTCAACAGTAATGCTGGAGTCAGTGTCTCATCTGCTATCTGTTTCTCAGCACAAAAATAATGTTTCTTGCTGTATATTTACAGGTTTTAGAGCCATTTTAAGCTAGCAGTGATCATGATGTTTAAACCTCATTAAAAGCACATACTACCATGTGGAATAACCCATCATCTAAATAATAGCAGTCAAGCTGGCGTCTTATGGTAAGAATCTAATAGAATAGGGTGTATGGAAGATGGAGGGAGCAATAGTATGTGACCTCAAAGGTGCACCTATAGGGTAGATTTTCAGAATTAAATGGGTTAAGAATATAACAGAAAAGGTGTTCCTAAACATTGCGGCCTACCATTCGATCCAAATTAGGTCACATGAACAGTGTAACACAGTGAGTTTAATGACTGAAACCCTGCGTTGTTGACCATATGACTGAGGATTCGATTCCCAGAAGACCCTAAATAATCACAGCTGGGAGACTCTCCCTGTAATTAGGAAAGGAAGTTACTCCTGTTTACTTAAAGCCTTGCTCAGGGACCCAGTGCTGGTTTTAGGCTCTTCTGGGATTAGGACCACCAATCTTATTGTCACCTATACAGGGTGTCTGATTTTAGGTCAGTAAGGTCAGTAATGGTTGATACAATAGAAATGAGAGCATATGGTACCTAATGTGCTGCTTTAAACAATTTGGGCCAAAATGGGGATTACAATTCACCACTGTAGTTACTGGTAAGCCATAACATTGTGACCACCTCCCTAAAATTCAGTAGGTCTGAGGCTAATCACCCCCATATGCATCAAAATGTGATGCGTTGTCTGTTCTGATTCAACCAATTTCTCTTGGAACCAACATGAACCTTTTCAGAGATTCAAGCTATGGTAGCTCTTATACTTTACTCAGGTCTTTACTTCACCTGTCAGATCTACCATTTCAAGTATTCTCACGTATGTCCTTTCAAACTCTTTAAGAGGCAAATAGATGAGATAGCCTTTCACTGCCTCAGACAGGAAATGAGTTTAAAATGCAAATTAGAATTTTAATGATGCCAGCATACGCATTGCACATTTCTTATTATGCCCAGTTCTGGAGATCAAAAATGTCTGCTAATGAACTTTCCAGTGGAAGATGAGTGTAATGTGAGGGGAGCTGTAGTGCAACTTGAGCGCAGGAGGAGGTTTGTCGGTGTACTTGTGGTTTGCGGCTGAGGTCAAAAGAAAGGATGCACTCACAGGTGCATGTCTTCTCACTCTTCGAGCTCTGTGGCTTGGGCGAGGAAAACACACGCGCAGCTGTGCCAGTAAAGCCGAGGACAAGAAGAAAGAATAAAGACAGCTGCAAGCGTGCGACGGCGAAACTTTTCGTCTCTTTCACCTGTTTTTTGCCACGTGGGATGGTCTCGTGGCCGTTTCTCTAGTCAGCGGCTTCTTCCTGTCAAAGACTATGTGCACTGCCTCTTGTAATTTTTCAAGGATCCATCTTCTTCATGTGACCACTTTGTGGTTTCATGCTATATAATTACATCATAAATTTCTGGTAATATCAGATACTGCAGTACTTTTAGATAAGTAGTCTTGTTGTGGGTTAAATTGAAAGTTGCAGTTGATAGCAGTCTTGATTTCTTTTGGAAAGTGCTGATATGTACATAATTCTACACCTTGAGTTAGTACAATCCTCAAACATGTTCAGGTTACTGAGTGTTGATTTGTGACACTGCTTGCTCCTCATTTTTGGAATTGGTAAAATTTGTAACAGAAAGCAAATGAAAACACTTGACTTCAACACAAGTATTTCTTGTAATGACTAAAACCAACCAAAAACTTTTAATACTTGCTTTTTTACTTTTACTCAAGTATGCTTGCAATCTCTTTATACACCAGTGCTGGATTATCAGTCACCTTATTCTTAAGTACTGTTAAAATTGGAAAAAAGAAACAACTGATATCAGAGTTTGCTCATAATAACCCATTTTTACTAGTGACTAGCTTAATGTGTGTTTTTGGTGGTGACTGTCTAATGGTAGGACACTATGTTATGGACCCTGATGGCATAGGTTCTAATCCATCTCTATCCCACTTCTGAAATAACCAACATTGGGCCCCTGAGCAAGACTCTTAACCCAAAGTTACTCCAGGAAGACTGTCCCTGTGAGTCAACATGAGTCATGCTGGATGTATGTGAGTCACTCTGGATGACTCTGGATGGTAAATGTAAAGGTTTGGGGCACGTTCAAGGAGATTTTGTCATTTTCAGCTTTTACTTCTGTTTTTTTGCTTTGGTTTGCCTTTTACAGCTTGTCCTTTCTGTAGAATCATTTCAGAGGTATAAGGTTATTGCTCTGCCTCTTATTTCAATATTACTTGTTAGCAACCACAACTTGCGTCCAAAAATGTCACAGCTGCATCTTCTACATGCCACCCCATTATGGTTTCATACCACATTAATCAGAGGGTTTATGGGAAGTCAGACCTTAAATAAGAAACTGCCCCACCAGCAGGTCTTTACCAGCTGCAGCTTTTTGGTCAATCTTTGATGGTAATGTTTGTTTTATGACTTTTTTGTGCAAAATGACTTTTAGGGCAAGCAGACCAGGCTGCTTGACCTTTGTACCTCTGTGCACAGGGTCAGCAGTTTGACCTCAGTCTCCAGGCTCCAGACTTGCTCCCTCTACAACCGTACAATAATGAGCTGCCAATCACATGTAGAGAGTGTTCATGTGTGTTCCCTGATTGGTCAGGCTGAGCCTAAGGGCCTGGATACTAAAGAGAGTCCATCAGGGCATCTGTCAGGAGCGTCGTGACAACATGTTAACAGGAGTCTGTGTGATGGCAGTCAAGGGAATGATAGACTGCAGCCTGAGACAGCAAGCTTTTAGAAATTCATTTTAATCATTTTGTTTGTTTTGCTGCATTAAGTTGCATCCGTGCATACACTTAATGTGTAAACTTGCATATACTCTAATATGGTTAATGAAAGTGAGGGATTATTTGTCATTGTGAACACACCACAGCACAGCACACAGTGCACCACAATGGAATGTGACCGCTGCATTTGACCCATCCGTGAAGGAGCATTGGGCAGCTAACATGGGCAATTTCTGGGGAGCAGTGATTGAGGATGGTACCTTGCTTATGAGTACCTCAGTGATACCTTTACCGGTCCTGGGATTCTCACCAGCGACCTTCTGATCACGGGCGAATGCCCTAACCGTTACGCTACCAACTGCCTTTAATATCAGGCTTATGCATTAAGTGTATGGGAGTAGTGCTTGGGGACAGTACTTTACTCATACGTACCTCACTGGGACCTTTACTAGTTCGGGACTTGAACCCTCGAACTCCCGATGGGTACCAGCTATCCCTATGTACCATATAGGCATGCCACCCATTCAGAGTTTCCTGTATTTGCATATTACACAGGATTCTGGAAAGTTCAGGGCTAAAGGGAGATTGCTATCTTGGTGCCTTATAGTCAAGAGGGGAAAAGTTTATCTTTTTAAAAGATATAAACATTTATAACTTAGGTCTGTTTTTATTGGTTTCTACTAATATTGTCGTACTGCTGTCATTTGAAATTCTTATTTGGTGTAATATAAACTGTAAAACACTTAGATATAGAGACATACATAAAGAGGATGGCATAACTCAACTATCAGACTTTTGTTTTATTAGTGATTTTCATTTATGAAATGTGTATTTCTTTGTCAGTCCAACAGTTCAATATTTAATGCATGTTTACTTCTTCATATTTATAAGTTCATTTCAGTCCATTTTGTTATTAAAATGAACACAAACGTACTGAAAAGTTTGCCATTACTTAGTTAGGAGCAATTATTTTTACAGTCTATATATTTTAAGTATAAGTATAATAAAAGCATATACATAAAAGCCAAATGGACACAACATTTGTATTTTATGGCTGGAGAGAAACAAATTATTCCACTCATTCATGTCACAATATTAAAGGACTTTTAAGGTGAAACGTGGACATGGCAGATAACAAGACTGAAAAAGACTTCGATTCATGCCCACTTAAAAAGAAAGATGACACAAGGCTATTTGGAATGATGCATTAGAAGGAGCCATTTGTGTTCTGTATAAAGGGATTTTTGATTTGGAGCTACAAAAGTCTTAAATATGTGTGTAGGTAGAGAAAATGTAAAATCATTGTCATGATAGTTATATGCAATTTATTAAAGAGAGAAAATGTGTTCAAACAGGCACAATTTGCTAAATCTCTCCAACATTTTAGGCTCTTGGCTTTAGAAGCAGTGTGCAATTGTGTGCATGCATATATTTATGAGTGCATGTGTGTACTTGTGTGCATCTGCCTAATCTTTGTTTGATTAATAAAGAGAAGTTGAGTAGCCCCTTCACAAGACAAAACAGACTCGCTTGTGAAGGCACATGAATCCAGGACTATAAGCCTGGTCAGTGCGAACATGTGTGCGTGTGTGTGAGAGTGAGTTAGTAAAACAAGGAGCCATTTCATTGTCCAATCATGCGGAGCGCGACAGTCAATCTCCCAGCATGCCGAGCGGGTCACATGAGAGAAGGCCAGGCCTAATGAGCGGCGTCGAGCTCTGGACAATGTGTCACTAACACGGCTGCTTTTTTCACATTCAGACTCCGATGTGGAGGAGCACAATAGGTGACTATAGTGAGGGGAAAGCACAAAAGCGCTCTCAACAAGTCCCCAAGCCCACATGTCACATTGTCTTATGATAAACCACAAGTCACAAGTTATGTTGTTGGAAAAAAAAAAGAGATTAACGCAGTTGGGAGTGCTGAGATATAGGATGAAGCTCTGTGTGTGTGTTTGTGTGTGGTTTTTTCCAACATGCATGACTGCTGTTAAAGAGTTCTTCTCTATATGGGACTTTTTAGAAGTGACAATCTCTTAGTTGAGAGCATAGTGAAGTATAGTACTAAGGTTTCAGTTTGAGTACTTGGCCTATTATCAATATTAGCAATGTTCACCCTCTACTTCACTTCATTTGTATTGTTAAAGATCCAGTAAGGTGAAAACCGTCCTTGGTGTGGTAACGTGAAATGCTACCAAAACTGTTTTTGAAAAGATGTGGAAAACCCCTGAAGTCAGTTTTACAAGGTTGTGGAACTTTTCATGACTCTTCACTGTAGGTCTAAGTACGGTGAGACTAAAACGCAGCCTGCCTACACAGAGAGGTTACGTTTAGCATAGCCCTGCCCAGATCTACTGCTCTGACACTGCCCACCTGCATAGTCTCAGTAGCCTACCTGCTAGTCTGGGCAAGCTCACTAAGAGTATATGCTAAGTCCGAAGCGGTTGAACCACCAAGTGTAAGTTTACATAGTGTTGTCATAAACCTTAAAATATGATGTGCATGTTTAACCTGTTGTAAAGAACTCCAAATGATTAGCGAATTGATGGGAAAATGCAGCTAATCTGTATGAGCAAGCTCAGATGTGAATTATAGCGGGGGCGTAATGCGTCTATCATTAGATGTGGTGATTAGTGACAACCGTTTCTCTGGTATGAGGAACTTAGAGCTGATAGAGCTCTATATTTGTCTACAGTGCTGGAAAAAAACACATTATTTCTTTGGGGGTGGTGGTCTAATAGTAGGACACTTGTCTATGGACCAAGAGATTTGGGTTTAATCCTGACTGTATTCCTCCAGCACCACCATTAGGCCCTTAACCAAGACCCGAACGCAAAGCTGCAAAGCTGTTCATGTAATTAGAAAATGGAAGTTGTTCTGGATAAGGGAATCAGCTAAATACTGTAAATGCAAGGGAGGACGGTGGCAACACTTACATTTCCTTTAATTTCTCATCCGCTGTCTGTATTAGAAAGACAAACTTAAAATACATTAAAATACATTACATTAGATTAAACCCACATCTGTAAGCTACCCACCCGCACTGATGTAAGTAACATCTGTACATATTATAATAAACATACAAATTATACTTGTACATTTTTGTACTTTTTGACAAAATCACTGGGTGACATTTGCAACGTGGCTTATTTCTCCATTAAGAAACAAGCTACAGTGATCCTGCTTCCTGGAAGGAAGGAGCCACATGTGACCATTGCTTCAACAAAAGGCACTTTTCCAAAAAACTATAATGTATGTGTTATACTGTTCAAACTTTGCATAAAGCATTGTAAAATCATACCATTTTACTTAGCATCTGCTTACCATACCTTACATAGTTAGCATGTGTCCAAGCTACTGTCAATCTAGCGTAGCAAGTTTTATCATGGCTGTCAATCGCAGTAGCATTTTGGGATTGTTGCACTGACAGCTATGACATACTTTGTTATGCTTCTGTCCAAACTTTGTATGAAGCATTGTTTTACTCAGTGCTTGCTTATCTTCTAACTGTCATAGTTAGCATGTGTCAAATCTACTGTGTCAAGCTAGAATAGCACATTTTATCATGACTGTCAGTCACAACAGCATGTTGGGCTTGTTGTACTCACAGTGTTGACATAATTTATGCTATCTTAACGTAATTGCTTTGACACATGCTAACTATGCCTGTTAAAAGCTAATAAAACAGATCTGCAGCCTTTTACGTATCTTATATTTTGTATTTTTGTACAAAGTATACTTTACTGCTTCTTCTCAAGTAGTATTGTAATTAGTGATGTTTAACTTAGACTGGGGCCATTTTCTTGGTGATCAGTTTTTACTCTTGAAAGTGAAAGTGAGTGATTATTTGTCATTGTGAACACACCACAGCACAGCACAGCACACAGTGCACCACAACATAATGTGACCTCTGCATTTGACCCATCTGTGTAGGAGCAAAGGGCAGGTAACATGGCCAGCGCCGGGGAGCAGTCCTTGGGAACGGTACCTTGGTCATAATTACCTCAGTGGTACCTTTGCCAGTGCTGCGATCACGGAGTGAACACCCTTAACATTACACTGTCAACTGCCTCAAAAGTATGTATTTCCGCAACGCTATACCCAACAGGCTGAAAGCAATTTTTGACAGATGATAAAGTTCATAGATACTTTCTCTTGGTTCTGCTATCTGTTAATCTATGAGTCGTTGAACTAATGCTCAGCTCACGTCTGGAATGAGCAAACCACAAGAAAAGTAAAAGCACAGTTCTCCTTAATGGTGGTGCCCCCTTTTGGCCAAAATAGAGAACTACAGCCTTAATGGGGGCATCGCTTTGTGGCCAAAATAGAAAACTACAGTTTTTTGTTGTGGTTGGGGGAAAAAGAGGATTGCAGTTGGGTTATTGACAAGAAGTCTTGGATTTAATGAATGAGCTGGATGTTTTAGCCAGGAATGGTATCTCATCACAATAACAATAAGAATAAAATCAGTGAAAGAGCTGTTCATATCTTAAGTCCATATTGATATTCATGAAGACAGGTACAGTATATGAAGTGAGGAAATGCACTGATGCTACTTCCAGTGTGCAACATCTAATGAATCAACTTATCCATGTTACATTATAGTTACATACTGTCTTAGTGTTTTATTTTTTCTAGATTGTCTGCATATCCTATTCATTTTAAACCACTGCAGATCACAAAAGTACATTTCAGTAATGTAATTGTAGTTTTTCTCCACTTGACTGCTATTGCAGAATTTGCACATATTCTTAAATATCTCACATAACTAAAATCACACATTTTCTATGTCTAGTTTAGACTTTATATTTTAGAGTTTATTTATATATCTATATTCTATGTGACTTCTTTGTACTCTGTAAAATATGGTGCCACGTTGTCTCATCTCTCTATATCAGACCTGAGCATTGCCCGGCCCGTGGGCCATATCCGGCCCTTTGTATGTCCCTGGCTGGCCCACCTGAGGACAGCGCGAAGTTACAAATTAAACATAAAAATAAAACATGAGTAGTGTACTTTATGCACACCATACAACTGCATTGCTTTTATTTTAAAGGTGTTTTTAAATGCAAAAACATACATATTTCAATTTTGCTTTTGTATTTTTAAAGTTCAGTTGAGCCGAGTTAATTACAATCCATTGGTCCAGCCCTTCATGTCAATCCAAATTTGTCATGTGGCCCCTAATTGCCCACCCCTGCTCTATATACTTGTATCTACTCTACTGCATCTACTCTGTATGCTTGTAGATGCAAATAAAGATTACTTTAACTTTGACTATGTTTTGAACACCATCAATGTAGTTTTGGCACCGCACAGGTTAAGGTAGATTCTGAACCAAAAATTATATATATAATTCGTTTTTTGTTCCGGAACCAGTGTACTGGCTTTCATTTTTACTTTTTTATACTGTATTGCTGCGCTTTACCTTTCATAGTGCTGCCTCCGGGAAATCTGCTTTATGTGGGATCATTACGGAGGTAAGAGGATAGTACACAGGGGGATGTGGGGAGAGGAAATGCATTGTTGCTACTGCCAGTGTGTCGCATCGCGGTGTTCAAGCACACACACACACACACAGACACCTAACCACACACACATACGGACAGTGGGAGTGGAGGCAGTGTGCCAGAGATATAGAGTCACTTAGTGGGCCTGGAGCCACGGGGGAGCTCTCTTAAGGAGTCCTAATCCTGCGTCCGGTGAGGGTTTAAGGTTGAACATTGCCCCAGGCCTGGCGGATGGAAGGGTAAACCTTGAACAGTAGACTTGTGTGTGTGTGTGTGTGAGTACAATGTATGTCACCATTTGGTCCCTGTTGGCTAGTAAAACATCTCCACTTTCTTAAATAAATGTACATTTAACATAGAGTTATAAGCTCAGAACTTGTTTGTGCATGTGTATTGTGTATTTACATTTCTATGTTTGAAAGAATAATCACTACTTTTCCATGACTTCATCACCTAGCTAGCTTTAAAAACCAGTGTATGTGTGTATGAGTGATTGTGTATACAATGTTTACGTGTTTATGAACAAATGAGGTGACTGAATGTTCCTTCTACGTTAGAAGGATTACTACTTTTCAAATAAAAGCCGACCACCGTTTCTTTACCGCTAACATTTGTTTGCATGTGTGTCAGTGGTTTTGAACAAATGAGGTGACAAATGTACTTTTTATATTTAAAAAAACATTTGAAATAAAACAAACAGTTTTATACCTAGTAGAGAGCTAGGGTTTTAAGGTGTGTGTGTGTGTGTTGGGTTATGTGGTTTATGGGGACAATTCATCTGATTACTCACCTGGGCTATGAGGACTAAGTGGTTTATGAGGACCATGCCAAGGTCCCCGTAATTCAGGCAGTGTATATGCATTCCTTATCGTTCCTACATCACTCCCTCGCTTTTTTTTGGAAGTCCATATTAACCGGTAGACATGATTTTGGGTGTATGTGTGTGTGTGTGTGTACAGTATTTATGACCAAATGAAACAACAAAACATTTTCTCATAATTAGAAGAGAGATCACTACTACTTCAGTTAAAAGGGCACAAACAATTCTTAACCTGTATACTTTAAAACTAGTGAGAGAGAGAGTGTGTGTGTGTGTGTGTGTGTGTGTGTGTGTGTGTGTGTGTGTGTGTGTGAGTGTTTGGCATGGGCGAACATTGCATGGCATGTTATTCTGTTGCTTTACATGTACCACTAATAGAGTTTGACCTGTTATATCAAGAAGGGAGCAGTTGACAGTGTAACGATTAGGGCATTCGCTCCGTGATTAGAAGGTCGCCGGTTCGAATTCAAGGACCGATAAAGGTGTGACTGAGGTACTCATAAGCAAGGTATTGTCCCCAAGCACTGCTCCCTGGGCCCTGCCCTTGTTAGCTGCCCACTGCTCCTTCACGAATGGGTCAAATGCAGAGGTCACATTTAGTTGTGGCACACTGTCTGCTGTGCCGCATTTAACAATCGAGGAGGCATGGTCTTTTCTCGAGGTTACATGCTTTTTGACTGTATGGTGCTAAAGCAGTGGAAACCAATGAGTGAAAAATTATATTTGATATATAAACAATTACCATGGATTAATCGTACATAGATATATGTGCAGGAATTCTTGTTCTCGAAAAACATGCGACCGCCTGAAAAAAAGTTGCGTTGTGTCTGTTTGCAGCCTTCTCCCAAGTTTTCCATATTTGCAGCATGTCTGTGAATGTGCAATGGGTTTGTAAAATGTGGCGCATGTGTTGTCATTTTGATTAAAGTGTTTTCTTGTGTAGCGTCTTCATAATTGCAGTGTTTCTGCAAGTGTTTTATGAACTCAATTCATTTGTTTAGATACTTTGCAGCAGGTTTTTTTTTATTTTGTATTACACTGGGCTCTCTCACCCACTGTAATATTTGGCTATTGTTCTATCCACCATTATGGTAAGAACCACTCAACTAAAGTAAAGAAAAATGACAGTCCATCAAGACATGAAGGTCAGTCAATCCAGAAAATTTCATGAACTTTGAATGTATGCTCAAGTGCAGGTGAGAAGACCAGCAAACTTAATGATGACACTGGCTCTCATGAGGACCATCCCAGTGAAGTAAGACCAACACCACAATGAAATGTGACCTGCATTTGACTCATCCGTGAAGGAGCAGTTGGCCGCTTTTGGCAGTATCCGGGGAGCAGTGCTTGGGGATAGTACCTTGCTCATGGGTACCTCAGTGGTAGGTTTACTGGTCCAGGACCTCAACCATAAATCATATTATGGCATGTTAAACACTTTTAAACAGTTTTCTTTGTTGTTCTGATGTCTTCAATATTATTCTACAATGTAGAAAATGCTACAAATGAAGAAAAAAAAAACTTTGAACGACAAAATGTGTCCAAAATTTGACTGATAGGGACTGATTTCTATTGTAACTGCTAGAATAAATAACAAGTGAACTTGTTACACTAAACACTGGAGCAGCTTCCTGGTCCCACTCATGCTGTGGTTTCTCTTGTTTGTGTTTATGTGTGTGTATTTATGCGCGTGTGCTTGGTTGCTAGGCTGGAAACTGGTTCCAGCGCTTCTAAAAATGGCATCACACACACTGGCATGGCCTTCACAGAGGAAATCACTGTTTTATTTTGTGTGCCGATAACAAACATACATGTACACACACACACACACACACACTCTCTCTCTCTCTCTCTCTTTCTCTCTCTCTCTGTCTCTCTCTCTCTCTGACACACACACACACACACACACTCCCCAACAAAGGGCATGCTTGCAGCCCATAGTGTAGGTGTGCGCAACACAATGGTTTGTGCCCACACAGACACACACAAACAAGAGCACAAATATGCACAAAGCGCAGACAAAATGCTCATACACACCTGTACATACACATACATTTACACACATATTTCTGCACACACACACAAAACTGCAATTAACTAAATAAAATGTGGCTTCCATTGTGCTGCTCATTCACTAACGCACTCCCCACCGCTCACACAGCACGGCAGCAGTAACTCCCCTCACTCACACTCACACACCTCCTGCGCTCGACTTCATCCACCGAATACCATACACACCATCTTTTCTTTGTGACGCTTGATTCAAACCCTGATTTGGCCCCGTGATCTGGCTTAGGGAGGCCATCATGTGACCTGCTGCTTAGAGCGCTTTGTTTCCTTTTAGCAAACCTGTTTTCGTTTAGCTAGCACTGGAACACAGCTAACACACCTCAGCAGTGTTAGAAACTACCCACAATGCACACACATATGTGTATATATATATATATATATGTATATATATATATATATATATACTATATATATATATATATACACACACACACACATATATATATATATATATATATATGTGTGTGTGTGTCAATAATAATAATATTTGTGTGTGTGTGTGTAGGTAATTTCTAGCAGCTAAGATTGATCTCTATATAATATTTATCTCTTTATAAGATTTATCTAATGAGTTTTATTTTATTTGCTGGATTCTTGCTTCAGGAACAGGGGAATATTTCGCTAGATGCTGTACTTGTATAACTTTGTATGTGACGAATTAAGAATCTTGATATTTTTAATAAAAAGATAAAAAAAGTGGGATTAAAGTGATAGTGTTATGGTGGCTCCTGTGCTCGGAGGGTCATCTGGTCAGGGCCCAAACCGGTAAAGGTACCACTGAGGTACTCATCCCCAAGCACTGTGAAAGTGAGTGATTGTCATTGTGGACACACCACAACACAGGACACAGTGCACCACAACAAAATTTGACCTCTGCATTTGGCCCATCCTTGAAGAACGATGTGAATTGACATACACTACGCAAGGACCAGTGCTTGCTCATGAGTGGTACCTTTAAAGGTTCTGATCACGGAGTTGAACCCATATACTGAATATATGGATAACTAATGGGGGTGACCATATGACCAAAGAAACATGTGAAAATGCAATCAATTAATCAAATGTATTTGTAACATGTGATCACAATTAAAATGATTAAATAATAAAAATTGAAGTGCAAGCAGCCTTTTAAATGAAAAAAATTAGCGTGCACTTAACTACTTGTTAAATGCGGCCTCTGTCAAGATATCAGCCATTTGAGGGGTGCATGAACGTAAAATGATTATTTGTCATTGTGAACACACCACAGCACAGCACATAACCGCAACTAACACGGGCAGTGGCCAGAAGCATCAGTGCACCTGGCGGAATATGACCTCTGCATTTGACCCATCCGTGAAGAGCATTGGGCAGCCTAACACGGGCAACGACCAGAGAGCAATGCTTAGGGACAGTACCTTGCTCTGTAGAGTACCTCCAGTGATGCCTTTACCAGTCTGGGATCCTGACCGAACAACCGTCTTATCATGGGGTGAACACCCTAATCGTTATGCAACCATGTGCCCTAATCTGTTCCATGAACCTCTCTTCAAGAGAAACTCCTTCACACACTTTTGTTTAGTACTGCTAAAATAGAAAAAATTAAACTGGCTATATACAGCAAACAGATAAGTCAAGAGGCTATGAATCATAGGATGGTCTTGCTGTGAGCAATGAGTCTGAATTCAGTTTGCATTGTTGTTTTTGCTTAAATATGTTTTAAAGTTTCATATGCTCTTCTTCAGTAGTGCACAATGCAGTTATTGCAGTTATTGCCCCCAACACTTCCTGTAGTGTAGTTACAAATCAATATTTTTGTCACTAAAATTCCACATCAATGAATTTTTATAATCAACATGGTAGAGGTCGTTGTGGTGTAATGTGAGCTGTGTTATAATTATTTCACAATGATGAATAATCCCTCACACACATTTTATGTAGAGTATACAGCCAGCTCTTATTTAAAATGAGGCTATTGAAAACTAGCTAGTTTATAACTGTTTCCTAATAATCAGTTTTTGTACATTTCTGGTTGTGCTAATTAAAGCACACAGTCAATGTCTTGTTGTGCACAACTGGCTGATGCTTATTATAAAAATATGAAATAAAGTCCTACCAATATAGGATTTTTAAGACCCATTTTGATACTTGGATATAAAAAAATGCAATAATTGTATGCTAGTCATTTCATTTCTATATGCAGTAGGTGTGCTAATTTCTTTAGCCAGTCCTAGCCAGACTTTCTTGTGGTTTTTAATGTAGACTTGAGGAACAGTATTTACATGTTTGTAATAAATCACTGCATCAATTGTCTTATTTTCCTAGCAAAATTTTAAGTAATGAGGTATGACCCCAAATTTACTGCTGTTTGGTTTTATAATAAAAAACAATCAAAATCTATGGTGAGACCTTTAGCACATTATGCTGTACCACATAAGCCATCCACTGGATGTATAACGAGCTGCAATGCTTTACATTTTAACATTTTTAGAATGCAAAGTCCTACTTACAGTTATTTTGGTGAAGGTAACTCAAAAGTAATGCAGAAATTACAATTCAGAGGCAGTAATATTGTAATGTAACAAATTACTTTAAAATAAGTAAGTAGTAATCTATAAACGTATTTCATTTTGGAAGTAACTTGCTCAACACTGGTCTTAAATGTGGATTTTCAAATGGTACGTCATAAATTTGTTAAAATATTGGTAAATATCAAATATAAGAATTAAAAAAAAAAAAATACTATTATCAAGTTGTGGTGTCGATCCTCTAGTGGACCCAGTGATGAAACTACCTCACAGTATATGAGTCATAGATCATATAACATTGATTTTTTTTATCAGTCTTTTTTTTTTTTTTTCGATATTTCTTTCTGCAATTAGCTCTAGTCGTTCTAAAAGTTTGGATGTAAAACAGCCGAGGTAGACAGCAGCCCTGCTGTTATCAATGAAACTGTAGCTCTGACCTGGTTTTAGACAGCTCTGTCCACAGTTGACATGGAAGTTACAGAGTCTCTGCAAACTGTGTATCCCCACCAGCTCTGAATTTTCTCAGCCTCGCTTAAGGCAGTAGGAAAGCGTGCAGTAATGCATTGATGAGTTCAGACCTCAAATCGAGTGTGATAATGTGGATGTGTGTGTGTGTGTAGATATGTGTGTGTGAGGCAGTGAAGATTATGTGTGGAAATGCATTGGTATCAGTGGCAGTGATAACCCGAGCCTGGTTAGCATTTCTTATGGCAAGCAGACTTTCCTAAAACTCCCCCAGAGCTTAGCCACGCTCTGCCTGGAAAAGAAAATCAAACTCTGCCTCGTTCTAGCCGGTGCTGTAGTGCAAGAGCAGGAGTGAGAGCAAAGCGTGTGATTGCTGAGTGATTGTATTTGCAGCGTAGACTAGTAAGAACCACCCACTTTTCTCGTCTCTCGTGTTGTCTTTCTCCACAAAGGAGAAAGAAGTGCAATGGAAAAATTGTCAGTGCTTGAGGTCGTGAGTGAATCATGGGTGGAAGTCCTTGGGGACTGCTTGAAGAGGCTGCGTGATCAGAATATGGCAATCGGCGGCACGCCAAGCCAGGGCTTCTAAAACATAAAATAAACCAGGAGACTGACAAGAACCAGGAGAGCAGAGCAAAGCTCAGCTTTTGCTGCAAGGCTTTGTGTGAAAATAGGTGAGGAAAAAGAAAGAGAGGGACATGCATGTTCAGTTTGGTGCACTTTTAAAATATGGTTTTCATATTGCAATCTGCTGTACCACAACTACGTGCCGTGGCTTTTTGATAGTATTGGAAAGCTAGTTTTTAAACAGTAGAGGCCAATTTCTGATCAAGATTAAAGACTAGTCCCTAGACTAGCTTTGATTTTAAATGGTAAATCTCCATTGGTTTTAGTACAAGACTAGGCTTAATCCATCAGCAAGAAACCAGTCCTAGATGTTCTAGCTACAAGGTACTATTTACAACTGTAGATATGCTACAGCCAAACTACTTTTTGGCTTAAGCGAGCTACACTACAAGCTGAAGTAGTTAGTCACATCAAAACTGTTTCACAGCTACAAATTCTTCATAGTGGTAAAGGCGGCTCCGACTCTTTCTTGCAGCGTGTTGCCACACAGAGCGCGATGACGAATCAGCTCACATATCTGACACCAATCAAGGCACCTGGTAGCTGTAAAAAAGAAAAGCATATTTTGTAATCATGTGGTGTTTTTGCCACACTACAATGCTATTTTTAAAAATGAGTTAGTGAACAGCTACAGCATTAGAAAAGTAGCTTCACGACTGATAAGCTACTGAACAAGTAGTTAAGTTAGTAAAGTCACTAATTTTAGTTAGCTACTCCAACCACATTCTTTTGGTTAGCCTTTGTTTTGGGTACCAAAGCCAAAAACGAAACCAGAAGGCTCCAGCAGACCACCACCAATGCCATCAGACTCCAAGTCAAACCTGAGTACTTTGTAAAATGACTCAGTACCAGAACTTTTTCACACATACACACATAGTGGAAAAGCACTTTGAGTGTTGGTGTGCATGCATTAGGGTTGTGACAAGTAACTGATGAATTGGAATTTGGTTTTAATTTAAAAGATGTGAGTGCATTGATACATGGACCTCCTGAATCAATCTGAATGTACTATAAACCGGTTGATGCGCCAATTACAAAATTATGAATCTGTTGAATGTAGTTAGCGTGGTCTATGCCGTAGTCACGCAGCGATTCTGAACATTCTGTCAGGATCCAGCTGTGTTTTCATGTACGGTTCAGCCGAGCCATCGCATTTACATCCCATTAAGCTTTAGTGCAGAGCCTCACTTTGGCTTTATTTACGGTGCATCAATAAATAACAGCCTTAATAACATTAAACCAGTATTTACAATAGCTCCATGTCAAGTGATCTGACTCCCAAATCAGCGCAGAATTGAAACTACATCGAACTTTTACTACTTACTGCATTTTAACTTATTGTACATTTGATATTGTGCTAAAAAACAGCATTTTGAATGAAGCGGCTTGTGCTGACAGGAAGACTGAACGTAGAATTTATTTTTCATTATTGTCCAATAAAGCACAACAACATGGCACTGTATGTCAGGCGATACATGTCAAGAAAACAAAAAAATGCTGTACTTTTTCTTGGTGTTGTATAAAATATTTGTATTTGATGATAAGTGTTACCTTACACAACTGACTTACCTGAATAATTGATTGTGTATAGAAATTAATTATCTATTTAAACAGAACAATGGAATTGCTTAATCAAATTGTTCCGCTGAATAGTATCATACTTCCCTATATCGGATGCATTTTTACCCAAGAAACCAAGTAAAGTGAAAGTGAGTGATTATTTGTCATTGTGAACACCCCATAGCACAGAAATGTGGTCTCTGCATTTGACCCATCCATGAAGGAGCAATTAGGGATGGTACCTTACTCATAGTGCCTCAGTGGTATCTTTGCAGTCTTGACCATCCAATCACAAAATTAAGCGCCTAACTATTCATTTAAAGAGCTTTGTTGCATGTGAAGCCATAGATTTTAACACACCTCAGTCAGTGCACAAGCTTTGGCTCAATAGAATCCTGAAAAGAGCACCGATCAATCAGCGCTCCATTGGAACCATGTGTTTGGGGCCCATGCTTACAGGCACTGGTAGCGCCAGGAAAGGTAAGCAGAAAGAGCGAGAACCAAGCAGCTACCTCAGCATGACACGACCCAGGGAAGCTGCTTTCAATCAGAGAGAGGCGGGAAGAGGCAAGAGATGACACAGAATAATAATCATAAAAAGCCCCCAAATGACCTGGTATTGGTTGTTGAAAGGCTGCCGTCCCATTTGGACATCTCCAGCTGTTTTGAGGCGAACACAATTCCTTGGAGTGCTGGAATAGTGCTCTAGTGAGTGTGTGCATGTGCATGTGTGTGTGTGTGTGTGTGTGGGTGTGTGTGTGTGTGTGTGTGTGTCAGGGTGGGGGGGGTGGACGTGGTGATGGATGCCAAGTAACTGGCGAAGGTAAAATTCTGAGGCACCATAAACATGAGGAGAAGCAGAGCCTACTCAGGAACCAAGAGGAAGAAAAACAAAGTGTGGATTATTTTCCTTCATTTGATGCAAACTGGTGTGTGAGGTTTTTTTGTGAATGGAAAATGAAGAGTTTCAAAATTTTTGTCTCAGAAACGTAGAATCAGTCAATAAAACTGTTTGTTAATAGTGCAGATGTTTCAACGTTTGTTTCATCCATTAAAGGCGTTAATGAACATTCCATTTATCCAGTAAATTCCATTAATCAGGACAACACACTAGCATAAAGGATAACCTAACCTCAATGCTAAAAAAGTGATGTTAAGCTGTAAACCCGAAAATAATTACTACTAGCTTTATTTATTCAGCACTAATGGTTTAAAACTACCCCCACCTGAAACGTGACCTTTCACCGTAAAGTGGGAGCTGTTTCCTGTGCCTTGACCCAGTCACCTACATTATAAGGCATTATCTACGGTAATCTATTCTCTAATGTAAGCTGTTGAGCTCTTATCAATGTGCCACATTTTATACTTTTGATAACAACAGACAGTTCCTTACAGTCCTCCACAAATCAGCCAAAAATAGACACAGTGTTTAAGTTGCATGTTCTGGCTGTAGGACAGGATGTAAACCTACGACTAGATTTGAACCTAGAACTGTTTGGTCCAGAGACAAGTATCTTACCACCAGTGTTAGGCACATTACTTTAAAAAGCAATTAGTTACAGTTACTAGTTACTTCTCCAAAAAGTAACTGAGTTAGTAACTGAGTTACAGCATTATAAAAGTAACTAGTTACCAGGGAAAGTAACTTATGCATTACATTTTTAAAAAATGTTCAAATATGACAAAAATGTGGATCCCCCTCCCCCCTTTGATGGAAATTTAGCTGTATGTTCAATTATTTGTAATAACAC
Source organism: Distichodus sexfasciatus (assembly GCA_032718565.1). NCBI lineage: Eukaryota > Metazoa > Chordata > Actinopteri > Characiformes > Distichodontidae > Distichodus > Distichodus sexfasciatus. Next base: position 1,106,161 of record JAVGVS010000123.1, read on the forward strand.
TGACTATTATGTGTAATTAATGAAATAGACACTTAAAATAAATAAAAGTGTAAATATAAATAAAATAACCCATTTTTAACAGAAAACATTGTACACAAATCTACACTATTCTAATATCGCTGTGGGATAATGTGAGACAAGACACCTATCAAATTTAATATATCATTGTAGATTTGATCATTACTATGTATATAATAGTGGAATGATAAAACACAATAGATGTTTTAGAACTTTTCATATTTATTGCACACCAACAGGCCACGACTGGCGATCAAATAGGTCTAAATTAAATTATGCCTGTACTCATCATCCCTTATGCGGTTGTCTCGCCCCTGACCAAAGAAAAGAAAAAAGCTTTGCCGCTCCTGTAGCTGAGAGCTTGGTCGGACGAAAACAACTTAACAACAATAACGCGCCGCATGTTACTGTCAATAATGGTAACGGCGTTGTAACGATGGAAACAGTAATTGGGTAGATTACCCGTTACTGAAAAATGACTGTTATTCCCATCACTGCTTACCACTACCCCCAGGTGGAGTCAGGTGCACTGTTGGCACATTGCTATTTTAAGGTAATGCAAAACAATAGTGCTTTTGACAGAAAAAAAAATCTTAACCGAAGTCTGGATACTTATTTTATTGTTATTTGAAGTGGACATTATTAGGACCAGTACCTTGCTCATGAGTACCTGAGTGATACCTTTATCGGTGGAGGACTTCAAGCCAAAGTCAAAGTAAGCTTTATACATTTGCTATATACTGTCACAGTCTTTCACACTTTCACTGGGGTAGTTGGTAGCGACCCTGGCAACCCTTCGATCATGGGGCCAACTCAGTAACCATTAAACTACCAACTGCCCCAATGAAAGTGTGAAAGACTGTGACTTGGGGTCCTGCTCAAGGGTTCAGTAGTGGTAATGCTGGAGGTGGGACAGAGCTGGATTTGAACGTGTCAGTGGGTAGGGTGTTGGTGGCCTAGTGGTAGGACACTCACCTTTAGACCAAGAGGGGGGGTGGGTTCAAATCTGACCTCTGGCATTACCAACACTGGGTTCCTGAGCAAGACCCTCAACCCTAAGTTGCTCTCAGGGGAACTGTCCCTGAAATTAGGAAATGTAAGTCGCGCTGGATAAGAGTGTCTGCTAAATGAACGTACGACCACTTGGTTTGTAAGTGAATATCCTACAAACAAAGAGATTGTAGGTTCAACTGCTTTTGAAGTAAAACACCAAGCTGAAAGTGAGCCTACAGGCACTCTGGTTTAATGCATGTCCAAAAGTCACCTATTTAACACTATTTAACACTAAGTCCATGTGTTTGGCACAAATATTTCTACACCCTTAAACTAGCATTTCAATTGGGACGCACCCTAAATGTGTTTGCACCATGCACTTGACTTATTAAAATAGGCTCCTGTGTGTGTGTGTGTGTGTGGAAACTGTTTGGTCAGATGCTTTACACACCCAAGAGATATTTATTGCTCTTTGGGCTTTAACGCATGACGGAAATCTCGTTCTAAAAGGCGACTTTTGCGGTTTCTCAAGTGCCCTGGCGGTGCAGTGACATTTTGGCCGGGTGAGTGGTTTGAAAGCAGATCAAATGCCAACACGTTTGCATAGGAGTGGTGGTAAATGGCTATTTGCGTGCGCTCTTTTTCTGTCCCGTCCACCCGCCCCCATAGAGCCTGGTGATAAAATGTTATCGAAAGGCAGAGCCTCCAGCTTTAGGACTGAAACAAGCCTCATCCAAGGCTGTGTCCAACCAATGTTTAGGAGTGGAAGAGTGAGTAATTACTTTACATGCCAGAACACAAACCACCTCTCTCTCTCTCTCTCTCTCATACACGCATGCAAACACACACACACATACACACACACACACAGCCAGTACGGACACAAAAACACAAGCCCCATCCCTGGAGAGCTGCCGGCTCTCACGCGAGCAGTTCGAGTGTGAGTCAGTGCACGCAGTGGGCAAAGCGCCAGCGACCACAGTTTCTCTCTGAGGAAAGAAGGGGGAGAGAGAGAGACAAAGAGAGAGAGAGAGAGAGAGAGGGAGGGAGGAAGAGGAAGGGAGGAAGGGGGTGGCTGCAGGTGTTCTCGGTCGAGGGTTTGACGATGAAGTGGGGGGAGGGATCGAAGAGAAAGAGAAGTCTTGGACCAGGCGGCCGCAAAACTCAAGAGAGACGAGAGAGGGAGGAAAAAAAACAGCCAGACACGATCTCCGCCGAGAGTATGTACCAGCATGCAATTATTCTAAATCCAAAAACATCGCACACACCAACACACACACACACACCAACACACCCCCTCCCTGAGGAGTAAGGTGCCCCAGGTGCTGACAGGCTTAGCAGAAGATTAGTGTGTCAACACGGGGAAATAAAACGGCTCGAGTGGCGTTCAAATCGTCTAAATATTAGGGCTAATGACTCTTCTATTGTCAAGTGCACCTTGGTTGAACCGGGAAATTATTGCATAATAAGCACGAGCCGTGCAAAACAAGACAGCACACACACAGCACTGGCAATGCCGCACCAAATCAGACTGGCACTGTCTACTCTAGTGGAAGCAAAATTATTAATAAATCTTTTGTCGTTCTTTGCATCTCGGCTCGGAAGTCGTTCCTTTAGGCGACAGCGGTGAGAAATCGAGACTTGTAACGCCAGTTCTTCTGAGAGCACACACACACACGTGTCACATGTACTCCCGAGGAAAATCACACACTTAGAAAGAGATGGAGAGAGAGAGAGAGAGAGGGAGGGAGAGAGAGAGAGAGAGAGAGAGGAGGGGTGACTCATTTCATTCAGATGTCAAACAAGGCCTCCTGTGTCTCGCCATTGTCCCCTTCACCACTGGAAGATAGATGTGTCTATGGGGGGAACTGGCCTGCAGAAAAGCGTGTCCCCCCCCACCTCATATTCAATTCTGCTGAGCAAATACAAACCCCCACCCTCCTGCTACCTTCCTCCCTCCCTCCTTTCCTCCTTCTCCTCCTCCTCCGAAGACAGCAATGAGAAAAATAGGGACTAATTTACTGATGTGTGCTTGAAGGTGTAGAGTTTCAGCTGACGGACAAGAGAGTGTGTCTGAGAAAGGGAGGAGAGAGAGAGAGAGAGAGAGAGAGAAAGAGAGAGAGAGAGAGAGAGAGAGGGATATAGGGAGGGAGGGAGGGAGAGAGAGATGGGGGAAGTAAGAGGAAGGGAAGAGGAGAAAAGGGAGAGAGAAAGAGAGAGAGGTAGAATGAGATGAGATTGAAAGAGTGCGTGTGAGAGAGAAAGAGGGGGGAAGGAGGAGGAGATTGAAAAAAGAGATAGAGACACACAGAGAAAGAGAGAGAGGGAGGGGTAGAGAGATAGAGAAATGGAAAATGTGAAAGAGAGAGAGGGAGAGGGAGAGTGAGAGACGGGAAGAGAGAAAGAAAGATAGAGGGAGGGAGGAGAAGAGAGAGGAAGAGGTAGAGAGAGGAAGGGAGGGGAAGAGAAAGAGGACGGTATGGAAGAAGGAAGGAAGGAAGGAAGGAAGGAAGGGATGGGAAAAGGGGGGAGAAATAGAGAGAGAGAGAGAGAGAGAGAGAGAGACAGACTATGGGGGACAGAGAGTGTGTGAGGAAGAGAGAGAAAGGGAGGGGGAGGAGGAGGAGATTGAAAACCCGGGGAGAGAGGGAGAGGTAGAGGAGACGGAAAGAGAGTGAGGAAGGGAGAGATAGAGAAGGAAAAACTGAGGGAGGGGTAGAGAGATAGAGAGATGGAAAATGTGAAAGAGGGAGAGGGAGGGGTAGAGAGCGAGAGACAGATAGGGCGAGAAAGGGAGAGAGTGGGACAAAGAAAGAGGGGAATGAAGGAGAGCGCAAAAGAGAGAGGGACAGGGTGGAGACAGAAAGAAAGACAGAAAGAGAGAGGGAGAGAAGGAAAGATAAAGGGGGGAGGGTAGGAGAGGGAGGAGAAAAAGGCCTCATGAAGAAAAATGCTTTTTGCTTACTGAGGCTTAGTACTGGGGTTTGGTAGCTGTAGTATTATTTACAGGAGATAGCAAAACACAGCTGTGTGTGTGTGTGTGTTCTTGTACTTGCTACTTAGTGAGAACCAAAATGAGTTTTTAACCAGCAGAGTGAGGACATTTTTGGGAAGTGAGGACTTTTTTAGTGGTCCTCACTTCTTTAAACTGCTTTTACAAAAAAAAAAAATACAAGTTTATTTGCAAAACTAAAAGTGTAGAAAGATTAGCTTTTGGTTACTGAGGTTATGGTTAGGGTTATGTTTAGGGTTAGGTGTAGTATTATTTAGATACAGTAATATAGAAGTTAATGGAGGTCCTCACTACTATATAAGTACAAGGATGTGCGTGTGTGTGTGTGTGTGTGTGAAACCTTTACTTTGTTATCCATGTCACATTGAGTTCATGGTCAGTTCACATGTTTATCTCGCTGGCAAGCTACGTCTGTCTTCTAGCTCTTTGCTTTTATTAGAACATCAACATTGGCACACACACACACACACGCAACGCTGGAGTAACACCAACAGAGAAAGAGCAGGCTGAGTCAAAATAGACACAGCAAGTCAAAAAAACATCGTTCTTACAACCATAAACTTTAAGGGCCGTCACAGCAACGAAAGACTTTAAACAAAGTTTAACTGCGAATAATAGAAGCCGATGGCGTCTCGCAGCTGAAAAAGTGGCTGTTACTTCTAATGACCAGCGTGAGGTCCCCTGTCCACTTCTAATAACAATAAACATACTTCTCAGCCAAAATGAAATAAATATATTGCTCTGTGTGTGTTTGTGCGTGTCTGTCTGCCTTTCTGGCAAACCTCCAATAAACATACTTTTAGCAAATCAACATTTGGCAATAAAGACATTACGAAATAAGACAAAAACACAAACAAGAGTGTGAAAAAATGTTCTCTCAACAAGGCATTCTATACTTTATTAGAAAGTCTGTCTATAGCATAGTGTTTTGCATCAAATCCCAGGTGTGACATCCATGACAGATACTAGGGTGTTTGGGAGAATCTGAAAAAAAGGGCTAATGATGAATCTAGAATAGACAGACTGTATTTTATGAGGTTAGTTTGGGAATTATTATTCATTTTATGCTGGTCAGGCTGGACAAAGGTGGTGGTCTAATGGTAAGCTACTCACTAACTGTCCAGGAGATCGGTGGCATAGTGGATTCGATCTCTGAGTCAGCCGTGGAGTCTTTCTGCAGTTTGTGTGGTCTTCCCGTGTTCGTGTGGGTTTTGTCCAGGTGTTCCAGTTTCCTCCCACAGTCCAAAAGCATGCGCTATTGATGAGACATCACAAAACTGTAGCCGCCATATTTAGTACCAGACATATCGAGTACTGCGCCTGTTAACATTGAAAATGAAGTATCGAATCCGCTCCAGACTGACAGCTGGTTACCTGTAAGCTAACGTTACTTGTAAGGCGTTCACTTCAGTTATCGATGTTATGGATATTTTGATGAGAACTTAAGAGATACAATGAAAAAATTGCTATTATTGGATGAGTCCCTCCAAACCTTTTCCATCAACTTGTATCCGCTGACACACTACCTGACTTTTCCTTCCACAACATTTACATCTACCTGGTAGATAACCCATCCTCATATAAAATATGGCATCTCAACAAGAAGAAAACCTTTTTGCTTAAAGGAAGGTGAAGTTGCGTTCTTTTGATTAACCTTGTGTAAACAGTTGCTAGCGCTATCTGGCTGTTGTTAGTGCAGCCAAGGGTAAGTTAAATCATCTGTCAAATTGGGTAAATTGAGGGATGAGTGATGTAAGAGTGATGTGAAGGCTGTTTAGTCTTGAGTAAACTATTTTTGGAATTACAGGAGGTGGGTGAACTGGGGTTAGGGTTAGGGTTAGACAGACAGATACTTTGTTTTCATTGGACACAAGTGCAGTATTCAATATGGCGGTGACTACAGTTTTGACCTGCGTGTGACGTCAGCTGCAAAGCATCAGGTTGATCAGTTAATCTAAGGCTGAATCCCATTTCACCCCTTGAAAAATTGTCCCATAGGTGTGTATGTGAGTGTGTTTATGTGAAAGTGCGTGCTCTGAGGTGTGTTGGCACCTGCCCAGCACTGGTCCTCACCTCATGCCCGTAGTCCCCACAACTGCATTATGAATGACCAAGGGGTTGTAGGTTCAAATCTAGCTATATTCTACTAGTAGAACTATCACCATTAGTCCCTGAACAAGAACCCCAAGTTGGTCAATGGACACGGTCCCTGACACCAATCAGCCATATCCATTTTGGCCACCCACCTTGTATTGAATAGATCTACTACTATGCAGCCCCTACGCAACAAGCTGTGTGTCCTGACACCTTTCTGTTGGAACCAGTATTAACATGCTCAACACTCTGAACTACGGCAGCTACACTCAAAAAAATTTGACCATTGGCTACTTAAATAAATTATGGCAACAAAATGACACGTAATATAATTGAATAGATTTTAAGTACTACAAATTTGATTAAAATCTATTGATTTAATTAAGTAAATTTAAACAAAACTGTTAAATACAAAGCAATGAAATCATCAGATGAAATATTTTGGATTTACTAATATTATGGCAAATGTTGAGTAAATCTACATCAATTTTACAGGGAAAACTGATTAATATTTACTTAAAAAGTAAGTTAGATTTACCAAATATCTGTGAAATGTTACTTAATTGAACACATTAAAACTGCAATTCTTATTTATCTTTACACTAATTAATTGTTCAAATCAGCTTAGAATTGGTACCAAATGACTTAAAATCTAATTAATGTTATTAATTGTCACTTTGTTGCCATAATTTTTCTATGTCGAACCTACTTAATACCATGCCTTCTTGTTGCAAGAATTTACTGAAGGTCAGGAAAACAGCAGGTGAACATTTATTTGTGCACCTTTGTTTACATATACATTTCCAACATTTTTCAAAAAACATTTTTTGTAAAGTTAGAGAGTGAGGCTGTAATAAAAAAGACATAAACACAGTATGTGTACAATAGGGATATGTATATGCTGGCATTCTGTTTATTATGTATACTAATGATGACGTGGTGTCAAGTTCACAAAGATACAGACAGTTTCTCCTAAGTGCAGAATGACCTATGACCTCTGCCCATCACTTGTGGGCACTGCAGGCACAGAAGACTTCTGGGTGTGATTCAAGGTTTGGTGTTTACATTTTGGCAGTGTTTTCAGACTGCAAAAAAACTATTATTTTTTTTATATGCAAACTAAAATTGTTAAGGCCAATATGTTTCTAAACAGTTTAAAGAAATAAAAACATCCCATGCTGACTGACTCAAGTCTGGGATAAAGTTCAGGTACTTCATTTGGTTTGGTTTTTAACTACTACAGTGGAACACAAATCATTAATTTGTGGAAATTCTAATTTAATCAATTTTTAAAACATGCAACATATGAATCCCTGGTGTACACAACAGAATCACAGCAGCAGTCTGTGCCAATATTAAGTCCTAAATATGGTGCCCCTTCCCTCAAATAAATATGACAAATTAGATTTTTCTGAACAAACACTTGAACAGCAATTAACTACAGTACTGAAACTCAGACAAAGCTTCAAAGTAAACCATGTGGCAGTACAATTTCTACAGAAAACGCACAGTGAAACATCAATAACTACACCAGTTAAAACTGTGTGCATATTTCCAAATTTTCTTTCCAGAAAGGCAGGGAGCGTTGAGGCCTGCAAGCTGAGTGATAAAATATTTTCTGGAGAAAAACAAAGGCACTTGCTATTTGAGGTTGGCACCTTGCACAAGTAGAATATTGTCCATCTTCATAATGGAGCTATGAGGTGGTGTTACAAGAACAAGCAAAAAAATCATGAAAAACAAGGAGTGTCTGGTTTTGCCTCTGTGAAAGTGGACTGTGTCACTAGCATCCATAAGCTGGTGGCTGAGTATTTATAGTCCATCAAGAAGTTCTGTGTTTTCAAAGTACAACTCTCACTGTCTATACCAAGCTACAAAAACAGTTACTTGTGTCAACTATAAGTCCAAAGTATATCACACCCTTCAAATGAGTATGGATAAGGTGTACGTGAAATGTAGTATAACAGAATATTGTGTGTTGTTGACAGATATTTCATGCACCTAGAATGAAATGCATAGCTTTAAATCATTTGGATAAATTAATATTTTAAGCACAAAATCAGAAGGGTGGCTATATGAAAGTCAACTAAGCAAGCAATAAAAGTTTGCATTTGCTTTTGTACAGTGAGGTCCATTATTTGGATGGTAATCATAACATTTGTTTTTTGTTCTTCAGGGTCTACAGAGGGATAGCCTGTCACACAGTCATCGCCTATTCATTAACACACCATCATAATTTGTTACATGTATACCAGGACAATAATAATGGAAAATATATTTTGTTGCATGTGAATATGCGCTGTTATTGTGGCATTTATTTTGCTCTTGTCATTCGATAACCGTGCACAGTGCCAAACTGACTGATTTGGAGTGATGAATACAGCTTACTTGTTCAGTATTCACTTGTTCTTACACAGCATCTCATGTCCCGCGCCAAAACCGTCACGTCATTCAAGTATTATGGGAAATGTAGTTACTCTACTGAACTTCAACACCTTTTCACGTTATCAATGTCAAATAACTCATTATGTAACTCAATTAACTCCATATATGCATAATGTCAGTAATAAGCAAATCATATTTTAAACCCGGTAATAAAATTTCTCACTTTAAGTGCCTTAACAATAAATATAACATTTTAATTAACCGAAGTTATAGCATTACTTGCAATGTGACCTACATATATTTGACTAGGCTATGTTGTGGGAAAACACTTTTGATGGTATGTTACTCGAGTACAGTATACCCGATAACACGAAGTGCGGTAAATGTAGCATTTACTCACCTCTCAGAACGTTTGTTTGCCGTATCGCTGACCGTTAGCTAGCTTGCTAGCTGCGGCTGACTTTGAATCACAACATAGGTTAACTTCAATATACTGCCAGTAAACTTGTGAGGTATATCGCGGTGACACAAAACAGTGTTCAACCACTGGGGCAATGTATGAAGTCTTCGTTATTGAAGCATCTTACCTTGAGAAAACGACAGTCCGACGACAGCTGAGGCGAACATCAACGTCCGTGTGGCGCAAACGGGCGGAAAGGGCGAGTAAAACTCAAGAGGCCGCAATAAGTAGAATTTTATCATTTTTCGACATTATTGACTTACTGATGAAATATAATTAAATTCTACTGATTTTCAGCTGATATTATTCAAATAAAAATGAGTAAAATGTGATTGATAAATAATTCAAATTTTATTAAATCAGAATAATAATATACCAAACTGCACACAGTCTTTTTTCTAGTATAAGTTACTAGTATTTATTCTGTAAATATTAATTTAGCCCAGTCACACTTTTTACAGTGTACGCATTAAACAACACAGGCCAGGCTTTGATCCCAATATTCTTCAAAAATTCTTCCTCAGCCTCCCATCACACTTTTGCCGGTTAACCAGTTTTCTTTCTTTGGAGCACTTTTGGTAGGTTGTGACCACTGCAGACTGGGAACATCTCACAAGAGCTGCAGTTTTGGAGATGCCGCGACCCAGATGTCTAGCCATCACGATTAGGCCCTTGTCAAAGTCACTTAAATCCTGCTTCAGGGACAAAATGCTCACTTGCTGGCTAATATGTCATACTCACTGCCATGTGTCATTGTAATGAGGTAATCAGTACTATTCACGTCTTTCACTTTCATGTGTCAGAGGCCACAAGGTTATGGCTGATTGGTGTAAATTGCTCTGGATAAGAGTATTTGCTAAAAGCTCTGAATGCAAAGCACAACTTTGATTGGTTTGCCAAGATAGTATGGCAGCAAAATGTAGTCTGGGAATCTTCCTGCTAGAATGGGGTGCTTTTCTAGGGGTGTGCAGTGGCAATTGTATATATTGTTGATAATCAACCCTGTTGTAATCCTAATCCCATTAAAATCCACCATTAATTTCTAGGTGTTAGGTGTTAAACCCAAGGCTGTGGGTATGATTATCTTGCTGTCAAGCTACATGTCTAGCTTCTCTGCTTTAAAGCCTTAACATAATATTAACATATATACTATGTATACAAATGAGCACACACAGCACTAAAGTAACACCAGTAGATCAGGAGCAGACTGGGTCAACAGAAGTCTGTCAAAAGGGACTTCTTATCCATTATGGAAGTCATTAGGGTTTTTTCCTTCAATTCAAATCAAAACCACCTTGTTGGACCAGACTTTTACAGAGTGTGACTTTCTATTATCAAGAAGTAGAAAGTCAAAAAGTAACAAGAAGGTCCTTCTGCTACCTCTGAATCAGAATATTGAGAACAATTAAACTGTTTCAGTTTTATGTTTCAGTTGTCTATCATCTTTGAATTATAACTCTGCTCCAGTTGCCACAAAAATATCTGTGCCTTTATTACGGCACAATAAGCAGGGAGGAGTCAGCGGGTCTTTCTGCTTCTTTATCCCGTGAGGCGTCTCTTCACTCAGTAAAGCTGACTAATGCTCACCAAACACACTGATGCAAGACTTTGTGGCTTGGGTGTTGAAACAGATTCAGTGGCACACTCAATGGACACTGATGGACGTATGCTGCTGAGATCAAGGCATGCTGGGAAATGTGTGCGCTGTTTATGCCAGGTCATGTGGTAAGAGACGGGAATGAAAAAGAAATCAGTTGGTTGTTGTAGAGTGGTTACAAACCTACCATTTTTAAGGATAGAATACTGATGTAAAGTCAATCTCTTATAGTTGTGATCTGGAGTAAGTTAATGACATAAATGAATCCCAGATTAGCATTATGTAAAGTTTAATAAACAATGCATGATGGATTTACACACCACAGCTAGTGTCTCTGTAAAAAAAAAAACATAAAAAACAGCCCAGTTCTCTCTTCTCGTCAAGCCTGTGGTTTAATGCAGAGAGCCAAAGTTTCAACCGCAGCCGATCTCCAAAAGTAAGCAAAGCCCAGGAGACTTGTTCACTCCAGCACTCGTTTTGCCGCTCCCTTCCACAGCCATTGTACATGTGATGACCTCCCAGGCTCTTTTTGTGGTTCTGCTGTGAACAACTTCAGCTCCTGGAGATTATTGTTAACTTGGTCATGGTAACATGCTATGGGCTTGATCTCACACATTTTTCTGGTTTGAGGCTGGTGCAGTGTTCATTTTATTTCACTAGCAACATTGTTTAACTAGTAAATGATTTTGTGCCATGCTTTCCTAGCATGGATGTTTTGATCTTAAAATAAGACAGATGTATCTTTGGTGCTTTGCTTTTTTAAGGTTGATACAATAAAATAATAGATTATGACTGTGCATAGCAAGATATTAATAAAAAATCCTCTACTGCTGTAGATGGGCTGCTTACATGAGCCAGTCTGTTTTCTCAAAACTAAAGTGTCAAGTCAATTTGATTTATTAAGCACATTTAAACAACAGCAGTTGGCACAAAGTGCTGTACAACTAAAACCACTATTATGGTGACTTAAGCATCTTTATAATAGTAATCTGATCCCATTTTCCCATGCCAGCTCAGACGCAATGCTACTGCCTTAAAAATAACTGAACCAAAAGTGGTTCTTCACAGTGATGCCATAAAGGGAATCTTTGGTTCTACAAAGACCCTTTTACCCATTGGTTCTTTGCAGAACCATTTATCATGAAGTGAACATGAAGAATTTCCTGTAAATTGTATTTGTATCTTTGTACCTATGTTCATTATGTGCAATATGTAATAATTTGTTCAGTTTGTTCAAATGTAATGTTTGGTAAAACATAGGTCAAGTTATCAGTTACTTTATATAAATTGCAATAACTGATCTCCCTAAAAAACAGTAGCATATATTATCTGTTACTATTAAGATTCAAGATTCAAGATTCAAGATTCTTTATTTGTCACGTGCAAGTTATACAGGTACAACATGCAGTGAAATGTATCCTGATCCGCTCTTATAACTGTGCAATAGACAAGGGAAAACAATAGACACAATACAATACAAACTTACAAACATGAGACTGACTTAAATAAGGAGGTTGGGGTAACAGGACGAAAAAAATAAAACTATAATATACAATAAGGAACATAAGTTACATGTGCAATATAAAGTTACCTGTGCAAGTTTGAACCTGAGATTGCAAAATTGTGCTAAGACAGAACAGGTGCAATGAAATTATTTCTTTAAAGTGCCAAGTGCAACTGCTGCATTGTACATAGCAGACAGAGTAGAGCATGTGATATGGACAACGAAATGTGGCAACCAGTATAAGTGATTATCACAGTTGAGGTTTATATAACAGTCAGACAGTATAAGTTATCATAGCACTATGAGGTATATAATAGCAGCATGTAATAACATGGACTGCACCATAACCAGAGGTGGAAAAAGTACTGAAAAATTGTAATTAAGTAAAAGTATCTTTACTTTGCTTAAATTCTACTCAAGTAAAAGTAAAAGTACCCATCTAAAAATCTACTCGAGTAAAAGTAAAAAAGTACTTAATTTAAAATTTACTTTGAGTAAAAGTTACTTAGTTACTTTCAATTACTTGATGTAAAAAAAGAACTAGTCATAAATCCAATCCAGCAATAGTTGTTTTTAATCTTTTAGGCAGTATAATGTGCAAAGTTTGTTCAGACCACCCCATAAACCATTTTCAAGTACAAGTGGCATAAGTTGCATAACTAGGGCCCATGAAGCTGAGTCCCGCCTCAACAGGTAACGCACAGGGGGCTGCAGCGGCCAAAACTGATTAGAAACCATTGCTTTGCTGTGCCCACACACTGATATCAGCGAATTATATGACATTCCGCGTTTCACAACAGATTCCATTTTATTTGTTGAATTCCGCGATTCTGTCCGCATTTTCCGCATCACGGAAATCATAGGGCCCTACATAACCAAACTCAAAGTGTCCGGGACACTCACATTTTAAAGAAAAACTGAGCGATTCCATAGTAACACCGTGTAACACTTTTATAGAAAATATAACTGACAAATTAACTGCATAATGTTTACAACCTGTCGAGAGGTATAATGCAAACTACCTCTTGCTCAGCACCAGCCATCATCCAACGATAGGCTATATTAAAATAGTGGGAATGCCGCACACGAACGCCACGCAATTTCCTTTCAGTTCAGGCGGATTGGTTTTTTTTTCAGAATTTCATTTTTTACTCAGTAACAGGGTTTTTTTCCAATGTAGCAAAGTAAAATACTTGAGTCAAAATGTACCTGAGTAAAAGTAAAATTATCTATTTCAAAAACTACCTAAAAATTACAAATTACTCAGAAAAACTACTCAATTACAGTAACATGAGTAAATGTAATTCATTACTTTCCACCTCTGACCATAACAATAATATCTACACACAGCCACAAGTAAATCAGCAGGTTAAACATAGGGTCAGTAGTCATTAAGGTCATACTTTAACATAAAGCGTCCTTCAAAGCACTCCTGATGATATAAATTGTTACTAGAAGAACATTTTTTGCGTTCAGTTTTCCAAAGAACATTAAACAGCATAAAAAGGTTCTACATCATAAACATGTTCTCCAGAGCACTAATAAAGAACCAGTCTTTCTTAGAATGTACAATACGTTTATTTAAGTGAGTGATTATCCATCATTGTGAGCACAGCACAGCACATGGTGCACCACAACGAAATGTGACCTCTTAATGTGACCCATCGCTGAAGGAGCAGTGGGCAGCTGAGAAGCAGCGTTTAGGGAGCAGTGCTTGGAGACACTATCTTGTGACATTCTGATAGCTGTTACACTACCAACTGCCCCTAAATGTAAATTAATGTCATGCTTACTACAATTTTCTTTGAGTAAGCCCAATTAGGGCTGGGAAATCCCTTTCAGGGTAACACCCTTTCAGACCTTGACCCTTTAGTTGAGAAACGCTGTTGTAGACTATGCAACAACAATTTTTGCACCTTAAAAACAGGGGTGCAAAACACACCTCAACTGCTTTTGGACCTGCATGTTTGCACTTCAATTGTTCAAACAGAGCCCTGAGAGTTTCCTCAGCACAACAGTTTCGCCTCTGTTCTTCTACTGTTCCACCATGAGGGAACGTTCTCTTCATTAAATGTCCAAAAATAACACAAAAAGTAAAAGAAAGGAGGCAAGAAAGTCAAACGCAGGCCCTGTGGAGCTCACAATGTAGAAGCCTCGAGGCAGAGATCTCAATGCTGGTTACTTCATTTCCTCCATAATGAGGGGTAATAAGCAAGACGCTAAGCTAACCGAGTCTGGCACACTCACACACAAACATACTCACACACACACTCACAATCAAGCAGCAAACTGAAGCAGTGAACAGTCAGCTGAGAGGACTGTGCAGATGATCTTTACTGGTTTCCTTGCAAACTAAACTTGAGGTTGTGTGAAAGCAATCTTTTCTTTGATTTGGAAACAGATATCTGAACAGGTCATAATGATTTCCAGAAAATGTTGTGTATTATGACACGTGAAAGGGCAGATATGAAATGACTCAGTTTGAAAACAAAGGCGTTCTGCTCATGTAATGAACTCGGCACACAGAGTAATGTACTGTTAGTGTGTGTGTGTTTGTGTGTGTGTGTGTGTTTGCTGGAGTCAGGCACACATGTTCTCATGTTGCACATGTGCAGATGTGTGTGTATGTCAGTGTTGGCCCTTTAAAAGAGCTTTTTTTTAAACTACATTTATGTGTAAATAAAAGTGAAATTTGGTTACTTTTGGTATAGTGTTATTTAGTAATCATGGGATTAAAGAGCAAGTGTGTAGCTCAGGTTTTATATGTCATTGTGAGGACCTGATTTACATATTTTCACACTTGTCTCAATACAATGTCCACCTTTTCAAAACACTTCACAAAATGCACTAAAACCACCAAAACACTTCACACTTCACATAAAAGTGACTCCTGCTGCCAAAACTATAGCACACACTTTTACCCAGTATACTACCATGTCACACAAAGTACCATGCACAAAAAAATGCAAATACATTGTGTATCCAATATTTCACACAGTATTACACTGCAAAATAAAAGAAAAAACAATTTTAATAAAAACTAATACAGTAAATATAAAATTCTGCTGTGTCTAATATACTGTAAAAGAAAAACATACTACAAGCAGTTACCTTTACAAAAAGCAAACTGCCAAATAGCAAACTGTCACTGTCAACTGTCAACAGTCATGTACACACACATAATTTTGAGCACGACAAACTTCAAAAAGCCTCAAAAGTCTGTTTAATGCCTTATCAATCCTGTCTTCTGCATTTGGTAATACAGTTTTTTACAATCATTTTCTCACTTGTCTTATTACCATGTCCACTTTTTCAAAACACTTTACAAACACACACCTGAACACATCAGTTAACTTTGCACCAAACATGTTGTAAATGTACAGGGTTCTGCTGCTAGAGAACATTGAGGTATTCATGAATTTTGGAGGATGGTGTCATTGAATGAATTTTGTGTGAAAGCAATGCAAAAGTACTCTCAGTCTAGCTCAGATAGTCTATGGTTTGTTGAATGTATTGCGTGTTTTGAAAAAGTGACCAAGGAATTGATATATGTGTGAAAATGATTGTAAGAAACTGCAACACTACAATATATAAGGGTTTGATTTTTGCAGCTTTGTGAAAGTACATTTACCTTCGTGGAATTTACCTGACGCTCTTATCTAGAGTGACTTTCATTTCCTAATTACAGGGACAGTTTCCCTTTGGGCTTAAGAGTCTTGCTCAGGCACTCAATGATAGTAGGTAGGATTCGAGCCCATGACCTCTTGGTCCAGAGGCAAGTATCCTAAACACTAGACCACCATCACCCACATTTTTGTACGTGTGGACTCATAAGGGAATTTGCCTTTGTAGAAAAGTTTCAGATTTGCTTTTTGTCACTAGGGTTAGGATTAGGATTAAGATCACTGCTTTACAATATGACTTTCCTTATAAAGGGTTATAAATGATTTATACAGTTTTTATATCATTAATATGAAGAGATTAACAAATTATACCAGTTGTGATACATTAATGCAGGCTCACTATTTAGGGAGGTATGTTTTACACTGTATAATAATGCTCCCTTTTGCCAGATATAAATGTTAGTAACTCATGAATAATTAGTTATAAAACTGCCATGAAACATCACAATAGATGGGGAATCATCAGTTGGTTTAGGCAGATAACTGATGTCTAGTGGTGCGATGAGACCCTCGACTCACAAGAGGAGATGATACGCAAGACTGAATTTGGCGAGAATGAGATGAGACGAGATTTTAATGCTATTTTAAAGAGAACTTCAATGATGAAACTTATGGTCTTTAATTAGACTGAATGACAACTGCAAAACGTGACTCTCTCTCTTGTATGATTCCTCATACATCTCTTCACACCATTAGTCTGCATCAGCTTCTAACTTCTAAATGAAGTTTAAATAATCTAATTAAATAATCAGATTGTACAGTATAAAATGAACATGTTAATTAAAACATGTTAGAGGCGTAAGCCCTGCTAAATTAAATGATTTAAGGAACATTAATAATTACACATAAAATAACCCACAACTCATCTTCTTGTTGCTTGCTTCTTATGGCATTTGTATACTGTATAGGAACTTGGAACCATTTTAAAGTGAAAGTGAGAGATTATTTGACATTGTGAACACAGCACAGCACACACTGCACCCCAATGAAATGTGACCATCAGGAGCAGTGAGCATCTGAAATGGGCAGCGTCTGGGGAGCAGTGGTTGGTGATGGTACCTCACTCATGGTCTGGGATTCGAACCAGTGGCCTTCCGATCATGGGGTGAACACCCTAACTGCAATGATACCAACTTCCCTGAAATTAGGGACCTAACTGGAGACAATCAGATCACCTAATAAGAAAGAACATTACCATAATTCAATGTTTTAACAGTAATAGCTTGTTAACAAAAAGCTGATGAGGTGAACAGTTTAAACATTCTGCCTGAGACAAGGGGACAAGATAAGCCGAGCAACTGGCAAGATGAGGCAATATGTATGTGAAATAAAAATGAACAGACTTGGTTTTGGTGACTGAGCTTAAGGTTAAGTTCATGTAGGTGTAATATCATTTACATCTAGTAATTATGGGCATCAACTGAGTTACCTCCCAAAAATTGCAAGACGCTTTAAAAGGTTTTTTTAAACGGGGGTTTAGATTTTTCACGTGGACCTGCTTGAAAACTCAAGGTTTATCCAATTTTGTGTCTTGTGCATTTTTAAATCTTAGTGGTAGATTTGCTTTTTGATACTGAGGTTAAGGTCGTAGTTTAGTCATAGTTGTAGTATTATGGAATACAGAAGCCAGTGGAGATAGCTCACAAAAATAGCAAGATGTGACTGTGAGTGATACAGCAAGAGAGAGAGAGAGAGAGAGAGAGAGAGAGAGAGAGAGAGAAAAACAGAGCAGTGTGGGGTGGTGGAGGTCAGCATGGTAAAGACTGGATATGTTCCAGTTATATTTGACCCCTGTGCAGATGCCCTCAGCTCTCTCAGGACTTGAGTCATGTCAATCTGGGCCTTTAGAAGCAGGTGCAGCAGATTAGCGGACGGGTCTCAACACGTCAGGAAACAGATTGTTATTGTGTGTCTCTGTCTCTTTTCCACTCACCCCCCACCCCTCGCTCCCTCACTCCCTCACTCCCTCTCCTGTTTTCCTCCCTCTCTGTGGCTGCACCGGAGAGCCTGAGGTGGAGTGAAACTTGAGCTGGCTCACTAAGAGAATTCTGCTCGCAGTGTGAAGCGGCTGTGGAAAGAAAATAGCTTGCGTGTGTGTGTGTGCAGGTTTTGAGGACTGCACACACACACACACGCACACACACATGCACACACACACACATTGTGAGTTTTGTGTGTGTGTGTGTGTGTGTGCAGTGATTGTGACTGTGAGGACGCGATTTGCCATCACATTGACAGGTAAACCTGCAATTTGTGGCTTTGTGAGGACATTTTTTATGTGAATAGTGCACAAAACGAGTAAACAGGCTGTGTGTGTGAGTGTGTGTGCACCCAATCTCTCCCTTAATCTATGAATTTCAGTGGTGGAAAGGGTACTATATTTTGTATAACATTGTTCAAAAAGTACTAGTTGCTTTTTAGCTCATTGAATAAATATTCCACCTCATTTTTCTAGTCCTCTTTTGGTTTCTTTGTGAAGTCAGGGTTAAAAATGGTCTCACTAAAGTGATATGGCTACTGATATGTCTACTGGCAACCAAAATGTCAGTCAAAATTCTTAATATTAAATGAAATTGTAGATGTGCTCAGTAAAGACATGTCCTTTGAAAAGCAGTGAAGCAGATTATTTACTTTAATTTGTACTCAAATACTCAAGCAATTACACACACTCATAAGTACCCTAACAAATACTTTACATGACCATTACAGTTTTGTGAAGAGTCGTTCTTAACTTCCATTTATTTATTCATTATCAAAATAGCTTAATCCTAACCGGGGTCGCAGCGGGGACGGGAGTCTATCCCGGGAACTACGGGCGCAAGGTGGGGACCACACCCTGGGCAGGCGGCAAAACACTGCAGAGCACACACACTCTCATTCACACCTTACGAGGCCAATTTAGAGTCACCAATTAATCTATATTGCATGCTTTTGGGCTGTGGGAGGAAACTGGAGCCCCCAGTGGAAACCCACGCGAACACGGGAGACATGTCTGATGTCCAAAAGGTCTACTGGTAAAGACAGAGCATAAGAGATAGAGAGAGAGAATGCATCTATTGTGCCTCTATTTATGTATGTACTCTACAGTAATTATGTCTTATATGTTACGTTTAACCTGCTGTGCATCAGTGAAGAACAGGAGGTTTCTCTACTTATTATCATTCTTTATGATTCGTTATGTTTCAGATATAATTTACTCTAACTTCACTCTTCCACACAGTGTCGATAGTGGCCAGATCCTAACAGGTGGACTCAGAGCATCATGAATCTGTAAGGATCGATGAAGCCCCTTCCTGTGGATTTTTCCCTTTGTAGGATAATCAAACAAACATGTTTGCTTATCTGTTCAAAAATTACCAGAACATGGACTCACCTTTGGCCAACACTGTACTTTGTACTGTAAATAAAAGATTATGTAGTGAAACCCACCTCACAAACCCACACACACTCTATCACCAAAACAAAATAACCACCTGCCCGCTAATATTGCACAGCCATATTGCTATGCTCAGTGTGTTCTGACACTTTTCTATCAGAACCAGCAGTAACATTTTCAGCAGTTTGAGCTACAGTTGCTCTTCTATTGGATGTGAAAACACGGTCAATCTTCACTTCCCTTGGCTGCCCATCACCCTTTCATCTGTTGACCAGTTTTCCTTCCTTGGACTAACTTCTGTTATGTCTTGAACATTCTATAAGAGCTGCTATTTTGGAGATGCTCTGACCAGTTTAGCTCTTCTCAAAGTTACTTGAATCCTTATGCCTGCCCATTTATTATGCTTCCATCACATCCACTTCAAGGACTTCAATATATCCCACTCACCGCCTGATGGTCATCAATGCTATTCACTTCATCTGTCAGTGGTGATACTGTTACGGCTGACCAGTGCACACACACATACCCCACCACTTCTACCATCATCATTACCATCATTTAAGCAGAGGCCTCCAATTTGTTTTGTGAAAGGCTTCAGAGGATAGTTTGACCTCATTGAAAACCCCCATTCCATGCAGTCAGTGTATTCAGGTTTTTGAGAAAGGCTGTGTGCATGGTATCCATCGAGACACTATTGTCGCTGTGACCATACAGTAGCAGACTGATAAATGGTTAAAATGGAGAAAATCAGTTAATCGGAGCGTAACGTCTCCAGCAGATGTCGTCTAAGACAGAGGCTCCCAATCCTGTTTCCTGGAATTTCTAACCGCAACACACCTGATCTAACTGATTAGCTAATTAGCATGTGGGATCCGGTGTGCTGGCACTAAAAAATACCACATGAGTGTAGAGTAAGTGGGCCTTGAGTACCAAGAATGAGAGTCTCTGGCCTATGAGAAGGCTTCTCTCTTTATCAGACTTTGGTAACTGTACTTTATTATGGTACTTAAGTTTTATTTGAGTACTCTAAACTTTTACTCTAGGTCTTTTCTACTGACAACAATGGTTACTTGTTAAAGTTGCACCATAATTTCCTCCAGAGATACAGAAGAAAAACACTTCTTTTCACTTGGGAACTGATACTAAGGGGTTGAAATCACCACCTATTGGGTTTTATATAACACAGGCACAGCTTCCTGTGTCTTGAATTTAGAAAACACGCCCAAACATGTTTCAGTTATCATGTGCCAGTGTAAGAACTAACTTGGGCCACAGTCTGTTTCTCATCATTTTAGAAAATAAAGGAATTTAAGAACTGGTATAACATTTTAACAAAAAAAGCAAACGGAAGCATTTAACTTTAAGATCAGCAAGATAATGTATGTTTAATGTTTAAGTACAGTTAATATCAGTTTATTAAGTCTGTTTACTCAAGTAGTTTTCTAATTGGTGGCATTACCTCTTACTACACTCTTACGAGGAATCTTTACTTTTATTTTCCTATGGGGTTTTGCCAGAGGTGGACAGTAACAAAGTACATTTACTTGAGTACGGTACTTGTAAAGTGCAGTTTTTGAGTATTTGTAATTCAATTAAGTAGTGTTTTTTCTTTCACTTCACTACATTTCACCTATAAAAAACGTACTTTCCGCTTCATTACATGTCTATCAAGGTTCTCATTGCTAGTTACTTTCATATCAGTGGATAAAGTGGATGTTATTCTCCCTTTTCTAAAATGTGAATGTTTTTTTTGCAGGTGACAGACTACCAGTAATCAGTAATCTGTAACTATAAAACCAAGTTCAGACAGTTCTGCCGTTTTCTGTCTTGCTTCAAACACAGTTGCTATCGGAAAGTCATGAAGCTAGAGGTGTAGAGCTGGGTTTTAAGCAGGTTGGAATGTTAATTTTATGTTCTGAGCAGGCTGCATTTACAGCTACTGTCCTCCTGATGAGCATACACATATATGTGTGCACACACTGCCAGAGCTGTGTCAGAACACTATCATGCTGTTTTGTGGGGGTGTGTAGTCTTACAGTTAATTTAAAAAATATGCCAATGACTGGTTTTCTTTGTCAGTTCGGGTTATGTTTCATTCTGTAACATTCTACCAATTCCTGATTCTACAGGTTCTACAAGCTAGTCAGATGCATTAGGTGTTGTAAGTGTTGTGGCAATAATGCAACAATGTGGTGAAAGAAGATTAATACTTAAGTATTTTTTAAAACAAGTGCTTCAGTACTTTCACTTGTATTGGAGTAACATTTGACTAGTGGTATCTGTACTTTTACTTAAGTAATAAGGTTAGGCACTTTGCCCACCTGTGGTTTGTGCTCCTCTAAACATCATTAGCTCATTGCTAGCCTACAGAAATCTAGTCCTCTTAAAAAGAACCCAATTCTACTGGCAAAGTCATTAAAGCTGTCATCAAGTATAATATTTCAGCTGTTCCAACATATCCTCCATGAAAATCATTAGCTGTAAAAATTGTGTCAGCACCCCCAAGTCAAAGTAGCTTTACGGCTGAACATGGAGCATGGTTCCACTCCTGTAATGAGTCTTTCAGTGAGAAAATCCATTGGTGTGAAAAAAAGTCACAGTGGTGGTCTAGTGATAGTTAATTTACCTTTCAACCAAGATGTTATAGGTCCAAAGCCAGCTCTGTCCTAATGCCAGTACTATCACCACTGGGCCCCCGAGCAAGGCCCTTAACCCCACATTGCTTCAGGAAGGCTGTCCCTAAAATTAGGAAATGGAATTTGCTCTGGAATAGAACGTCTGCCAAATCTCATAATGCACAAAATATGAAAGGTTGGGTCTTGTGAGAACACACAAGGAAACGTTTTATATTCATGCTTTGTCAGGACAATCATTTACGGCATTTACAGAGACTTCTATTTCATAATTACAGAGAAGGTCTCCCTGGAACAATGTGGGATTAAGAATCTTAAATCCAAGGGTAAGGGTAGTGCAGGAGGTAGGATAGAGCCAGACTTGAACCCATAACCTCTTTGACCAAAACTGAGCATCCTAACACAAGACCATTAGAGAGAGTATTTAGAGAGTATTTTGTTTTAGCTCACAGTTTTAGCACACTTTGTGTAGTTAGGACCCTACCAAACATGATAGTTAACAAATGAACTGAATTTTGAGGGGAAACTACCAAACTGTGCAGTCCTGCAGGACTGAAATGACCCAGCTTGACCCAACAGTTCCTCACAAACCGAGCGCAATGGCAACATCTCAACTTTGTCTCACTCTGCCCCCTTCCGGCGAAGCTTTAGTACTACATCCCTACCACTTTGCCAAATTATTACAAACTTATACGTTTTTATCTTTGAGAGACGATAACACATTCCAGCACTTTACACCACAAGTATGGGAAATGTATTTGTTAGATATGAAACTAAACTGGTCTGCAATAGAGAAATGAAACCGGTCGGTTCTCACGGTACGAACATCATGTTGACGCAGTGCCATGGCAACCACGTCTTGGGCCCGCGTGTGGTTCAAATGCTGGTTTCCGGTTGCGGTGAAGATGAGACGCGTCTCGCCCTGCACGTGGTGGCTGGCCGTGTTGGATGGGTCACTCAGACTCCACACACCCACGCACACGCACACACACACAACACACACACGCCCACACACCACTATGTGCTAAAAGCAGATTACAATCTAAAATTCGACACAAATACATGTGAGCGCTAGCTGAGGAAGAGGGCTAGCGCGAGACGCGGAGACCTATGTCTAGACGTAGCACGAGGTGGCTTTCCGAGCATTGTTACTGCGATTTATGCATGAGGAAAACAGGAAGCGTTTCACTGGACACACACACACACACACTGAGTGTGTGACAAAAGGCTGGGTTATAATCTTGAGACCATCACACACACACATACACATACCACTGTGTTGAGAGATTGCAATCTGTAGTCATCACACTTAGGAACACCACAGTGTGCTTTCAGCAAATTATAATTTAGAGACAAACACATATGTAGCAGTTTTATTGTCATATGTTGATGAACAATGGAGCATCATTACCCTTGTTAAATTCTTGGACACCAACCCTTCTTAAATTTAGTAAAACAGTAAAATAACACTTTACCCTTAAGTTGAGTTTAAAAAATAAATAAAACAAGTAAGGGCGGTGCAGTGGTTAGCGCTGCCAGCTCACAGTGAGAAGGTCACTGTTTCCTCCCACAGTCCAAATGCATGCAATATAGGTTCAATGGCAACTCTAACCTGGCCCTGTAAGGTGTGAGTAAGAGTGTTATTGTGTGAGTGAGTGTGTGTGCCCTGCGGTGTGCATTTTGGCCTTGCACCCATAGTTCCCGGGACAGGCTCCGGTCCCCCCATGACCCCAGTTGAGATTAAGCGGTTTGGTCCACACTGGCCCAACTTCTTAAAACCACCAAAGCCAAAACCACTATTAGTAAATAGGAACCACGGACACATTAAATATTTCCAATTTTGGTGTTTACTAATGCAATAAAATTGTGCACTCCATTGTGATGAATCATAAAACGAGCTATGGCACCATCCCGTGTGTGTGTGTGTATGTGTTTTTTTTTTCATTACACCAGCACCAAAAGGGGAGGGTGTTTAAATATATGATTGAGCCAGCATGAGTCCAGTGGGCCACCAGTCTACGAGTTTGATGGGCTGGTCAAACAAATAAAAAGGGACATATTGCCACACAAAGCATGTTGGCCCACCGGGGCATATGCATATGTCTGCCCGACATATCAACATATGTATAGAAGGTAAGTTTAAAATGAGTGTCGTTTTAAAGTAACAGCACCAGGAACAGCTGGTGGGTGAATGGGTTGGTCCAGTAATTTTGGTGAACGCGCAAAGTGTTCATTATATAAAAGGAGTTTCTTTCTCGCGGCTCACCGATCATTCATTGAGTCTACCAGCCCAACCCTCTGATTCATTTCGGCGTATACTGTGAGTACTCTCAGTTATTTTGGTTATTCTCCTCGATTGAGTGTGTGTCTGATAGAATGCGAATTCTCATGGGAATCCTTGCTCTACGCGTTAGAGAGTTCTTATACCAACTCGCGTGGTTCTCCTACCTACTCGCGTTCACTCCACGTTTGGATTAACCATCCATGCTACAAAGGCTAACGGCTAGCATTGTGTTATATCCTCGTCAGATCACTGACAAGCATGCTTCAAAGGATCTACAAGGAACATTTGAGGTCACTCATAGTTCCAGATACGTAAACCACTCAGTCGATTGTGTGCACAGCAAAGAAAGAACTCAGCCCAGCTGTGCAGCAGGCCAGCATTAGGAAATTAGTAAGAACTGACACCACCACGGCATTGCTGAGTATGATCCCCTATGACCCCTTTGAGTATGATCTGTATTAGTAGCTCTGAAAGGAAGTGTGTAGCCAGTGTAGGAAGAAGAGGCACCGTCATGCTGCTTTTGTCATCACTTGAAACATATCTTTGACTGTACAAGCAATATGCATGACCTATGACCTATGCATATATCAAGTTACTGTATATCTACATGGTCCTGGGTTCGATCCCCAGGGTCGGCCACAGGGCCTTTCTGTGTAGAGGTTGCATGCTGTCCCCTTGTTTATGTGGGTTTCCTCCGGTTCCTCCCACAGTCTAAAAGCATGCAATATAGGTTAATTGGTGACTCTAAATTGGCCCCGTAAGGTGTGAATGCGAGTGTGATTATGTGAGTGTGTGTGCCCTGCGGTGCGTTGGTGCCTGCCCACGGTTGGTCCCCGCCTCGCACCCATAGTTACCGGGACAGGCTCCCATCCCGTCGCGAACCCAGTTGGGAATAAGCGGTTCAGAAAATGAATGAATGTATATCTGCATTGAACACTCTCAAACTAACAGTATTCAGTGTTTTATACATTTTAATCTGTCATTTATTCTTCTTCTCAAAAGGTTTACTTCTAAGATCTTTAATGTTTATTTTATAAAGATCGGTTAAATTATGTGGTGTTCATTATTTAATTCAGTCTGGTGTGTCTTAAATATTGCAATACTGATCAGTCCACTCCCTTTCTGTCTGTGGTAGAACATTAGCAGAGTATCTGCAAGAACAATGTGCATTCAGGTCTGATTACATTATATTAAACTGTGTGGAGAAGTGTTTGTCTCCTAAAAACTCAATGCAACAGATCTGGTTTTATACGTCATAAGCAACCACACTTCAAGACTTGCCATTTTGCTTGTCAATTGTTAATCATCGTAAGTATAATTAAACAAGAGCTAATTAAGACTGAAATGCATTCTCACAACCTATACTTTGTGTGGATTTTAGATAACCGTAGCTAATTAAGCACAGCGGAAGGGTTTGTGTTTTTTAAGAAATTGCTCCCGTGATTGGAGGGTCAAGTTGTTCAAATCCCTGACTGGTAAAAACCACTGTGGTACCCCTGAGCAAGTTAACGTCCAAATGACTGAGTTTATTTGTCTTCATAGTTCATTGACAAGGTCTGTACCAACTATTAAAGGTGGTATATTTTTTCTAATGAAGGACTGCATATCTTATCTTTGTGTTTTTGTAAGTAAATGAAGGAAATAGACACAGTTGTAGTGGCAGACTGATAAAACCACTGGACAAACATATAACTTACACCACAATGGACAGTTGCTACACCCTTCAGATTTCTTATCAATTAGCCGTGGTGCTACGTCAGTACACACTGACTGACAATTATCCCAGCAGTGGTAGCGTAACTGTTAGGGAGTTAACCCTGTGATCAGAGCGTCGCCAATTCAAATCCCGGACCGGTAATAGTACCACTGAGGTACCCATGAGCAAGGTGCCATATTCAAGAACTGCCTCCCAGGTTATGCCCATCAGCTGCCCACTGCTCCTTCATGGATGGGTCAAATGCAGAGGTCACATTTTGTTGTGGCATGGACCTTGACTCCCCACTTCATTTTGGTTCTCCTAAAACAAATCATACTCAAAAGGGGTTAATGAATAAACAAACTCAGCACCCCTGTGGTGGTGTCAGTTCCTACTAATCTCCCACTGCTGGCCTGCTGCACAGCTGGAGAATTGGAGCACAGCTGGAGTTGGTTCTGTCTTTGCTGCTGTCACAATCAACTGAGTGGTTTGTATTTTTGTTATTAAGACAGTGAGATCAAAATGTTCATTGTAGATCCTTTGTAGTATGCCGACAATAGAGTTGTGTATCTTCTCACAGTTTCGTCATATGATATCATCTCATAGTTACTCCAACGTATCAACCACACTGCAGGACAGTTGATAAGCTTGTTATTAAAATGTGGACAAAAGACTAATTTGCATTGAAAATATAAAGGTCTATTTATCAACTTCCTTCTAAATGGAGACTCAGGTATGACTTGTAAATGTCCATTTTTGGGTTATATTTCCAGTTGTAGGAAAGAGTTTTAATCAAAAAGAGTTACTCTTCAGGTTTTTTGTATGGTTGTCTTGATTAGCTCACTAATAGCTCACTTGCATCGCTTGCCAACTGGGTTTTAACAAATTGGTCTTTACAACAAGACCTGGAATAGAAATTTCATACAATCCCCTTCCAGCACATGGGATTATTCTCAGAATATTGAAACTGAATTTTGATCACGAAGGTCTTGTTGCTTCTTTGCAGTACCGTCTCATTCGACAATACATAGTGTAGGAAGACAGAATGAAAAACTATTCATATCTTTTTCTAGATAAATCAATTACGGCTTATTTAAACAGTGGCCTTTTGTCCCATTACTCCTGTGCATAGTGTTAAGCTTGTGGCTTTAACTGGGCATGAAAGTCATGGCTTAGCCTACTGATTTCCATAACTCCAGATCAAAGTTACTGCTTTCACGCTTGATCCAGAGACATATGAACTAAACCATTTGTAGAAAATGTTCACTTTAAACCAAGCCAAAATTCTTGTTCTAGGTGGGAGACACTGTTTTGTGCTAAGCACTGGATCCTTATTTCTGTCAGATGACACTCCACCTGTTTTTAAGTATCTATAATAACATTTCTGAACCATGACCCTATCGATCAAACCCAGATGGCATGCACATATTAATTAATTTCAGCTGAGGAGCGGCACATCTTCTGACATTGGCAGAAAGATTTGGTCATTGTATCTGTTTAAAGCTGACACTCTGCATTGCCTGTGTTGGGGTTTTGGAGGATTTCTGCCAGATATCTAATCAAAATAAGTTTTCTGACTAGGGAGTCAGGCCTAAGTTTTTGGGCAGTAGCTGGTTTGAGTACTAGTCTGCAGACTCACCTCCAGGCCAGAGTGTAAATGACTGGTTGACTTGCAATCATCTTATGGGTCAGTGCTAGCCAAGTTTGAACTTCTAAGCCTGGACTAAACATGGATAAGTTTGGGCCAGATCCGGGCCAGAAGGAAAATGTTATCTGGATAATGCTCTCCATCAAATTTGGTAACTCTAGCACCTGGATAATCCAGTCCTACATTGCTAATGAGTTAATCTGTTGCATCAGGAGTTGCTGGACTACACAGCAGGCAAATAGGAGTCTCCCTGTACTGTCCACAGATTCTAGAAAGTTCAGGCCAGCTTGCAAAGGAAATAAGCTGTGCCTTCTTTTAATGTCATGGTCCATTCTGATAACTACTCCGGTCAAATAAGCATGTAATACATAGTGGAGAGCACCAGTGTAAGCAAGTAGGATGGCAAAAATGACCATTAAAAAGTGTAAACCTATGCAGAAGTGAAAGTGAGTGATTATTTGTCTCTCTGAACACACCAAAGCACAGCACACAATGCACCACAACAACATGTGACCTCTGCATTTAATCCATCCATGAAGGAGCAGTGGGCAGCTGATCTGGCGAGCGCCTGGAGAGCAGTGCTTGTTCATGAGTACCTCAGTGGTACCTTTACTGGTCTGAGATTTGAACTGGCAACCTTCTGATCATGGGGTGAACGACCTAAATATTAGACCTTTAGTGTACGGCACAGTGGTTAGAGCTGTTGCCTCAAAGTCCTGGGTTCAGTTCCCTTTCTGTATGACGTGCTCTTACCGTGTTTGCGTGGGTTTTCTCCGGATGCTTCAGTTTCCTTCCACAGTCCAATAGCATGTGCTAAATGTTGACTGGTTAATCTAAATTGGTCCCGTAAGGTGTAACCGTGAGTGTGTGTGCCCTGTGGTGTGTATGCACTTGCCCAGGGCTGGTCCGTAGTCCCAGGATATAATCCACTCTCTGTGACTCGATAGGAATTAAGCATTCCAGATAATGAATGAATGAACAGAACATTAGCATGTAAAATTTCACATTTTTGTTTTATATACTTACGTCAAACGTTTTAAAAATAGTAATTATTGCCATTACAATTTATTGCCATTATCTTTGATTGGTGTGATACTTTTTTATGAATTTCTTGGTAACATAAGGCAAAATGTTTCTTCATTATAGGAGCTTAGCAGCCAACAGAGGGAGCCCTTTTACCAAAATACACCTACATGGACAGAGATAATCTGGTCATGCAATGGTCATGGCATATTTCAGTTCACGACTAGATTTTTTGTAGCAAAATGCAAAACCTATAAGCTTTTGTGGAAAATTATTTGATCAATTATTGAACAATTTATTTCCTCAGATAGAAATGTTACTGTATAATGTAGTAAAATATTAGACTTCACACTTTTTCTGATTCTGGTATAACATTCAGGCCACAATTTACCTTTAGACTTTCTTTGCAAAATTTTGACTCTTTTCAATCTTTCTAATATTGCCTGACTTGGAAAATCTTGACATTTTTAAGACATTGTTTTTCTCATCATCCCATTACATAATTTCTCCATAAGGTTGGTCTCATTCTTTGTTTTTATGCTTTGCCCTGGCTTTCAAAAAAGCACATTAAATCTTTTATAAATATTGATGTCATTGTTGGTTTTTAAAGTAAATTCCTTGAGAGAGGAAAAAAACTACACAAGCTTCAACTGCAGCTGTGTGTGGTTCAGGTTCAGAAAGTAAAAGTCTCAGAATCTAGTTTCAACTGGCTGAAGCTGCCTTATACCTTATGATCTCAGTGTCAACAGGAGGGATTCTTATGCAAAATGTCCTTCACTCTCATAAATAAAGAGGCCCAATTTTTTATTGAAGTGATGCAATGGAACTTTTGGTTCTCTATAGTAGGTTTTGCTCTAAATCTCTGAAAAGTCTAGAAATTATTTAAATCTTCAAGTTTGAATAATCTCTTCCCTACTTTGAACAACCTTCCACATAATTAAAGGTTTAGGGTTCTTCATGGGACCACTTTATTGTACTGTACTTTCAGGATGTAAATGATGTTAACATACATGAACCATGAGTTCCTCAGACTTCCACCAGATCCCAAATGTCTCCTTGTTTAGCTAATTCTCTGCATCTTTCACTCTGTAGCCCTCAAGCAGACATTCCAGCGTTAACAACTAATAGCTCAATGGGGTGGTGGTGGTCTAGTGGTTAGGATACTTGCCTCTGGATCAAGAGGGATTCAAGATGGGTTCAAATCCTACCTCCAGCACTATTATTATTGTGTACCTAAGCAACATCCTTAACCCCAGTTGCTCTCAGGGAACCTTACCTGAAATTAGGAAAATGGAAGTCGCTTTGGTTAAGAGCATCTGCTAAATGCCTTAAATGTAAATGTTGAGGCCATAAAACAGTACTTGGCGCCTTGTTCAAGTGTCCAATGGTGGCAATTCTGGCAGCTGGATAGAGCTGATTATGAACCTACAATGGTCTGTAGCCAAGAATCCTACCAATAAGACACCACTACTCAATCTCTGTCCTATTCATTCTCCAGACTTCTATACTTTATACAGACTTTTCCACAACCCATGTCCCTCTCACCTCCGTGACACCCGTTTGCTTCTCAAACCCCTTTAAGTGCAAGCTGCAAAGGTGGTAATTTCACCTTCAGGTTTGACTTGATGACACTGTAATTACAGAGGAGGGGGGTTTGAGCGAAGGGGAATTTACCGCCTCCTGAAACGGGGAAGATTGACATTCCAGGACCAGATGGAAGTCTGGCCGTAAATACTACAGCTCCTACTCAGGAGGTTAGAAATTGCCCTCACGCTGGAGGTTAGAAAAGTGACCTCGCCGCTGCTACCGCTGAGGCCTTTACTGATCGCTCACACGAACGCCTCGCTCGCCGCCAGTGCCGATCGTTTAGCCTGTTTACAACTGGAAAAATAATCAGTGGCGCCCCGGAGCCTGCGCACTGAAGGTGACAGCAACACTGAATCTGCTCATAAGTCAAGGGCTAAGCATCAGGGACAGGTGGGGAACGCTGGGTTCTTTTGAAGTATTCATTTACTTTGGAATTTTTTGCCACTGACTCAAAGATTTACAGATTACACTTCTGAGGGCTTCATTAGCACACAATTGGGAGCATGAGCACAAATGTGATACTTGCCCACAGCCATTCTTCGGTCTACAAGGTCAAGTTGGAAAACACTCAGAGGCAAACATACCTTAGTAATAGACAACAGTTTACTAAAGGATGAAAGCAATATTTTTGCTACATACAGTTAAAAATCCAGTAATGACCTCATTACTTTACAGTTCACAATTTACACAATTCACCAAAGTAAATACGCATTCACCTTAATTGACACTTCATTTAAAATGTCCTACTTATTAAACAATAAAATAAAATACTTGGGCATCAAAAGATGAAACCTTAAGCCTGGGAAGCTTATGGGAGGAAAAACATTTTTTATTTTGTTGTTACTTTTGATTTAATGTCAATATCTGTCACATTTGTTAAGTTTTAATAAAGGTGTTATTTTTAAAAATCAACCAATTTGACTACTAAAATTTGTCATTAAGCTTACTGACATTATTTCAGTACATGTTTGTAGATCAAAATTTCTTTGACCCTTTTAAACTTTAATTAGGATTAAGTCAAAGCTTATGGGTGGTTGTCCACTGGTTGGTTGGACACAATGCATTAAAAGGGTTAACCAGGAAAATATAATTTCCCAGGTGTTTTTCCAAATTTAGACAGAATTACAGGCTTGCTTAACTCTTTCATCAATTATGGTTTGCACATTTTGGCTTTAGATATTATCCAAATAAAAGAATAGTTTGTCCAGTCATGGAGTCATAAGACTTGAAAGGGTTAAACTGAATTCTTGCATCTAATGAACAATGAGGAGTGATTGAAAGGCCAAAAAAGGCTGTAAGTGCTGAGATCTTTCAACATGCTACAGAGAATGGGGAATTGAGGATGTGTTCCAATGTTCCATCACCGTCCATGTGACCATTCTCTGGAAATGTTTCCTAGAAAACATGTTTGTTAAAAGACGCTGACCTTTAGCTTCGTCAGTTTAGCTCGCATAGGACCACAGCAACCCCTGCCAACGAAGCGTTGCCCCTGAAACAGGAAAAAACATCCCTCTGTTGCCATAGATAATACTGATTTATGAATCATGTGTTTTGTTGTTCCTGTGGTGAAAGCACACAATGCTTGGTTGAGATTTACTGCGATTTGCCGTCTGAAGCGAGTTGGGGATTGGATCCTGTGGATACAGCAGGTCTAGTTGATGACATCTTTTGGACTTATGAACTCTCTGAACTTCATGTGGGCCCAGAGGGTAAATGCTCAGGACCCTCTGGGACCCTTGGCTTCAGTGGCTGTAGATTTAGTGTGTCCTTGCTAAGTCTGTTCCCTGATCCCTCACCTCTACAACCCCACAAATAGCTCCTATCAATCAGATTGCACAGGGGCGGTTAGCGGCACCTTGTTCAACTCGACCCTACCGTAGATCATAAAGCAGAGAGGTTTACTGGAGAGTTCTGCCGAAAAATCGGATGTTTGTTATGTCGGAGAGGAGAATGGTTGCATTAGATTATGATGTTTTCCAGTGATAAAAGAGAGACTGTGTGGCGAGTGCTATTTTATCATTTTTGTGTTTTAAAAAATGAAAGTGAAAAAATAATTTTCTATGTTGTTTTATCTTTAAGCTCAGACCACAGCATCTCTAAGCGTTTCTCTTTGTACCTGAAAGCATAGATTATTCCCCAAACAATAAATAAATTACAGTTTAAATGCAACTGTGATCTGTTACAATTACTGAAGAAAATATATGATTAAATTAGTTACTTAACACAATTTTGCCATTACAAAGGAGATAGATCTAAAAATATTCCATTAGGTTAAAAAGTTTTATGTAGAATATAGCATGAATTTTGTTGGTTTGCATATCTTTGGCATGCTGAAATCCTTTCTCATGGAACACCTACAGGTAAGTACATCCCACCCAACCACTATTTTATTTTCATAATAGTTCACATAACTTTAATAAAAGTTGGATAGTAATCAATTTTGTGTACTGTAAGCTAGTGTTGTAACTAATCATTTATGTTGATGAAGTCTAAAATGTATGTAAGGCCAGTCAGGACACCCTGTCCTGTTTTGGTTCCTCATTCTAGACCTGTGGAGATCTTGCATCACCAGAATTTCTGCCTGGATTACAAGAATAGTCTGACCACCTGAGCTTGTATCTGGACCTTGCCTGAACCCACTAAACTCTCTATTCTCTGAGTTGGACTGCCTGATCATCAGGTTTTGAAGAGCCCTTGTCGTCTGGAACCCCTTCTACTTCAACTGATTATCTGGATACAATAGTTCTGCATATACACACACTAATTCACACTCTGAATGCAGGAACTCAACCTGGCTTTGCCCTGAGGAGGACGGGGTCCCCTTCTGAACATTGGTTCCTCACAAGGAATCTTCCTATCTACCACAGAGAGTTTTTCTTAACCACTGTTGCCCTGGACTTGAGAGGTTTGGGTCTGGTAATATGTAAACCAGCTTTGTGATAATGTCCAATATAAAAAGCTATACAATTTGTGAGACTGTTTTCTGTTTCTAGACAAAATATAAGCTCTCTGGCATTTTTATTCAGGCCTTCTTTACTAGTGCTGTTTTACTGATGAAACAGAAAGTAACTACTCAGCCCAGTTTGAGACTCGGATTCTCAGAGGTCTCTAGCTAAGATAAGGTTGGCATACGTGCTGCTGGAGTCATGAGTGAGGACCCTCTTTAGACTAAGCCTTGGGAGCAGCCACAGCATGTGGGGACATTGCGGAGTTGGAGAGACTGTCGACTGACGACTGTCACTCATCACGTCTAGTCACACTTGGAAGAGATGATCCAGTAAAGACACTGGCAGATTCTTAAAACTGCCATTCAAGTCAGAGCCCCTTTCAAGAACACCTCCATAGCACTCAAATGTCGAGCTGTCATGCTAAAACAGAGAGATGCAGCAGTATTACACACACACAAACTGGTACACACACTCACAAAGCCATGTCTTGCTATCTTTGTGAGGTGCTACCATTGATGCCAAAATTACTAGATGTAAATAATACTGGTTACAAACGCAAATCCCTTGGCCCTTTTAGTTTTTCAAATAAAAGCTGAAATGCGTCCTTAAATGCATAATTCCTTATGAGGACTCTCTTATGCAGAAATGTTCTAACAAAGCTCCTCAAAATTGGACAAATCTGAGATTTTTCCTGGCATTAAGATCACACGTACAATGTCTTTATCTCCAATCATCATCATAGAGTCTTTGGCCAATATAAAGAGCTCAACACAAATTCTCACCTAAACATTATCTCTCACAAATGCACACACACTTAAGAATGCCTATTTCTAATTTTACGATTTTGTCCCTTAATTTTTCAAATAAAATACAATTTCAGTTTCTCCAGTCTTCATGGATATACTGTATTTGGTCCATATAAAGAGCTAAATATACATACATACAGGTCCAGTAGCCTTCACAGATCTATTTGCCGATGCTATCTTGGGGGTTGTATTAACACCTCAGGGTCATCAGAAGGTTGTAGGGTCAAAAACTAGAGCACAGTCTCTAGTAGAGTCTCAGAGTCCAGCCAAGGATTCCCTGTGGCTCTTCATTCCATTCCATTTCTATTCGGTTTCCACTGCTCTGCTTCTCCACACCCTTCTCTTTTTGTCCTCTATTTTGTGCATTTCTTGTCAACTCAATTTACTCACACAGACACCTACAGACTCATTTTCTCAAACCTTCCCTTTGGCAAAACAAATGTCCGTCCGGGTGAAGCGACTTGCCACATGCCGAGACTTTAACAGCACAATTAAAATTTCAAGTTATTCAGGTGAGGAGGAGAACAAGTTTGCCCAAAGCATCAAGGGGTCAAATTCACTTGACAGTTAAGAAGGTCTTGAACTTGGTTGAACTTTCAAGGGTTAGAAATGGTTCAAACAATGAAAACAAAAAGAGGGAACAAATGAAATTCATGGAGAAATGTAACTGAATAAGGAACAAGTTTAAGAAAACACTGTTAATGATGCTTATTGTATTATTTACTCAGTAAACCCTGAAAAACTGAACATGAAAAATCAAAACTCTCCAGTGTGCAGGCGCGACAATGGAGGCAGGAGGAGGAGAAGAAGAAAGCCCGTTCCAGAGACATTGATATCTTGGAAAGTATTCATCAAAATGGTGTTTTGTGTGTGTCACTTAATGTTAGATGTGTCATTATTGATAGCTCTGTATCATTGTCATGCTAACTGTGGCTAGTTAGCTAGCTTGGTAAGTAGAGTTATCAAGACTGACACAAAGATATACATGACAAATGGACTGAATTTGGGGGAGCATTGCCGCCTCACAGCAAGAAGGTCCTGGGTTCACGCCCATGGGGTCCTTCTGTGTGGAGTTTGTGCGCTCTCCCTGTGTTTGCGTGGGTTTCCTCTGGGTACTCCGGGTTCCTTCCACAGTGCAAAAGCATGTAATATAGGTTAATTGGCAACTCTAAATTGGCCCCATTAGGTATGTGTGTGAGTGTCATCGGGTACGGATGTGTGCTCTGCTGTGTGTTGGCACGCCGCAATCCCAGTTAGGATTAAGCTGTTTGGAGAATGAATGAATGGTCAGTATTTGGCTCATAATGTTTGGATAACGTGGCCATTTCGCCATCCAGTATCACTAATGTTAGAAATACATAAAAATTCCCAAATATCCTAAACACTGATGGAGTTTTGCTTATTGAGGTAGTAGCTAGGGTTAGGGTTAGGGGTGTGGCAGTTGGGGGGTAAAGCGCCAACATTCAACCTCACCTAGGGCAGCCAATGGGCTAGAACCAGCCCGGCATCTATCCAACATTATCAGTCCCAACATTTTCTGGATAATATAAATTACTGGGTGTGAGCTTGAAATAACTAACAATGGACACCTAGAAAATATCTCTTTAGTGTTGTGTGATTGCCAGCAACTGTAAGTTGCTCGATAATGAGCTTTGGAATTAAGCGTTTAGACTTTATGTTAAAAACAAAGTTAATTGCTTCACCTATAATCAATAAGACAACAGCGGCCTGCTCAATTTCATCATTTTGAAAAAGAAAAACAAGATTCACATTTTGGTGAAGAAACATTATGAACTCTTCTCAAAAAGCATTTTAACTGTTCTTCTAACCCTGGTTATTAATCAGAGAAGACTGGAATGAAGTCATGGAACCGGTTTTATTCAATCATGCATTTTTTAATTTGAACCAAAATTAAAACTTTTACTTTAAATCCGACATGGCATCAAACAAGCCCAAAACAATTTAAAAAGTGCTTAAAATGACTTGCCAAGACACATCATCATTTTTTATATTCAAGTACTAATTTGAAGAGATGGGAGGGGAATGGGCATTAGCCTGATTTTGTAATGAAGCTGAGGCAAGATAACAGAATAAGACCATTTGGGAGAGTCCAGCTGGCTGGACATGAAAGTCCGTTATGTACAAATTGGTCTACAGGGCTCTGAATGTGGTCACTACGATGCTGGACAAAGACCAGCTGTTATAACGGAGGGATTTTTGCTGTTTTTACACATAAGCACATTGCGTGCAAAGTTCTGATCCACCCAGATCTATTTATTAAGGTTTCTTAATGCTAGTCTAGGTGTGACTCACAGCACTGGTGGAGGAATTAGCATCTGCTCCAAATTGACTACATGGCCTGATGGGTAATTATGCACCATTTAGCACATGGCATTGCTTCAAAAATGCAACTGATTCAGAACCGAAAGGTTAATTTGGGAGCTGCAGCCAAGTTGTTCTTGCATGTGAGGTAATTAGAAGACATAGAGAAAGAGAGAGAAAGCGAGAAAATGAGGGAGAATGAGCAAGTGTTGTGTCTGAAGTTCTGGTGTTGCTTAGTGCAGGCAGGTCTTTGAAAAATGGTGTTAGTCTTGGAGCCCGCTGTCGACCGCAGATGTTTTACAAAGGAGACGACATTATGAATGTGACTATCAATGAAATCATTTGCTCCACAGCTAGCTTACAATATGAGGACAAAAGCTTGGCAGAGATAGATAAGAGAGCAGCAGAAGTGCGTCGGACAGGCCCCAGCAGGTTTAAACTTCACTGGCTAGACATCTGCGAACGTTGCTGACCTGTTGCATGGCAAGCCAGAATAGAATCAAACAGATCCTTTTGATAAGTTGCACTGACAAAAAGTGAAGCAGAACCTGGTTCATTTCCATTCAGAGTTGATGAGTCATTTTGTGACAGTACCGTTTAATGCAATTGGGGGTCAGTTCTGCACTGTGTCTGTGCAATAATTATCATAAATATTGCTTATTATAATTATAGTTATGCAATGTAATTTACTTTTGGCCATGCTGGTGGAATTGTAAGGTGACAAGACGCAGTGACAAGACGCAAGACTCCGAAGGCAGTAAGAGAGTTGAGAAAAATCTTGCTTTGGGTAAACTCACTTCATAAAGTAATGAAGATGATGAAAACTGAGGACTTCATGTATATTTTCCAGTTGTAATGATCTGACACCAACGAGAAAAATGGACATGCACGGTAAAGAAAGTTAACAAATGGGAGCAGATCATCTATAATGTAAACTGTATAGTATTTACAGCATTTAGCAGATAATCTTATTCACTTTGATTTACTATTCCTAATTACAGGGACAGATGTTCTGGTGCACACTGGGGTTAACTGTGCTTTTTAGGCCCTCCTGGGATTCAACTTTCCAAACAACACAATTTCTCAGTTACTCAGACCACCGTACCACACCCGCCCCATCAACCGACCCATTTAGCTGATCAGCACAGAATGTTTTCACGGATCCCCCAAACTTTTCCACAGGCAGCCATCCGGGGCCACCAACATGCAGTTTTTGTCTCTCCTGTCCTTTGTCGATCTGTCCGTCAATCGTCCCCTCTGTTCTGCCCTTCTGTGTTCCTATTGGTCAGTTCTCCTGGGTTAGCCCTCATTATTAGTTTCACCGGTTGCTGTTTAGTTTCTCACCTCAGTTACCTTATCCCTGTTAATCTATTTAGTGATTTTAGTCCTCCTGACCAGGTCTTCCTGATTGGTTTGGCAAATCTGTCATGTATGTTTCCTTTAACTTATAGTCCTCCCTTTTCCCTTTGTCCCTTGCCGGTCCTCCATTACGTTAAACCCCGCTGGCTTGCCTTGTGTTTGGTGCTCTGACAAGAAAAAAAGATTTGCCCGATTTACTTTGTCTGTTTTCAATAAAAGGGATGTCTTGCATTTGTGCTCAAGTTTCATGTTTTACACCAGTGTTGGATGAGACAAATGTTGATTAAATTGTATTAATTTTTCCATCCACCCATCCATTATCCAAACCGCTCAATCCCAAATGAGGACCAGAGCCTATACTGGGAACTTACAGGTGCAAGGCAGGCAACAACCCTGTGCAAATGCCAACACGCCGCAGGGCGCACACACACTCACACAATCACACACACATTCACACCTTACGGTGTCAATTTAGATTCAACAATTTACCTATATTGCAAGCCTGCAGGAGGGACTGTGGGAGGAAACCGGAGCACCTGGAGAATACCCACACGCACACGGGGAGAGCGTGCAAACTCCACACCGAGAGGTCCCACAGCCGACCCAGGGCTCGAACCTAGAAAGTTCTCGCTGTGAAGTGGCAGCGCTAACCACTGCGCTACCGTGCCGCCCCGTATTAATTTTTGTGGTGCTTTATTGAGCCACAAACACAGGTTCTCAGTGGTGTTAGAAGTCAATAATAAAAGGGGCAAGCAAAATAGCAAAATCTTAGCAATACAGAACTACCGATGTGTTATTTTGAGACAATTCACCAATTTAAGCTGTGCTTGGTGTCTTGAAAGTGTTACTTAGCCACTTACTTAATCAAAGTGTTACTTAATCACTCACTTTCCTTTTCAAGCGTGACAAAACATAGAACCCTTCTGGTGTGTGCCGACTTTATGTTGGTCTGCATCAAGTTAGTATCATAGCTCAATGAGCTTACATCAAATAGTTGACTGCTGGAAGACTTTCCACACAACATCTCACTTCAGACATAATTTCATTACAGTAACGAAGTTATCAGATCACACAGAGTAGATTTATTGAACACAACTTTTCAAAATCAAAAGGAAAAATTAAGTGTGATTTATCTACCAAATCACACTGCAAATAACATTCTCCGCTCCAAACATTTTTGCTGAATTTTGGGCTACATTTTAGAGAACAATGGTGGGACAAATCTCTGAAAACACAAATATTTCTCCTTGCTTATTTTTTCCTTTTTCCAAACCTGGAATTATCCAGACCGGGAAATGACTGTTGCTGGCTACTGCTGGACGCTGCTGGCTACATGTCCCCCCGAAATACATCAACAATACAGAGAGACTTATTCTTGCTTCCTTAAGTTTCGTGTTGGTTCAAAACTGTTATTTAAAGCTCAGATACACTCAAGTCCCCAAAGATGTGTGTAGGATTGGTATAAAAGAAGGAAAAGAAGCCTCTTTTGTTAGACGCTGACTGGGAAAGAATTGAACTGACCCACCTCCAGCCTGCAAACAAACAGCAGCTGCAGCTACAATTCACCCATCTGCTCTTACAAGCATACAAACAGTGAAAACTATTCGTCATTTACTCTCCTAAAGTCGGCACACACACAAATACACACATCATTCTGTCTTTGTGAGGAGCTTCTATACTTCCAAACTCTTCTCTTATTTGATCAAATTAATACTACACCTACATTAAACTTAAACATCAGAATCTTGACTTTGTTGTTCAAATAAAATCTGCACATTTGATTTTTTTCTGTTTTTAGAAACCTGAGCATCCACAGACACACATATCAAACTTATCAAACAAAACTATTATCAGATATATTTGATGATAATAAAAAGCATTTTTCCAAACCAGGCTGATGCTAAAAAATCTAAATGCAGCTTGTGAAAATGTCCTTGCCGTTCCAAGCAATATGTTACAAATAATTGTTAGAAAGTCTTTTTAATCAAACGTCTGCTTCTCATTACCGCCTGTTAGAAATCTGGCAAATAAAGTGTGATTAATTTTCCCCCCATCTGCAAATCTTACATGCCCATGTCACATCAACTCATATCAGGTTCTGCTTGGACCATGTCATCAAAGTTCTACCAGAAATAGCATATTTTATGAACCAGAATCAGTTCTGGGAAAGGCCTTCTGATGGAGTCATCTCAAAAAGGGCAAAAACAAAGGCATAACAGTTCAGACCAAAGATATCTGGAAGACTACTTTACAAAGGGAATCCTTTGAGAGAAATAAATTCTCCTTATGAACAGATTAAATACAGATTTCAAATATTTTCTTTTTTTTTTGGAAATCACAGATGGAAATCGATGCCCTGGGAAACTGACTAATATTGCCATAAACCTCCTGATGCAACTCATCTCTGTGGTTGTCTCAATATGCAACAGACATATTTCAATTATTTCTTTAAAAACACCACAGACAGAAAACTAGGTTTTCCCTTTGCTGGGCTCTTTCTGACTCCCAGTGCTCAAATAACACACCCTAATTCTAATATAACGGAAAACTCAACCCACACCAATCCTCCCAAAATGCAAAAAACATTACACAAGATAGAAAGCTGCATTGCTTTAGTGTGGATTACTTATTAGTGTAGTTGTACTTTACCATACTTAAGTATTATTTCCTTTCTTAAGTTTTAGGTTTTCATTTACAATGAATATTGTCAATATTAAAAACTTTCATTTTCTACTTGAGAAAAAGAGAGGGATTGATCAGTTGAAACATCTTATAGTTACTCCATGCCATAATTTTTATAGTTAAAGAAGTTGCATAAGAAATTGGGTATTGCTTGATATGTGAAAGCAAGCAAATTAAAGTGCTAAACTTGAGGACTTAGACTCAAGCACTTCTTTTAATGGCTAATATTCACTAATACCAGCATGATGAAAGTGAGAAATTATTTGTCATTGTGAACACACTACAGCACACAGTGCACCACAACAAAATGTGACCTCTGCATTTGATCCCTCCAGGAAGGAGCAGTGGGGCAGCTAGCATGGGCAATGCTGCTTGGAGACGGTACCTCGCTCATGAGTACCTCAGTGGTAACTTTACCAATCTGGGATTCGATCATGGGGCGTACGCACCAACCGTTACGTCACCAACTGCCCCGCCACAAATTACTTTTACAACTGAGCGATTGTTACGTTTAAGTGAATTTAGGTGAGTGATTATTTGTCATCCTGAACACAGCACACCACAGCACAGCACACAAAATGTGACACTGCATTTGACTCATCCGTGAAGGTCAGTAGGCAGCTTTTGACGGCACCTGGGGAGCAGTGCTTGGGGATGGTACCTTGCTCATGAGTCCAGGACTTTAACCGGCGACCCTACAATCACGGGGCCAACTCCCTAACCGTTATACTACCAATAGCCTCCAAATGTTAATATCAGTTCTTTAGTAGTAATCTAATTAGAGACTTGCTCTAATTAACATTTATTGGATAAAATAGCAATTATTTACTTTTACTTAAGTATGCCTTTTATTTATTTTATACACTGCTGATGAACTGTCAGTCAATAAAATACTTTCAACAATTAAACCACTGTTAATATCAGATACTTTTACTCATTTTACACAGTATTCAGATGGAGCATACTTGTGTGTAGGATTCACCTGCTCTATACACCACTGCTGAATTGTCAGTCACCTTAATGAACCCTGTTGCTAAATACTTTCAGTAGGTAAGCAGTGGTTTGATTTAGGACTTCAAATATTAATTGTGTAACAGTATCTTAGTACTATTTTCGTACTACCGTTTGTATATTGGGAAATATTTTCAACACCTAGGTCTTGTTAATATTAGATACTTAAGGACTCTTACTCAAATTCCACTCAAATACTATTCTAATACCTGACTTTAAACTTTTGCTAGTCATTTTCTTTGTAAGGAATGTTTTCCTTCACTTTAGTATGGTTTACCCTGTATACATGACTACTGGATTGTCAATTCACTAAAACATTTTCACCACTTAAGCACTGCTTATAGGAGATACGTTTACTGTAGTCATTTTCTTTATATAGAACATTTTCTTATACTTAAGTATGAGTTTCATTTACTTTACACATCACTTCTGGATTGTCAACTCCCTAAACAACTTTTTGCTGTCAAAACACATTTAGTACCTTTGGTGAATATGCTTATGTGCTTTATTAATATACTTGCTTATTGGTGGAGATGTAGAAATGTATCCATGATCACTGGATGAAGTTGTCTCCATAGGGTTTCT